>OX463780.1:47555279-48009087 GCA_949825025.1 Siphlonurus alternatus | reverse complement strand
TTTTTTATGCATATTAATTAAAATTTCTTTGATTTACCTCTCACTTATTTCTTCTCTCTCTCTCTCTCTCTCTCTCTCTCTCTCTCTCTCTCTCTCTCTCTCTCTCTCTCTCTCTCTTTCCTTCTCCCCTTCTGTTTTAAAACCTCTCTCTAATTATATTTTCCACTATTTTCTGTATTTCGTTTTAGATTTCGTTCTTAGGGGTAAGGTAACACGCCCAATGTTAAAAAAAATTCCACACATGAAAATTATAAAAAATATATATATATATATTTTCCTCTACATCCCCTATCAGTAGCTAAAATATCAGGTATACAAATTCGAGCTAGTTTTTAAGTTATATGAATTTATATATATATACCTGATATTTTAGCTACTAATAGGGGATGTAGAGGAGAAAATTTTAATTTTTTTTCATAATTTTTATATGTGGGATTTTTTTTAAACATTGGGCTTGTTACCACGTATACCCTTAAATATTTCAACGTATAGTGTCTTTTCTCTCTCTCTCTCTCTCTCTCTCTCTCTCTCTCTCTCTCTCTCTCTCTCTCTCTCTCTCTCTCTCTCTCTCTCTCTCTCTCTCTCTCTCTCTCTCTCTCTCTCTCTCTCTCTCTCTCTCTCTCTCCTCTCTCTCTCTCTCTCTCTCTCTCTCTCTTCCTCTACTCTCTTCTCTCTCTCTCACTCTCTCCTCTCTCTACAGCAGCCACTTCGTTAGTCCACGGAGGCAAATTCCCCACACTCAAGCTGACTACACTGGCACGCCACATTGGCTACGACCCGAGGCATCTACAACTTCTTTGATCTCAAAGGGTAAATACCTATAAGCATTTCGTGGCAAAATCGATTTGTTTTCCAAACCTTAATGTACCGTACATATTGCTTTATATTTAGTGGTTCTTCATAAAGTTAATTGAGATGTACATTTAATTAGCAAGTGCCTTACAGCTATGTATTTTTTTCATTTGTTTGAAGTATTTTTTAGTTTTATCATATATAATAAAGACATGGTTTTATTTTCAAATAAAAATCATATAGTATGCATTACATAATTAAAATATGATGAATAATAAATTTTAAATAAAAACTAAATACGATTGCACGCCATGTTTGTTATTGTATTAATTTTTTATATTCTTTTTTATAGCAAAGTATATTATCATTGTATATGCAGTAATTATGAATAATTCTCTAAATTCTTTATAAGAATTATGAGACAGTAATAAAAATATAATTTAATCCCACATTTTATTAAATTTATGAACTTAATTTATAATGCAATATAGTATTTTAACAATTCATAATTCTGTAAATTTCAAAAAAATTTAATCATGCAATTTATACATTAAATTTAATGCATTAATGATTTACATATTATTATAGAAATCATTGCGTTACTATATAAGCGTAGTACCTTATTAACATTGTTTAATTTGTTTCATATTCAGAAATAAATTACTTGCATTTTTTATATCACATCATTCATGAATCACCGAAATAAAATTATAAATTTAACTCAACAATAAGAACAACTTTACATCTTTTTACATTCACCTATGTATAGTAAAAAATAAAAATAATTTCAGTAAGCATGCAGATGTAACTCAAAATTGATCATTTTATAATTTGATTCCTCTTTTGTTCACGTGCAATTGAGCAGAAAATTTATTTGATCGTATTGTATATTAGGAATTTGTTCAAGCAATTACGTTCGCCATAGCGACCGTTCTTTGCTCGATTGAATCGCTCCCGGATCATTCTATATCTTTATATTAAAAAAAATAATCCGTGAAAATTTTCATCGGAATAGAATCTCTCTCTCAAATTAATAATAAATATTTTTTATTACCTTCCTATAAAATTTATTTTAATTGAAATTATATTCCATTAAAAGCTTATATATCTGATGAAAGTTTATTAAAAAAAAAAAAAAAAAAAAAAAAAAACGATGGGCGCGCCCTTAAAGAAATTTCCCAACCTTGATTTGGCTTATCTATTAACGCCGCCGGTATCTATATATACTTCACGCACGCTCGCGCCAATGCAGTAGCCCTGCAGCACGGGGTGGAGGGGGGGGTATCAACCCTTCTGTGGGGGGAGGGGCGTTGCCATGGTCATTCTCTCACACCTATGTAATAACACATAAACTCTGTACTAATTAATGAGACCCGATGTATAAAATGTTACTCAAATTCATTAATTATAAAGGTTTTTGTATGCATGGACAATATGAAATTATAATTATATTAATTATTACATACATAACTATTGTTTTAAAAATAGTATTATTTTCACCCTTTAACAAAAATTCACTAATCAATACAGAGTGCTTTTTTTATAATGTAATAAATTTTTTATTTAATTTGCTTTTTATGAAAATAAAACAATTTTTGTATTTCATTTTTGAAAGCTTTTCATGGTAGCCCGGCATATTTTAAATTAACTCATATCGTTGTTATGTACCAACAAGAGCACTTAACCTATATGCACATAAGGTTTTCCGTTAGTTATATTAAAGTAAACAATTATCCCAACCAGTGGCTTTAACGTCATAATATACTGAATTTTTAATATTAAATCGCAACATTGCGTATAAAAAAGAAGGCAAAAACAAACCTAATTATTATTTTTATATCAGATTTGCTATTTTTCTTATGGACAGTGATGTACTGTATGTACACTATGATAGGGCTGGGAGGTTTATACTCATTTTCCCCATCCCCCTTTATTGCTCAAGTATATAGAGACTATAGAGAGGGTAGCGGAGAGGGGGAGATTTGATGAGATTCTCTCTCTCTCTCTCTCTCTCTCTCTCTCTCTCTCTCTCTCTCTCTCTCTCTCTCTCTCTCTCTCTCTCTCTCTCTCTCTCTCTCTCTCTCTCATCCCATCTGCCCACATATGTCCCTCCATCCCTGTTATAATATAAGAGAGCACACACACAAAAATTGCCGTCAGATCAAATTGGTTGCATGTACTAACAAGATAACTTTATAATCCATCATATTTTCTGGCATCAAAATTTTATCTGCATTGACTTAATTACATAAAAAAAAACTGAAGAGATTAAAATTAAATTTCTGACAGTGATAAAAAGATGTATTTTAAAACAATTTAGAGAAGTTATAAGACAATGATATGTTACATTTTGATTTATTAAAATAATTAAATTTATAAACTTTATTTTAATTAATTATATTGTTGTGAAATGTTGTTTATTTTGTATATATAAATCAAGTTATTTTAGACTTGTAGAATTTATAAAGCTACAAAAAGAGATAAGCAAAGTGATTAAAGTAAAATTTTAAGTGAATATCTTGGGGTTGAGTGCGCTAATTCAGTTGCTCCTCCTCGGTTATATCACAACGAAAAGCCCCGAGCAACTCTCGTTATCTTGTTGTAAACACTACATACACAGGCCGCACGCCTCGGCGAGCAATATGCACCTCTCACCCCTTCTGTACTGTCTTCATCAAAAGTACGGGATCCTGGAAAATTTATAAATTTGTTGCTCAAAAAGTGAATATTAATAGGGCATATTTTTGTAAGTAAAGTTTTTTTATTTTGTAAGAAAATAACGTAAAATGTAATTTAATATGGAAAAAACAGGCTTGCTGTTACAAATATGAGATAGTTGCAATAAAAAATAACTTCAAACCATATCCTAGAGACTGCGACAACCAATTACTTTTTTTACACTAAAAATTTACTACTAAAAACTATATTAGCTTGAATTATTTATTTTTAAATCACATTTTCGGTTCATTATACTCTTTTTCATGTTAAAGTTTTGATTTAAAATAGAACAAAAATATTCTACCAACTTCCTTAAATTCAAACTGCCTTATAAGTATTTGTTTTTATTGCACAATCTGACAAAATATTTACTGAAAATGAAAAAAAGGGCAGTTTAGAATTAAATAACAACAAACAAAAGTAATAATAAAATACAAAATAAATATGATTTAAAAGAAAAAATTATATAGTGCCTCAAATTATTATATTACATTTTCTTTTGTTTCTCTCGTAACACATTTTGAAGTTTGAATGATGAAATGAAAAATTAGGCAATTATTTTAATTTTTGAAGTACAGCAGTTGTCACAATTAAATTGCTTGCGTTTTTTAAAAATTGTATCCCTCTTCGTTTGGTTACAAAGTTGCTCTGAGTGGTACTATACTTTTGAAATGGAGTGTAGCGAGCAATAGTATAAGAGAGACGGATTAATTAACAAACTCCAGGGATTAAGTCATATACATCGCTTCTAACAGATATATATTAAAACGAAATGAAATATAGCTACACGGATTATCATAGAAGGCATTATTAAGTTATATACGTAGTTTAATGATAGAACGACTATCTCACTTGTTCTATGATTGATGTTCGATGTTTAAAAGTCAGTTTTCGAATCGACTTTTACACATGTTACATGGAAGATCGATTACTCACTGTATTTGATTGGCCGCGCGTGCATGAACGAATAATAGAAGATTTTTGGGTTATTTCGGTGATTTTGAAGATATTGAAACTTTCACGAAGGAGTTAACCAGTTTAACGCGGTTAGTCATTGAGTTATGATGACTTTAACCGTGGTTAAGGAGAAACCTGACGGATATCTTCCTTCGGCGCTTATTATTGTGTTGTAAGCAGAATGGCCCTTCTTAAATATAATAATAATAATAATAATAATAATAAAAAGGACTTTATTTGTAAAAAAGGCGTAGTCAAGACTAAAAGTCCTATCAACTAAACCCAAATATGTGTGGAAAGTGCTTAATATTTTAAGTATACGAGAGTTTGGCGATCAAAAATGTACTTAGGCCATTTAGGTATATACAGAGTCACGAATTCATTATATATTTAACATTATGGAAGGTAAGAAACCGACCTTTAGTAGAAATGTGATAGTTCATATTTTATTTTAAAGTTCTCTTACTATTTTATTTTGATTAGTGTTGGCTACAGTACAAAAACCAAAAATACAGAGCAAATAAGTAGCTTAGCTAGTCACAAATAAGCAATAAAAAATAATCAAATTAAAAATAGAAATAGCATTAACAAATTTTTGGCTTGTATATTAAATCAAAAGTATAATATTCTATTCTTTACTACCAAAATATCAGTTCAGTTTCAAATGTTTTAATAATGAAAATAGACTTTTCATGTCACAATATAAGAATATATGTATGGGTAGGATACAAAGCATGAAAACAACCCCAATACACTATTCAAATTTATTAAAAAAATACACACACAATACAAATTATATTTACGCCTGCAGGAATTATAACTTCGCAACCCGCTGCACACAAAAGCTCGACTGGTTGCATACCTTCCAGGCGAGGAGCATCAGACATTGACAGAATCATGCGAGGCGTCAATCTGGAACCCCCTGGGGGCTCAAATCACGCTGCTGCATTACCACCCCTTGTCTGTGGCACCGTCCAATCACGCGCGACACGCAAAGAGCGACCTCACAACACGGCTTTGTCACATCACATGTCTAGATCACTTTAAATTTATATATAAAGTCGCTCAAGGATATTGTCTGTGTAATTTTAAATTATGTAGATTACATTTTTTTTTTATAGAAATGAAATAGGACACAATTTGTGTTGTAAATATACAGCCTGACGCGAAGTAGCATTAAGTAGCATTGACGCGAAGCTCTTAGGGATGTATCCTTGTAAAAAAAAAAAATATATATATATATATTTTAGCAATCTCAGTTTTTTTAAGGTAAAGATTCCAACTTAAGCTCAAATTTAAGGAACATTTCTTGTAATATTGATACAAAAATACATGAGACTAGAAAAAATAAAACTTTATTTTTATATCACTGAACTACAAAATTTATCGTTATAAATAATTTACTGAAATTAAAGACAGCTTTAGCTTAAAGAAGATATTTCACTAAAATTAAAATAACTTATTAATATAACGCATCTTTCTATAATTCATTTTTTGCTGTGAAAAGTTCATAGAATATGCCACCCCTCGCGTCACATAACATCTTATATATCTCCCTGTGTGTGTACAGCATCAGCTTTGAAGATTAGTGTGTCTGTTCTCTTATAATCCCCCTCTTCCCCCGAGTGGAATATTGCGACTGCACCACTCTTGCTCGCTCCCTTTCTGCCATTAGGCTCATGCAATGAGGCAACAGCAGACCCCATTTTACCACGACATGCATGGCCGTGTGGTGAACTAAACTGTAGACCATGCTAGTATAAACTCCTGTAGGCTAAATTTATAATTTAAATTTTAAAAAATTATGTTATATTTTAGTTCTTCTTAACCTGGGATAAAGTATTTTTAGGTGCGTGCTTGTACAGAATAAAGGAATTTGTAGACATCATTAGGGAAATGGACTTTTGTAATACCACAAGGAATTTTGAAAATGTGACGTCATTTCTGTGACGTCATAGTACAATTGTAGGTAATTATTTTAATAGAATTATTATTGAGATTTTATTATGCATTTAACAAAAAATATTATCTCAATTTATCATATCTTTTCTAGCTTTTTTTGAAGACTTGTGTATTTGACAGGCTTATTAATATAATACTGAATATTAAATAGAAAAAAGTTTTTATTTAAAATATAAATGCAATGTTGGCATAGAGCATAAGTTTAAAAAAAAATCACAAGAAAAAATTGTTTATGTAAAATTTGATAAATTTCTTCCAGACTTTCTTTTTTTAGTGCAGTAAAAATGAAAGATGAATTCATTTTTTCTAAGTCCATGTTTCAAGTTTATATTATACGATAGACATATTATACAGTAAAAGTTTTGAAAAAAAAAATGTATAGCTAAGTTTATAGTATGCAGTAAATCATATGTATAGCTCTTTAAACTCTTACAATATTTCAGCAAGTGATGTTCAAAATAACACAAACGAAATCCTGTCGTTACTTTGTTCTCTGAAGAAAGAAAATGCAGAGTGAATTTTAGTATTTGATGAGCAGCATTCTTTGAGTTTGAGTGAAATGTTTTCTAAATAAGATGTTGATGTTTTTTAATTTATTTCAAAGTAATTCAAAAATGTTGAAAGATAATAGACGTATTTGTATTAGCAATGATTTTGATGTGAACTCAAAGAAGTTAAATTGGAGCTTCATTTGCTTCATTACCTTTGCTAACTTTCTAAGTCAATGAATTGTGCATGGAATATCAAAACTAATTATAATTAACCATGAAACTCTTGAAAGTACCATAAAATTTGATGAAGCATTAGCATTTTATTAAAGGTAATAGATTTTATACTTGAAAAATGTGTTGAACTCAATAAATCAAATTTGAATGATTATAAACATAATTATGATTTATTATAATCATAATATTTAAATTTGAAATTTACAGGATTTTGGAACATAAAATATTGCGGTTCGTATTTAACTTTCTATCCAGAATATATTTTTAAATGAGGTAATAAATTTATTTTTTTTAAATAAACTAAATTTTATATCGATTGATGCCAATTAGCTAAACGATTAATTTTAAAATTGATATTCAATAAATTGTAAAAATAATAATTTCTTTTGAAAATATTAATTATATAAAAATAATACACAATTCTATAGAAAAGTTTCGAACCTCAAACGTGAATATTTGTAATACTAATAAACTCCCCATGTTTTTTTATTTTGCCTTTTATAGAACCTTTGAAAGAGAAATCCAATTTAAATTCTAAATAAAATTTATTCTGGACACTTGTTTACGATTTTTGCTTTTTTTAAAAGCACGTAAAAAAACACTCTGCATTTGAGTTTTTTTATATACATTTTGTGATAGAGCTCTGCAACTTTTAGTACCTGCAGCTTTAAAATGCATGTGTTTGCATTCACTTCAGATTTTGATGAAAAACATCATCATATCTACATGCAAGTAGCTATAGAAGTGCTTTTAAATTTTCTCTCAACTTTAAATTATACTTGATTTAATTGCATTCACTGCGTTATGAAAAATTGTAGTTTTAGAATTTCTATTTAATTAAATATTATTTATAATTATATTTATTTAATTACATTTAAGTTTTATTCTGTGTGTATTAGACAGTTGAAAAAAATAAAAATTGTATTTTTATTGATTTCGAGAGAAAAGTGCATGGTATAAATTTTACTTTTAAAGAAGATTTTTTATTGTCAACTCTTATATAGTAGCCTAAAATACAAAGAATACGTTTGCAGTGGTAATTGCAAAGTTTTGTGATTTTGCAAATCACCTACAATATTTTAGAACTTCAATGTGTGTATTTAAAATTTTTGGCTACCTCTGACAGTATAATATATATATTACGATATTGCCTGTCCTTAAGGTATATTATATAACATAAATTTTGCTCACTTAATTTCTGTGCTTTCTCTTACTCTCACAGTATTTGTAATTTTAAAAATTTAGTCTGAATATTGAAGGTTATTCTTGCATTAAAATTGCAAATTTGCACATTTTTTAAAAAAAAAATTGTAATCAAATGAGGCAGAAGAAACGCTTGAGCCGTCTAAAAGTGTACTTGTAATAACTAGAGAGCTCTTTGTATCACAACTTATCTTCTTCAAACAAAAGACAAAAGAAAATGACTTGGTTGCTATTAAATTGATGCGTAATCTTAAGCATCTGTGTACACATGATAAAATGTTTAATATTGACGGTAACAAGGCTGTGTGGATGAAAAAATCTGTTGCCTCTACAACACTAAATACAAGTATCGAAGAGAACAAACATTTAAACAATGGGGAGCACTAGAATAGACCGACACTCATAACGTCAGTGTGCTCTTCAGACGAGACAAAGAAAGCCATTTGCAGGCTCTCCATGTCAACTTAGGGGAAATTGAGAGAGAATTAAACAAGAAAAAAAAACATTAAGAAAAGTCGTTTTTTTTTTCTTCCCAAGAGTAATTCTAAAGAAATAAAAAGCACTTTGTACAACAAACAACCCAATCAACTCATTTAAGATTAAAACCTCAACAATTTTCTTTAAAAAAAAAGTTTGTTAAAAAGATTTTTTTTTTTAACTTGTTGTTAAAGGAAATTTATTTTATAATAAATTTATGCTTATTTTAAAAAGCTGTATGAGATCGAAGTATCATCCAAATTTTTTTTTTTATTTTGCACAAACTAGTGTTGCAAAGTTAATGCCTGTCCAATGAAACCTTTTTCATTGTTAACCCTTGAGACAATGTAGTACCTGATTTTGCACACCAGAGTACAAAACGTAATGGCATTTTTGGCGCTATAGTAGCACTTTTACAGGTAACAGCCATAAAGTGTAACATGTAAATCAACTTGTATTGTTCCCTCCACCGAACAGATATTATTCAATAATAATTTGTCTACAAGCAATGAACAGAAGACGCATTTTTACTTCTTAAAACTATTATAAATAAATAATACTCGCCCGTCATGTGTAGTTTTTGTTTTTTTATGCAATTTATTTTGGAGTACACTTTTCTCATTTTTATGCTAGTCTCAACGCTTTATGTGCTACATTGTGGCCACCATAACATAAAATACTGAATGCATAATATTCATTCCTTAATGTCGCAAAGTTACAAACCTAAAAGGCGTACAAAGGCTAAATAATATACAATTTATGTCACAGTTAGTTAAAACAGAATATACCGAACTTTAGTAAAAATATTCTCTTTGTATTATAGCAGGCAAGGAATAAATTGTGAACAAAATCGAATATTCCCTGAGTGCGGTGGTAGATATTCAGTACACGAGCAAGCTTACGTGCGCTAAAATTACCATTTAGTCAGGGGAATAAGAGGAAAAAATAGTCGAAATCGCGCGTTTAGTGAAGAAAGCATGAATTTTTTTTTGGTGGTAGAGTTCACCCCAAAGATCAATTTTTTTGGCGGAGTCGCGCGAAAATGACCTTGGTTCGACCCACCGTGACCTTTGACCCCGCGCTTCTTAATTATTTTTTCCTGCCTATACTTTTCATTTTAGAGGAAAAATGTACTCTTGCAAAACTGTTTGTAATAATGAAAAGGTGATAAGAAAAAAAAATCAAGTTCGTAAATTAATTATTTTCAAAATGGCGGCTAATTAACTTAATTAATTCATGAATTCTTGGTACCTTTCGATGAATTTCTCTTAACTTTTGATATTTATGTTGAAATTAAACCTCGCTTATTGTACACACACATTTTATGGTACCAAAAGTAATTAAATTAAGTCATAACTTGCACATAATTAGGCAAATTATTGATTTAATTGAGTAGGACCAGGTAACACTGTGTAGGTCATCTAGTTCAAGAATATTATGAAACAGCTTGAACAAGCTGACACGTGACTTACAAGTTGTTGGGACCCCCCCTGAACACACTGTTAGAAACTTTCCAAAAGTCCCATGTAGAATAAGGTCAAAAATCCGGGTTTGTCCCGGAATCCAAAAACATTTTTTTCCCGCGTGAATAATTGACGTAGCGTTTTGCAAAATACATCAATTTGAAGCTTATACTACCAATAATTTAGGAAAAATATTCAATCATATTTTAAAGTATTTTATCATATGATTAATTAACTAAAACGCTAATTAGCGTGGTCCAATAAATTTTCAAAATGGAATATTTCTGAAGTTCTTGCGCGCATTGATTTTGAGTTTATTATCACATTATGAGATCGTTTAATTTAATTGAAACGTTTTTGTTTCATACTCCTTACTTGCATAGAATTTTAGTCACAGTATATGCAGAAGTGCGCAATTCAAGGAAGCGCATATACATGCATATATGGGCCATATCTGTGGTATATTAATTAGCAGCCACTACGTCTCTGTAACACACAATGCAATGTAAACGATCGAGATATCAACAGCATATCTATAATAACTTGCTCGTTCTCTAAATATGTTTTTTTTTTCTCTCTCGGGGTGAAAAAATTTGGGGGTGGGAAGGGGTATTCGAAATACTGCTGTTAATAATTGATGCAACGCCTGCAGTATAAGAGCCAACACCACGGTTCCATTTACCCCCTTATTATTCCTGAAAAGATTGCAAATTTAATATAAATATTTGATCGTATTATTAATTATGGGTATCATTAATGTGTTGAAGATAAAAAAAATTGTTGCTATAATAAGAGAGAGAAATAAATAATAATATACGCAATAAGAAGAAAATGACGACAACATATTATTTATAAGCGTTGTATTATTTTGTATTAAAGTAGAGTGAGCGAGTTCATTTTTTTTAATATTTTATTTTTTAAAAATAGTTTAAGCTACCCTCTATTGATAAATGAAAACCAAAAAATTCCATCTCAAATAGTTTCACCACAAAAAATTCCCAAAGTTGGTGTTTCGGAGGCCTTTAACGTGCAGCCTTATGGAACATAAAACCGCGTTTCACTCCCAACTTTTTCTGAACTATGGTACCACTTAAAAAATACTTACGTAATCTATGATGAATTCTTTAATGAATTTTCAAAAAAAAAATTTTTTACGGGGTCGTTTTCTTGGAAAAAAATCATGAAAATCCTTATGGGAATTAACCCCCAAAAACTTAAAGATTTTTTTCCGAAAAAAAAACGGCTCCGTAAATTTTTTTTTTTATTTAAAAATCCATTAAAGAATTCATCATAGATTACGTAGGTATTTTTTAAATGGTAGCATAGTTCAGAAAATGTTGGAGTAAAACGCGGTTTTATGTTCCATAAGGCTGCACGTTAAAGGCCTCCGAAACACCAACTTTGGGAATTTTTTGTGGTGAAACTATTTGAGATGGAATTTTTTGGTTTTCATTTCTCAATAGAGGGCAGCTTAAAATATTTTTAGAAAATCAAATATTAAAATAAATGCAATCGCTCACTCTACTTTAAACTATATGAATAAAAGAACTACAGTATATTATATATATAAATATAATTATGAAATAAACTTTATAATGAATGTCATGCATTGTTTCTCATATGTTTTTATTCGAAAACAAAATACTTTTATGTCAATATAGGATTGCAATAAATTTTATTCACGATAACAAATATGATTCAAATACCTTTTCAGTTTTCAGTATAGCTTGTCTTATATATATAATATCAATATATAGGTATACTATATGTATTACTCTCTTATTACTTAAAAATTATAGGGGCACTCACAAAGCCTTAAGGCCACATTTAAGGCTCAATAATTTAAGACCAGAAATTTCGGGTCTAAAAACACGTCTAAAATCAAGCTTTAAATTATCGAGCCTTAAAAATGTGGCCTTAAGATGGCCTTAAGACTTTGTGAATGCCCCTTGTGCCTATGTTTTATTATTATGTTTTTATTTTTCCCGAGAGGGGAAAAAAAAACATATTTAGAGAACGAGCAAGTTATTATAGATATGCAGTTGATATCTCGATCGTTTACATTGTATTGTGTGTTACAGAGATGTAGTGGCTGCTAATTAATATACCACAGATATGGCCCATATATGCATGTATATGCGCTTCCTTGAATTGCGCACTTCTGCATACTGTGACTAAAATTCTATGCAAGTAAGGAGTATGAAACAAAAACGTTTCAATTAAATTAAACGATCTCATAATGTGATAATAAACTCAAAATCAATGCGCGCAAGAACTTCAGAAATATTCCATTTTGAAAATTTATTGGACCACGCTAATTAGCGTTTTAGTTAATTAATCATATGATAAAATACTTTAAAATATGATTGAATATTTTTCCTAAATTATTGGTAGTATAAGCTTCAAATTGATGTATTTTGCAAAACGCTACGTCAATTATTCACGCGGGAAAAAAATGTTTTTGGATTCCGGGACAAACCCGGATTTTTGACCTTATTCTACATGGGACTTTTGGAAAGTTTCTAACAGTGTGTTCAGGGGGGGTCCCAACAACTTGTAAGTCACGTGTCAGCTTGTTCAAGCTGTTTCATAATATTCTTGAACTAGATGACCTACACAGTGTTACCTGGTCCTACTCAATTAAATCAATAATTTGCCTAATTATGTGCAAGTTATGACTTAATTTAATTACTTTTGGTACCATAAAATGTGTGTGTACAATAAGCGAGGTTTAATTTCAACATAAATATCAAAAGTTAAGAGAAATTCATCGAAAGGTACCAAGAATTCATGAATTAATTAAGTTAATTAGCCGCCATTTTGAAAATAATTAATTTACGAACTTGATTTTTTTTCTTATCACCTTTTCATTATTACAAACAGTTTTGCAAGAGTACATTTTTCCTCTAAAATGAAAAGTATAGGCAGGAAAAAATAATTAAGAAGCGCGGGGTCAAAGGTCACGGAGGGTCGAACCAAGGTCATTTTCGCGCGACTCCGCCAAAAAATTTGATCTTTGGGGTGAACTCTACCACCAAAAAAAAATTCATGCTTTCTTCACTAAACGCGCGATTTTTCCTCTTATTCCCCTGACTAATTCCTCTGCACGATTACAGAAAATAATTAAATGTGGCGCTCTATAAATAGATACGTGACTAACACTCCTCGAGCTTCTAAAACGACTAAAATTCACTTCTCTATAACGATACTAAAATTATAATCATGTGCAGTCTATACTTTTAATGACAGTGCTGATGATATTAACAATATTAAATTTTCATAATTACCGTTTTTAAAATTGATGAATAATTATTACAAAGTTGTTCATTATTATTTATACGGTGTATTATAAATTTTGTACGTACAATGTCATGAAAATTTATAACTGTTGCATGGCAATACATAATTATATGAAAATAAATCAATATTAAATGGACTTCAACAAATGAAAAAAAAAAAACCTGTATAGTGACATTGTACAATTTTTTATTTGAAAGTTTACATAAATAGATATAATATATTAAATTATATTTAACAAAACAAAGGTAAAAAACAAAGCGCAGATCCAGGGGACTGGCTGATGGGGCTGCAACCCCCTCCGAAATTTTGCACTTAACATGTGGGCAATATATTGTAGGCATTTCCCCCACTTCAAATTATTTTTTTTAACATTTGCCTTAGCCCCTCCGAAATTTGGTTCTGGATTCTCGCCCAATCTTTTCGTTGGCACATTCACTGCTTTGTTCACTTTATAGAGTGACGACACCCGCTTACAGCCCGCCTGCTTGTAACAATAATTCATTGAATTTTATAATAGATCCGTGCATGAAATGTTTAAAGCAACAAACTGCGCTTAGTGAAATCCCACAATATAGCATGCCATTTATTATTTATTCAGCTACTTCATTAGGCGCGATTCACGTAGTATAGGAAGTTACCCAGGTTTCTCACTAACCACATTTAGTTTCAATGAATTAGGCTGGTGCTAACCGCGATTAGTGAGAAACCTGGATACATTTCTGGATAACTCTTTCGTGAATCGTCAAATATTACTATACATATTCTACCATGACAAATATACAAACATTGACTTTGTACTCACATAATTGTTCATTCCAATTTCATTTTAATCCATGACGTCACTCCACACGTGTCCCTCACACGTGACAACCTAGGTCACGTGGTCACTCACTGTCACGTGACGTCACACACACAAAATACGGTCTAGATTCTGATGAAATATTCTCAAACGTCGAAAGGACCTGGGTTCGTGGCACGAGACGGTCGCGATATTTCACACTACACGGTGCATGTGAACCGAACGAGCGCGCACGCCGTACTGACTCGCGCTGCTTCTCGTCTCAGTTTATTTATCATGGAGGGACGCGGTTCTTACGGAGCAAGCGCACTGCAGCCAGACATGCATAGCATAAAAATGCATCACATATATCTAGCGTTGTAGTTAGGGGGAAACAGTCAATCCATTTTATAGATAGTGATGTGTATTTACAGTAATTAAATTGTATTAAGTCGTTTTATTTTGTTTATAAAAAAATATATATCTACCTTTTTGTACTGTTTTAGAAAAGAATGCAAAATTCAATTCTAGTTTTTATTTAAAAATTTCAAAAAGATACACATAATTTACACTTGAACTTTTGATAAAAATACATTTTCTTAAAACACGTAAAAGAGAAATTTTATTACTGAATTAAAAGGAGAAAAATCTAATAATTATACACTTTTTATAGCATAATTAAGCTGAATATTATTTTAATTTCATTTCGTCATAGAATCAAATTGTAACTCCCGATGTGCTTACCGCCATAGAGAAATAATTTAAAACAAAATTTTTAATGAACATAATAATCATTTTATGAGTTACTTTTTTTCGTTCGACCTTCTCTTTTGTGCATAGTAACTAATTCCATAAACTTCACTCTTGCAACTGATGTAATAAATTTGAGTTAATTATTAGCTCCATCTGTCACTGAATGCATTAACCTCGTTAAATTTATGGGAAAATGACCAATGAAGTGGAACTACGCTGCACCAAATTAATGACTACTTACATTTTATATAACAGAGAGAGAGAGAGAGAGAGAGAGAGAGAGAGAGAGAGAGAGAGAGAGAGAGAGAGAGAGAGAGAGAGAGAGAGAGAGAGAGAGAGAGAGAGAGAGAGAGAGAGAGAGAGAGAGAGAGAGATAATAAAATTAATATGAGGATGAGCCATATAAAAAGCAAAACGAACAGAGAAAAAAATTGTATGTTCCGAAATTAGATAAGGTTCTTATAACAATTACGACCTTTTTTTAATTGCAAATACTAAAAATATTATTCCCTTATTATACCTATTATCATATCCCTATATTAGGGAATTCGTAAGGACTAGAGTTATACAACAAAACTTTTCTACTAAACATTCATAGAACCATTGTCAGAGATTTTCTTGTCTAATAGCTAGATATTTGACACAAAAAAAAACGAGACCTTGTCGAGGTCTGGGGGATATATATATAGTAGCGCCACTGTCCCACTGCCACGTATATGACCTCGTCTTTATAATGTTTGATAAAATTTCCAGACATCATATTATAAGATATACAGAAGTGCATGCAGGTATTCAGACCTACTCTTAGAATTTTAAATTTTCCCACACTTTTCAGCTCCCTACACACGATATGGGGAAGATAGGGTGACAAGTTACAGTGAAGAGTGTCAGTGTTGCATTGATCAGTGACTTGTTGCTACTGTTCTTTCATCTCACACACAAACTCGAGTGGCCAACTTTTACCATGCCTGCTGCTGCTGGCTTGCCACTCAGACTACCCTCCACCATGGCTCCAATCAGCGAGAATTACCGCAACATGTGGTCGTGTTTATCTTCCCGATCCTCTTTTTACTTTCGTTCAAAAAAACCACAACTTCATTTCATCGTGCATATGATGATGCTTTTGATGTAACTTCATACAATTTTTTTGTTCATATGTTATGTAATTCCCTTGTGTTATAAATATTTATCACGCTTGATTACTTGTTTTTTTTTCTGTACAGTCATATTCATTCGAATTGCTTTGTTTTTTTGCTTGCAATACAACAACGAGGAAATATAAGTACAGTATGAACACTTGATCTTCAAAGTACTTCTTTGTATGTATGAAGTTATGTATACATTTTCAAACAATTTGTTTACTAATATTCCCGAAGGGGTTATCCAGCTAAGTTTCTCATTATAACCGTGGTTAACACCTGCCTAGTTCAACCGTGGGTAGTGAGAAACTTATATCTAGTTATTTTTTTTTTATTTTATTTTTTTTTTATATTATAATAATAATAATTCATATGTGCATTGTACTCCTCGCTTCTGAAAAGTTCCCTCTTCTGCAGCTTTGTTAATTCAATTCAATGATCACCATGCCGTGTGTTATTCTTACGGAACATGGTGACTAACAAGACTACAGAAGGGAACTTTTCAGAGGCAAAGAGTGTACATTTCTCATAATAAGTTGGAAAGTTTTTTTTGGGGTTTTAAGCCTCATGCTATATATATTCCTGTAAATGAGAGATTTGAAAATTTAAGGAAAGCTAGGTGGCCAGTACGTCTATTGATTTCACTTAAATTTAACTAAAGCACCTCTATCACAAAGGTGTGTCATTTCTGGGAAATTCCAAAAGGGTCATTGTAAAGAGAGGGTTTGTAATAAACCTAATAATGTAACCAAAGTGGAGAGAATTTCAAATAAATTACAAATAATTTTAATTTGTGGTTGTAAAGGTTCGTAATACTTGTGGGATATTATTATATATTCAATGTGTAGTAAAAGATGCCAAGGATTTTTTCTATATTAAAATATCTAAAACTGTAGAGTAAAAAACAAAAAGTTACAGGCACGCGGAAATTGACATTCCTGATGACAATTTGGTTTCATTAAATGGTTATCTTCTAATAAAAATTCCTTGCATGGATAATAATAAAATTGAATACCATAATACGACACCAGCGAGCATCATGACTTACTAAATATTATGTAACATAATTTTATCATAGCCTCATCATGTACTCTGTTCTCAATAGGAGATTGAATCAACCTTTACCATCTCGCCTTAAGGTTAGGCAACTTTTTCAGCAATAAATTGATAAATTACTTATAGTTACAACATATTTAATGTAGCAAAGGTAATAAATATTAAAACATAGGGCAGCGCCACGAGATTGTTGGGTTGCTTACTTAAAGGATAACGCTCAGCTGTTTACCTCCCCTCCCTTCCCCTACTGTTATCATACCGTACGCTTAAAACCATTAAAAAAAAAGTTAGAACAATTGACTTTGTTACCGGGTGTAATTATTTAAAGACACGAAAATGTAGTTTGTGTAGCAGATGATATGGAAACGATATAAATGTAATAATCGCCGTATATATAATTTACAATTATTTTTTTTTTCTACATTTTCTCTCCTTACACGTTGCTGATGCAACACAACAATATGGCGCGACAGGCTCCTGTAAAGTATGTAATATGCGTTGCAGTGACGTCACGTGGGGCCTATAGAAACGCTAAGAATATGAATGCTAATAAGTAACTCTATATATGTGCTAAACAAGTTGCCTGTCATCAGGGTGAAATGATATCTTATTTATAATATACTGCTTTCATTCTTATTATTGCAAGGCGGAGATTTTATCTCATCTTACTTAAATGCGTGAATTACAAGCATTTCATTGTACACGAAGACATAGCCTGGGTGTGGATCTTACGACCAGTCCTCCAGAAAGATATACAGGTTTATCTAACTTGGAGGGAAGCCTGGTTAGCTTTATTCGTGTCCCTACTTTAGTCATGTTTTTGTGATAATGTTTCACAAGCTTGCACGTACTTGGGTATAAGAGCGGTCGACCGCACTGTGAGCGCATTGCCAGCTGGCTGATGTAAGTGAGAGAACTCAGAGAACATTCAAAACTGCGGTCTGAAGATCTGCAGTGAGAAACGATGTTCACTTTTATTTTCAACGTTATCTCAATTTTCGCATCGTATTTTTTTTTTTTTCTACCGCGACCACTTCAATTATTATCATTAAGCTTCATTCATGTTCTTCTTGGTTGCTTGCCATTCACATCTCAATAAGCTCAGTTATTAAATAGCATCCTTGCTGTTGTAATGAGTCTATTTGTGAAGTTCTTGATGAAAAAACTCTCAAGAATTTATTAACATAAAAACTTTCAGTCGTAGATTTATTTTGATGCATTATAGAAAGACTATTTTATTAAATATATTATTATTTTTAAACTAATTAATATCTTTTTACTCAAAAATTTATAAAATTAAATTAAAAACCAACCGGGAAGACGTCTGAAATATATTTGAATGATAAAAAAGATGTATATACACGAAGCGCATTTATTTACACTTTTGTAAATTCTAATTAGTCTGTCTCGACTGTATTAATTAATAATACTTTTCATGCATTTGGAACGTCAGTGAAAGAATATAAATTCTCAGCTGGTTTGGCCGTAGAATTAATTTAGTAGATGAAAGGCAATAAAATTCATTGATATTACAGAAAAATAACACTTTTGATGTTTTGATGGAATAAATTTTAATACAATATTATAAGAGTCAAGTTACATAAAAAAACAATAATTTCTGATCATTATGATTATATTAAAACTGTTCATATATACCTATAATTATGTATATATACATAAAAGAAAAAATGAAATAAATATATACTGTCATTTAATAAAAGTAATCATTATAAAAAAAATCGTAAGCAAAATTATTTGAACAAGAATTTGTTACTGCACGGCCAGTCATATATTTTTATTTTTTTTACTGCAGTAATGCCAGTTAATGCTTTTTTATTTAGCAACATATTTAGAAAAATCATTAATTAAATAAAATCATACTGTGGTACAATAAATTATAATTAAAATTTTCGCAACAATTCATTTCTAATTTAATTCATTTTAATTGATACTACTTTGTAGTTTTAATGCGCAAGCTTCTTACTTCTAACAAATCGAATACTTTTATCCCTACATTTTACCTCTGCTAGCAGGTTTGCATGGTCAGTAAAACTACGCGAGATTTATTACTGCTCTGAAAGTGCTCCACGTAATTTGAAACACTCCAATGAGAATCGCGTGTTCGCAAATAAAACAAATATATATGCGTCGTTCATTGCGTTTTTATTATTTAATGTAACAATTGTTCTCTACCCAAAATTAGTTTGTATCGATTTTTCAATTTTTACTACTATATACGTGTTCGTATTTTATAGATCCGTATTATATCTATAATACATATATACATCACCCCTAGCTTTTATTGAGAGCTGTGAGGATCTGAGAAGTGCATCGACTATATTATATCTTAAATTCGTGCGCAATCTTTTATATCATAGAGCTATAACTGTAGTTGTGCAATTCTATCAAGAAAATTGACGTAGAGCTGCTTATTTATAAAATCTTAGCTTGAGAATTCTCGAATTCTGAAGAATAGTTGCATTTTGATCTGCAGTATAATTTATGTATATATTATATATTCATAAATTAAATTCTTAAAAAAATTTAAAAAAAAAAAGTAGAAAAAAACTAACTTTAACAGAAGTATAAAAAGAACGACATGATATTTTATACTGTAGTATTTTTTTTTTTTCTGTTGCATGGCTAACAAAAAAGTATTAAGTTATAAAAATAAAAAGAAAACTTTATTCAATTCCACTAGTTTTTTTTTTATTATTATTATTTTTATTGAGCCCGAACCCCCGAACTTTAAAAGTATTTACTAATTTTGCGTTTTTAAGACTACTAGCGCCATCTATTGAGAAGAATCTGTACTCAATGCAGTAAGGCGGCAATTTACGTGCGGTTACATCACTGGATCAGTGCACGATCTCAAGGATTTCGTCTTCTCATCACACGTGAATCTTTGGCCTTCACGAGTTTCTTGACGGTGAGTCCACAAAAAGTGAGATATTAAATCTCAGCATTACCGGAGCATTCTGAATGTAACACAGACAATGTGCAGTCGTGAGCATGTTATCTCAGCTGATTAGAGGCTAGCTCAGTTAGGATTATAAGTAGAAGGATCCTAGCATATATCAGTAAATTATCATAACATAAAAGAGGCAGAACTTATCTCAGATAATATAGTGATAGTCAGTGCTAGAGCTACTCTGAAGCTAAAAGGATTTGTTTTACTGCAGTGTCAAAGGTTAGTACAAAATTACCAAAAACGAATTTACAAAAAAAATTTGTTGCATGCGGCCGGCAATGAAATTAAAAGACCAGATATATGAAACAATGCAAAATTAAATTTTGACGTAAGGGTCATTTTATAGCCATATAATATAGAAAACTCGTTTCTCTAGTTTTGTGTACATGTCTAATGAAATTGCATTTTTTTTCCAAATATTATATGAATTATTTTTAATATAATTCAAATTTTAATCATCATTTTTTGGCGTATCGATCGCTATCAAATGTTGCGTTACCTTTTTAACAAAGACTTCCCTCCGTCTTTGCTTTTTAATATAATAAAATTAAATAAATGAATTATAAATATTTTACGTTATTGATTGCTTGCATGCGTTTACGTTTAATATATAATGTACACTGCATAAAATTCTTTTATTAAAAAATATCATTAAAATAAACGCGAGCCTCCCTTTTTGTTTTGATTAATTGGACCGCTGGCTCTCACCGCTTCCTCCAAAGTCATCATTTCTATACACACTATAATATATATGTATTGTACTATACAGTAATTATTATAGAAAGAAATATATATGTAATCAAAACATCATTATAAAATGTGCAAGCATGCAAGAATAAAAGATTATTTTATAGTCCTAGTATATCAGGAAACACACAACGATGACTCTAAATTAAGTAATACATCGATCGAGCCAACGTATAATATAATATACAAATTAAATAGTCGATCAGTACCTCTAAAAATCTCCCTCACCGAGAGATGGTAGCAGCGTCGAATTATTTTCATGCTAATGTCATTATGTATGTTTTATGAATAAACAAATAAAAAAAATGCTCGTCAAGCGAGGGAGAAAGGAGGTGTTCAGAACTGCAAATGTATTTGGATAATTATGCAGAAATCATGTTCCTACAATGACAATTTTTTACACGTGGCTTTTACATTGTAAATGCCTCTGCGCTTCGGGTGTGTGCTCGTGCTTTCCTAGTGACGGCGCTTGCATGTCCTTTACTGTGCTGCTGATACGGCTAGGATCGGTGTGTAGGCTTTTGACAGGTCTATGCATTACTCCGGCTAGTCCAGGCTGTGGTTGTATACATAACAAAGGAAATCCCGGGACATTTCACCAATCTACCCGCATAAAATCATCTATTTCTATTAAATCACATGGTATATAGGGCTTACCCGTTGTGTGATATAGAACTAATTTTCATTTTACCTTCTATATGAGACACTATGACAATTATCCAAAATCTTATCAAATACCTAGCTTTTAATTGCTCCTTGCATGTCGTGATCTACGTTTGTCTTGTACAACTTCCAATATATATATATTATATTGTCGAATAGTTTGAATGAATATCTTTAATTTGCCTGCATTATTTACTGATGCTACTGCAATACATCAACAGACAAATTTAAACAACTTTGGAGGGTAAAAAATAATTACGTCAATCCTCTAGCCGCTGTAAATATTTACTTTTTACTATAGTAAATTGTGTAATGGTGAACAAGCTAACGCGATTTTTTTATTAGTTTAAAAAGACACCTTCTGTACTTGTGAATAATTATTTCTTGTTTGACTAAGCCTATGGGCTATATAATTTTGTATTCATTTATGGACCAATACTACTTTACGTGTTATGGTGCCATTTTGGTGCTGCTGTATTGGTCCTCACCCTAAATATTGTAAATGCATAAAATATGTCTATATTATTTTTAATTTTATTAAATATTTTTTTTGTTAATAATTATGTATGAATAATATGGGTGAAATAAATAAAATAAAAAATAAAATTAGAATCCACAAATTGTAAATCATTGTTCAAGACGTTTTAAACATTTAAATTTTTTATAAAATAATGTCATTATAATTTTAATATATACCTCAACCAAGAATAATTAATTATAGAAAACAAAAATATGAATTTTTATTTAAAAATTTTACTTTAAAAAATGAAACATTTTTACTACTTTTTTATTTTTTATTTTTTTTTTCTACAAACGTTCTAAAAACACTTCTTCGTTCCAGATGAAGTCACTTGGCTGCAGTGCTGCTCTCACCCTTGGTGTGTTCCTCACCGTTCTCCACTCTTCACCGACAGAGTGCGCGCGCATCCTCGCTCTGTTCCCCATGCCCAGTAAGAGCCACCTGGTTGTGTTCTCCGCCCTGACCAAGGAGCTTGCAGGTCGAGGTCACGAACTGGTGGTGGTCAGTCCGTTCCCCCTGACCTCCACCGTGGTAAACTACACGGACATTGACCTAATGCCCAGCCTCCGGGACCTCCATGAGGAGATGATCAACATCGTACTCTACCAGTTCTCCAACATGCCCGCCTACCAGATCCCCTTTCTCTACTGGTTCAAGGCCGGCAAGGTCATGGAGCTCACCATGTCCGACCCTGGTCTGCTGGCTTTGTTGGACGACAAGAGGGGCTTCGACCTTGTCATCCTTGAGGACTTTATGACCGAGTCGCTATATGCCTTCGCCAACTACTTTAAGGTAACTGGAAGAGTAATTAAATCAACTGCATTAATTTTTAATTGTTTATTTAGATAAGTTAAATATTGCTATTTTTTTAAATTTTTTTAATCATTTAAAACCCTTAAAATCGTGATGAAAAACACTGTGACGTCATAGTCGTGTATATATTTAACAGGCAAGTAAAGGGAATGATATTAGGTGTGATGTCATAGTCATGTGACTCACTATCAGTACGATTTTTAAGGAATTTAGAGGCTTAAAAAAAATACCTCGAGGTCCTCTACCAAATAACAAAATTTAATGAGTTTTTTTTTTTTTTCTATGGTACTTATGAATAATTTTGGCCTCGTGATTCGTACTCCCAATTTTTCTCTTAATAAAAAAGTGAGGAGATTTGACTCCATCGTCCAGTATCAGGATAAGGATTTATCCTGTGGGGTGGTTTTAAGTACGTATTTTTCATCTTTTTGATACTATACTTGAATTAAAGATTTTTTTATAAAAGTTATGATATAAATTTATTTTAATTATTATATTAACATTGTCTTAAAATAATGGATAAAATAATAATAAAATTTTATTGTTTTGTGGGGGTTGCATTCCTCCCTTCCCCTCCCACCCTAGGGGAGGGGTAGGAAGGAATGACAATTCACCCCACGGCCATGGCCTATAGGTCCATCCCGGCATTTGCCTTTCATAATCTGAGGAAACCATGGAAACCTCAGACAGGATGGTCGGTGCGGAAACACCTCCCAAATGCACATTCGGTACAGTGGCACGAGCACTCGGTGAATGCCAAGCAGAAGATTCGGAACCTCTTCGTACTAGCTCGCTCACGGACCACGAACTTTCCCGATAGGATCTCACCAGCCGGCCGCGCTGGGAGGATCACCTATGGTACTAACCAGGTCTCCGATTTTTGCAAGCGTTCCATAGAGAGATTTTTAAATCTCCCGCGGACCCACTGAGCCTCGAACGCACGGCCTCCTGCATCGCAGGAGCCACGCAAACCACTACACTGATGCGCTTGGTAGGAAGAAAAGGAGTTTTTGTTATATTTAAAGTAATATTGCATCAACCGTGATAAAAGAGACGCCATCTCAGATGAGGTAGTAAAGTTAATCTCTCAGGCAGCACGACACTGATAAGATAAGGCTGCTGCAACACTGCATGTCAATAATAGACCTTATATGCATCTTGCATGTAAAGATTTAACATGTGAGAAGAGGGAGGCTTAAAAATTAATATGAAGTCGGTTTTAGGGTATTAAAAAATAATATTTACATTCTGTCTTGTCTCGATTCATATATTTTATAAAATGTAAGCAATTATGCTCAACTAAATAATGCCATGGACCGTGGATCTTCTTCGTAAAACTGAAAAATTATTAAGCTGTACCAAAAGCCGTAGCCCTCGAGAGTATGAACTTTCCAGTGCTTGATTTTCTGGTGCTGAAGGTTTAAGAAACAAAGAGACGACAATGTATAATTATTTTAGATTTAGTCTGTGTTAAAAATTCTAGTTCACCAAGACTCCATTGAAACTATATACGCAGCAATACCAACAGACAGAGCAGAGTGACGTTTGTGCTGTCCCAAAGTGTATTTACAACGCTTTCTGAGACTGTCCGTCTGTATAATTATAAAAAAAATATTCGAATTTTTAATTCTTGATGTACAAATGAACAACATGCATTTTTTTTTTACCTCGAAATTAACTTAAATTATGTAATGTCAAAATTTTTCAGATTATTTTGACCCTTCTAACACTCTCAAAATTGAAAAGACGCTGTGACGTCATAGTCATGCAACGTCATTTCCTATACTTGACTATGACGTCACAGAGTTTTGCAGCTTATTTTAAGGTTGTTAAATGGTTAAAAAAAAAACTAAAAAAATAACGTGAACATAACTCAAGGTCCTCTATCCTAATGTAACAGTAAAAAATCTAATGCAGGTTCTCCTCCCTGATGTTACAAGTCTTCTTGCAGGCCCCGCTGATCCTGATCTCGTCCCTGGGCGGCTTCCACTGGACCAATTACGCGGTGGGGAACCCCCTGGAGGCGACCTACGTCCCCAACCCCATGCTCTCGTACACGGACCACATGAGCTTCTGGGAGCGACTCGTCAACGTGTTCTTCACGGCCTTCTGGGACTTCGGCAACCGAGTCTTCTACTTCCCCCGGCAAGAGGCTCTCAGACACAAGGTGACCTTCAAATGACCTTCAGGAATTATGTTTTATTACACCAATGAGGTGCCATGCCAATGAGGCAATGTGGGGCTGGGGGGCGATAGATCCTCACTAACCCTCCAAGTGACACCTTTATGCACTAAAAGTGAATTTTAACTCCAGATTTATAAGGGGATAGGGATCGTAAAAAAAAAAAAAAAAAAATAGATTTAATGATAAAAAAAATGTGCTCTATTAATTGACAAGCCACATAGTGTATATATTTTACCTAAGAAGGGACATCCGAAATATAACCTCAATTAAGTTTCTGAATGAGAAATTTATAAAAATAAAATGTAATTTATTAAAAAGCATTCAATAATTTGGGACTAAAGCCATATATGTAGACGATTGTTTTTTCTATTTTTCTTATCTTTACATGTTGCAGGGACCTTTATTATTTATTAAATTTTATTTATTTCACCCAAAGTACATACAGTATGAACAAATAATGGGTGAGGGTAGCAAGGCACAAGGCACAATTAACATTGTGTGTCTGCCGCTCTTACTAAACACATTTTGGTGCTCACTGGTAATTCCTGCAGGTATTCGGTGATAAGACACCATCGGTGTGGGACCTCAAGCACACCGCCAGTCTGGTGCTTCTCAACAACCACTTCAGCCTCAACTACCCTCGTCCTCTGGTGCCCTCCATCCAGGAGGTGGGGGGCATGCACGTCGCTCGCACCAACAAGAAGTTACCTGAGGACATCCAGAAGTTCCTGGACGAGGCCAAAGATGGCGCCATCTACTTCTCCATGGGCTCCAACCTGAGGAGCGACCTGATGCCGGCTGAGAGACGCCAGGCGTTGATGGATGCGTTCTCCGAGCTGCCTCAGCGCATCTTGTGGAAATGGGAGTCGGACACCCTGCCTGGACAGCCCAAGAACGTCAAGCTGGGCAAGTGGCTGCCCCAACAGGATATTTTAGGTGAGTTTTGTAGTATAACATCATAATTTGTATTTTAAAATTTACTGAGATATAATCAAATTAGAACTTAAACTTCTAGAAGTCGAACTACAAGAATTTTTCCCTCTTTGGTTTCTTCTGTTAATATACTTAAAACTTAATTTTTCTGGGTCTTAATTACGAATAATTTAATACATGAAATTACAATAGCAAAAACTCAGTACTTTTGATGACGTTAATATTCATATCTTGAGGGATGTAAACAAGAAGGTTGTTTTCAAGATTAACCCCCACCACCACCACCACCACCACCCTTCAGTGAACCAACATAGAACAAACACAAAGGTGGAACCATAATCTACTTCCCTATGTCAAAACTACCTTTACCGACCTAATTTTAATGTAACTTCCTATAGTTTTGCTTAACTAATCTCTCACTTGCAGCCCACCCGAACGTGCGCGTGTTCATCACGCACGGTGGTCTGCTGAGCGCCCAGGAGGCTCTGTACCACGGCGTGCCCCTGGTGGGCATCCCGGTGTTCGGTGACCAGATGCTCAACATGAACAAGGCGGAGGGGGGCGGCTACGGGGTCAAGGTTGAGCTCAACAACGTGACCAAAGAGAGCGTGCTGTGGGCCCTCCGCAAGGCGCATGAGCCGAGGTGAGCACAGAACGTCCCAACATGTTCAGTTATACCATGTTCAGTTACATGTTCAGTTACATGTTCAGTTACATGTTCAGTTACATGTTCAGTTACATGTTCAGTTACATGTTCAGTTACATGTTCAGTTACATGTTCAGTTACATGTTCAGTTACATGATGTTTTTGTGTTCAACTGCTCTCTTCTTCCTCAGGTGAAATGAGACTGATAAATAAAGTTTAGTGCATGCATTTATGTGTCATGTAACACATATGTATTTTTTTATTATTCAACATTTGATAAATGGTTGTTTTTAAAGAGGTATTTTAGATAGTACTCTGCATACATGGTTTGTATTTGTACACTTAGATGCATTAAAAACATTCATCTTGACAAAATTAATCATCATATTCATCATCTAGCCGTTAGGTTAGGTAACTTGTTCTGCATTAACTTGGATAATGTTATATATTTATTTTACACACAAAACTACAGAAACAAGATTTTCTTTCAAATTCATTGCCGCATATGTAAGCCTCTTCATTTGCTCATTTGGTGGTTAAAAAATTGCTTAACTTGGATCAAGGCCAGAGGTAAAAATATAGTTTGTTTTCTTTGTACCACATAAGTGCCATTTAATATCTCTCTGACCAATACCCTGCCATCCCCCAGCATGCAGCTCGAGGCCCAGCGTCGCTCCTCCGTGTACCGCGACCAGCCGGAGACTCCTCTGGAGCGCGCGGTCTTCTGGACGGAGTACGTGCTTCGTCACAAGGGAGCCCCGCACCTCCGCAGCGCCGCCCTCGACCTCGCCTGGTACCAACTGCTGCTGCTGGACGTAGCGGCCGCCATCTTGGTGCCCCTGGTGCTCGCGGGACTGGCGCTGAGACTCGTGGTGCGTCGCTGTCGTCGAGGGGGCACCGCCAAGGAAGGGAGGAAGTACGCCAAGAAAAGGCAGTGATCTCATGTTTTTTTATTGTGAACAAATTAAGGTGAAATGCATCGCCTTGGAAAATTTCTCATTTGCAGCCTTGTTAATCACCATACCTTGTGTTATTATTACGGTGCATGTTGATTAAGGTATAACCTGAGAATTTGTCTGTCAAGGTCAAGAGGCGTGGCTATAGTGGCAACACTGTTTGCATTGGAATACGCATAAATTTTTAGGAGGGGGTGGTGACATCAGTCCTTGAGAACGTTGCCACATTTCTCATCAAATATAGGAAACGATCATCGCCACGGTTCAAAATATATGAAAACAATTCAGAAAAATAGTCTAAAAAATTAGGTTTTAGTAAAAAAAAAAGTAAAAGAATCTGTTGGGGAGTTTTTTTGCAATGCTAATTAACAAATTTAACATTGGAAGGATACAAAATTCTCATTTAAATAAATTAATTTTAATTAAACCAACGGTTAAAAAATTCCGAAAAAATTCAGAGCTACTTTGACGATTGTTGTGAGTCCACAAAATTAATTTGAAGAAAATCTGTTGTAGCGAATTTTTCGTCCAAATTTCTCAGGTTAAGCCTTAACAAGGCCGCAAAGGGAAATTTTCCGAGGCGACAACTGTACCAATGTTTGAATATATTTATGTTGAATCTTATTGATTATAATGTAATTTCAATATGATTTAATTGCATTGCCCTGATGAGTGCTTATATGGTTTTAATATAGAGAAGTAATAAAATAATTATCAAATTATATATTTTTCTATTGTGAACAATATTTTAATAATTGCATTTTACAAAAAAAAAGTAATGAATTTCATGTTATTAATGTTCTAATGAAAATAACAAACATTAAAAAAATAATGCAATAACCAATAAATATTTATTTTTATTTTAGGAGAATACATAATTTATTTAATACCTTCTGAAAATTTATTCAATTTTTAAACTTACCGTTGCATGGTATTCACAGTAAGTTGACAGGATAAGACAAAATATGCCTAATATAATTTCATATTGACATTATTTACAAAAAAGTGCTTTAAATCCACTTCACACTTCAAAATTTCTTTTTATTTGTTATGCACAAAATCTCAATATAAAAGTACACTATAGTATAGAAGAAAATCAAAGGTATATGGCCAGTCGCAGAAGACAAAAGGAAATTTAATTGCATTTTATAATTTATTTTCAAACACTTAAAAAATACAAAATAGAGGAATTTTCTTAATATTATAAAATCTTTAATTTTCAAGTCTTCGCAGAGTCAAGATTTATTTTAAAAGCAATGATACCCTGTTATGTTGCAGATATATTTGTACCTCTAGTAACTTATAAATTTCTGAATTTGAATAGTTGCTTAATTTTTTTGCCCTACTAATTATTTTAAAATTTCTTGACGCGGGGAAAAAATAAATACATAACGTAACAGACGCGCATATTTCAATGAAAATATTGATTGTGACAACGTGAGAAAAACAACAGAATAAATTTTACTTTTTATTAATTAACAAAGTAGAAACAGTCCAAACAGGTCATTGTCGCTTCTTGGTCACCACCCCGCGGTCACTCCCACGGTCACCCTCCCCTCGACGACAGCGGCGCACCACGAGTCTCAGCGCCAGTCCCGCGAGCACCAGGGGCACCAAGATGGTGGCCGCCACGTCCAGCAGCAGCAGTTGGTACCAGGCGAGGTCGAGGGCGGCGCTGCGGAGGTGCGGGGCTCCCTTGTGACGAAGCACGTACTCCGTCCAGAAGACCGCGCGCTCCAGAGGAGTCTCCGGTTGGTCGCGGTACACGGAGGAGCGACGCTGGGCCTCGAGCGTGTAACTGAAACAAAAGTTATTGGACGATCACGTGACGAAAGTCAATGTTAGTGAACAAAATCAGGGCGTCTTTTGCTGAAGCTACCTATATCACACTGCTATATAAAAGCCATGATTAAGCTCGCCTAAAATAGTTCAGCAGCAGTGATGAGTGGGAGACATATTTTGGAGCGATGAAACTAAAGCTCGTATAATATTATAACATTTAATTTAACCAGAATAATAAGTAATTTTTCATTACACAGATCTTATTCGTAAAATCAAAGAAGTAATGTGCCTCACACAAACGTATGTTGACATTTCAATTTGTTATGAACAACAATAAACAAATCAATTAATTTTAATTTAATATATACTACTAACAATGAAGGTGATTAAAATTAACAATGGAGTATCGACCTCAAAATTTTTTATTGCAGAAAGAGATAGAGCGTGCAAAGTTATGATACCCTGATTTTTTTCAGAATTTTTGGAGCCCGGGAACTATTTTTCAAAAATAATTGAAAGTTATTTTTGTGACGTCACGAGACGCCGCTCCTTAACAAAAAGATAGGACTTGCCGCCTCGTGACGTCACAAAAAGGACTTTCAATAATTTTTTAAAAATAGTTCCCGGTCTCTAAAAAATCTGAAAAAAAATCAGGGTAACATAACTTTGCACCCTCTATCTATTTCTGCAATAAAAAAAATGAGGTCGATACTCCATTAAAGGTGCAATTGGAGACTTGAATGCCCAAAGTTCCACTCATCCACGTACCTGGGGTTGTCGATGACCTTCCGCAGGGCCCACAACACGGACTCCTTGGTAACATTCCTCAGCTCCACCATCACGCCGTAGCCGCCCCCCTCCGCCTTGCGCATGTTGAGCATCTGGTCTCCGAACACCGGGATGCCCACCAGGGGCACGCCGTGATACAGAGCCTCCTGGGCGCTCAGCAGACCACCGTGCGTGATGAACACGCGCACGTTCGGGTGGGCTGTGAAAGAGCGAGATGGTCATGTCTCACATTCACAGTAGCCGAGACAAAGAATGAAATGTCCTCTTGTTTTATCATTCCGCCTGGAGGTTAGGCAACTTCTTCAGCACAAAAACAGAGTTGGTAATAATATCAAGTTAACTATACTAGAAATTAATTAAAATTAATTGTTTTTGACCATTCTATTCATATTTAAGTATATTAAGGTAGAGATAACGCCGAACAGCTGATCGACGTAATCCCCTTTGATTAACATGTAAACCTTAGCAAATTGACAAAAATTCTGAAATTTTTTTGAGAGGCAGATATTAGTGCCTAAAAGCCATAGAAAAAATTTCAAAACAATTTAACGAGCCGATTTTTTTTAATATTTTTTTTTAATTTTCAGCATAGGGCTTTCCCATGGAGAGCCAAACTAAAAAATTAATTTAAAAAAATCAGCTCGTTAAATGTTTTTGAAACTTTTTCTATAGCTTTTGGGCACTAATATCTGCCTCTCAAAAAATTTTCAGAATTTTTGTCAATTTGCCAAGGTTTACATGTTAATCAAAGGGGATTACGTCGATCAGCTGTTCGGCGTTATCTCTACCTTAACATTTAACACATAAACACATACCATTACATATAACACGGTATTCTCGTTAAAAAAAAAATCAAAACTGAAATACGAACTTTCCACTTTCATACATCTATATAACTTCCAGAGCGGATATTTAAAATAAATTGACTGTATTATATTATATGCTAGTTATGCCAGGAGTGTAAAAAGGTCCTCTGATCATTAACTTACCGAGAATGTCCTGCTGCGGCAGCCACTTGCCAACTTTCACATTGTCCGGTTGTCCGGGTAAAATGTCCGACTCCCACTTCATCAACACACGCTGAGGTACCTCGGAGAAGGCGGCTAACAATTCTTGGATGTTTGGCATCAGATTGCTCCTCAGGTTGGAGCCCATAGAGAAGTAGATGGCGCCATCTTTGGCCTCGTCCAGGAACTTCTGGATGTCCTGGGGAAGCTTCTTGGTGGTCCTTGACACCTGCATGCCCCCCACCTCCTGGATGGAGGGCACCAGAGGACGAGGGTAGTTGAGGCTGAAGTGGTTGTTGAGAAGCACCAGACTGGCGGTGTACTTGAGGTCCCACACCGATGGTGTCTTATCACCGAACAACTAGAGGGCAAGAATGCATGGAGTTATTTTTTAATATGTAGATTTATTGGTTTGCGGGCAGAAAGCGTGCTGGGGGGAAATAGGGATAGCTGCCACTTCTGTGTATTAGCACCTTATTGGTGTTTTGCTTGCTATCCTCACCTTAATTAAAATGTATGTATATTGATATGCATGTATTAGTTGGGTGAAATAATAAATAAATAATAAATAAATAAATAAATAAATAAATAAATAAATAAATAAATAAATAAATAAATAAATAAATAAATAAATAAATAAATAAATAAATAAATAAATAAATAAATAAATAAATAAATAAATAAATAAATAAATAAATAAATAAATAAATAAATAAATAAATAAATAAATAAATAAATAATATATAATTTCTGCATGTAAATGACATTCATATAACAATGCTCTAACCACCACGCACGAGTTTTTGTTGCAATTACAGCCCTGATGTTCATGTAGCTCATCATGCTACCTTCGTGGTGCTTATATAAGAGTACTTTCATTCTGAGACGACGATATACTGAGTAAATATTCAATAACTCGAAGCAACTTTTTAAATTACTTACAAACCAACACATATGCACATCCTAATTTTACCTCTAGTTCAACATGATTATGTTATTATAGAGTGTAAATAAACTGTAAATATAAGTTGGTACAATAATTATATTATTGCAATAATGTCATATATAATTTAGTAAAATAACTATATTATTACAAAAGGATAAAAAAATAACACAAAAGGTAACCTCCTTAAATTATAAAATTAATTAACACTTTAATCTGGGCTTATGAACTTTGTCATGTATCGTAAATATTTGCCATTTCATTGCACCGTAATTTCTAAGTATAAACTAATGTAGAGCTACATCTATAGCACAAGCATGATCGAGATGAAATTCACGATTCTGGTTCTCCCGAGGGACCCTAGGTGACCAGTAAATCGAACCCACCTCCCTCCTGAGGGCCTCCTGACGGGGCATGTAGTAGAGTGCACCTCCCAGGTCCCACCAGGCAACGAAGAGCACGTTCACCAGTCGCTCACAAAAACTCATGTGGTCCGTGAAGGCTCCAGTTAGCATGTTGCTGGGGGCGTAGGACAGCTCCAGGGGGTTCCCCACTGCATAGTTGGTGGAGTGGAGGCCACCCAGGGACGAGATGAGCACCAGCGGGGCCTGAGTGCACGTAGGTAACCGTGGTTAAGATATTATTCCGGACATAAGTAACCGTGGTTAAGATATTCTTCCAGCCTGCATGTATTTTATTGAGTATATGGTTAGAGAGAAACTTGCCATCATCGTCAAATTTTTAGATTTTTGTTAACTATATGCGCAATAAATACCCCTAAAATCAAAGTGAATGACGTCATAACGTTTTGCAGGAAGATTTTAAGGGTTAAAAGAATTTGAAAAAATTGACGATACGATTCTGTTCAAATTTGCAATGTAAAATTCCATGTGGTTGTTGATTGTAACTAATATTTGCTTTAGTCGTTTAATCCACAATCCGTGCAATACGTATTACGTACCATATTACGCAAGTAATAAATGTTTAAATATTAATTAATTTTTTTTAATTTTTTTATTCAGAAAAAAAGATATATGACACTTTATATAGAATATTACTATACACCCCAAGAGCTTGGAAAACTCGTAAACGGGACGTCATTTTTACATACAGTAGATAAATTTAAGACAAGATGGCAATTTGTTTTATACAAAAATTTTAATATTATTATTAGCAAAAGTTAAGTTTCATGGGATATTCATATACATTAATTTAATCTGCAATATATTTACATCACGAAATTGACGAGAATATTACCTTTTTGTAGGACTTGGGAAGAAAAACGAGGCATAAAATGGGACAAAATCTTGATTAATATAAGAACTTTACTTTTTACAAAAGAATTCACACAATTAACATTACCTTAAAATAGTCTGCAAAAGCGTAAAGAGAGTGAGTCATAAAGTCCTCCACAATGACGAGGTCAAACCCTCTTTGGTCATCCAGTAGCTCCCTGACCTGTGGATGTCTGATCAGGTACTCCGTGATCATGAGGCCCTCGATCCAGAACATGATCGGAATTTCCACGGTCCACATGTCGGCCATTTTGAAGATCTCCTCTCCCATCATCTGGTCGTACAGTTCCTTCATGCTGGGCATTAGGTCAATGTCCGTGTAGTTTACCACGGGGGAGGTCAGGGGGAACGGACTGACCACCACCAGCTCGTGACCTCGACCTGCCAGCTCCTTGGTCAGGGCGGAGAACACAACCAGGTGGCTCTTGCTGGGGCAGGGAAACAGACCGAGGATGCGCGCGCACTCTGTCGGTGAAGGACCTGACAGCAAGGTCAAGGTGACTAGTAGCGCCATGGTACTGACGTGTGACTTCATCATGAACTAAAAATAAATAAATAAAGTTGTTTTTATTTTAGGATATCTATATCAGAGCAAATGAATACAGCATGGCTGTATATTAAGAAAAAAATAGTAATAATAACACCTTTATGGCAAACAAAATTGAATTTAAAACTACTTTTTTTCCTAATCAACAATTTTATTTATCTTTTTTTTTGCAATCACATATTACTCATATATTAGCAAATCTGTTCTGATTTTATTAATTATTGCTCTCCAGCTTTGGACTTATTATAATTATGAAACTGATATAACCCCCCATCAACAATTAATTTTTAGAATAAAGAACACTATAATACAATTTAAGTTACTTACGATTAGTAGTATCTGCAGTATCACATTTAAAAGTGATATAATATTTCAATCTTTCTACTCTTATCTCTCGCTGTTCATTTTATTGATACATAAGATAACATCATATCTCTAGCTTTCAAAATCATCGAGTTGCCATTGATATATACTGCTGTAACTTGGGACAAAGGTGGATCGACGAGATGAATTTTTACTTTGATGAAGCTTTATAAATAAATATTACTTCAAAGTTATTATTATTATTACTTTGCTTTTATATTAATTCTCAAATTTTTTTTAAGTTCAGGAAGTGCATGCCAATAACAAAAAAATTGTGTCTTGTTGTTTGTATTACCCGCTTGATGACGTAGTTTTACGTCACTGCAATAAATCTCTGTTCCAAAAGGCACGGGAGTTTGGTAGGGATGGACAATTTTAATGAAGCAGAGCATTAAATGCATGATTGAAATTCGACGAAAATTATCAAGCTACAGTCAAATTTACATGAGATTCCCCTCGGAAGTGAAGGTTTCTCGTCTTCCTATTCGTGTTTCAGCGTAAAAATTTGACACATAGGTCAATACTTGTATAATACAACAAACTGAACAAACCATTTCTTTTGTTACAAAACTGAATTTCGAACAGAAGAGCTGCAGAATTTACACTTCCGACTTTTTCCGAAAGAAATATATAATTAATTTGACACCTCTACTTCTTATCAATGGACCAAAGTGATGTGCAAAACCTGGGGAACTACACACATGTGCATCACTTAATTCGGACTTTGTTTTACGTATATTATTATCTGAAATGATCTTTGGAAGAATTGTAGAAGAAAGAAATATAAATAAAAAATGTTTAAATTAATCATCGACAGATGGCGACAGTAGTTAACATAAATATTCACTGCTTTAATTATTAATTAAATAATAAATAAACACTATCAACAGATTGCGTTATCGGGAAGTTAGCCATGAACTTAATGGTTGAACTGTAGATACGCGGTCGCATGTGCATGGAGGAGCCTTCAAAAATTTATCGACATAATTATGTAATATTAAGACTGATCTTGAGTAACCGCTATATAATCCCTCATATATTTTATTTTATAAGCCATGGCACCCTCTGTATTTTTTTTATTTAATTTTGGGAGTCTGTCATCATTTTTAATGATGACTCGAATATTAATTAGAATGAAATTAGAACATTTTTTTTGCACATAGGAACAAATATGGCAGGAGTGAAAAATGTTCTTCAATTATTATGAATATCATTTTATTGATATAAGATTAATATTAGATTATAGAATAATTATTACAATAATTAAAATGTCAATTATTTAGATAATAAAAAATCTCTTTAATATAAATTTGTGGATAAAATTTGCATTCACAATAATTAATGTACTTTATTCTAAAATACAATTATCAACAATAAAAAATAGTTTAGAAATTTTGATAAATTTACTTCCAAATAAGTATAGAACTGATTACAAATGCAATTTATTATATTTATTATAGTATGTAGTACAATATTTCTTATTTTATAATTCATTTAATTACATTTTTTTAAAACTGATTGTAAAACATTTATCAGCATATTTGGAAATAAAATATACTTTATTTTTTATGAATGAAAAATAAATGAAAAAAATACTAGCGGGTTTGATGAAATAGAAAAAGGAAGGGGGGGGGGGCGTAAACTAAACCTTGACCTTTAGAGAATATATTTTTTAGTTTTTTTAATAAAAAAATTAATTATAATATTTATAATTATCACTAAGTGAAATCAAAATTCAACTATAAAGGATTTTAGATAATGTAAAACAATAATAAGTATGTATTATTATATATTACATTATAAAAATTAAAAAAAAATACAAAATGTTATGTTTAATTAATTATTAAAGTTAATAAGTATAATATATATTATTATAATTAAGAATAAGTAAGCATATATTTTCTGGATGAACTTTTTGTATTATGTTTAGTACCATGTTTAATATTAATTAACTGGCAGTGTGAAGTTGTCATACGCTAAGAATTTGTGCTGAAATGATTTGTAAATACTCTCCAATATTCAGTCCATTTTATGTTATGTATACATACTTGGTAATGTTATAATTACAAGTATTTACATCACATATAACCATCGTATTTGCATAGCAGCAAACATACTTTATCCTGAGTCTCGTATACACGGAGGCTGCAATCTTCGAGTTCCACTCCTATGTGAAATGAGCCTCCTGCAGTTGCGAGGAGGTTGGGGTGCGGTCTTCGACATGCTGCCAGAGAGTGGAGATAACCTCGAGATCGAACTGTGGACCACCAGTTGTCAGCTGATGTGCGGGTTCTAGTCGGGCAGAGACCTGGATCTGGAGGACCCGGATTGTAATTGCTCCAGTAATGTAAGTATCCAACATGTTTTGTCCACAGAGTGGCTTTGTATTGCATAATATATGTTGAAATAGAACATAAAATTATTTTAGATTTTTTCAAGTTCAGCAATTTTACGCTAAAATAAAAATCTCGCAAAAATACATTTGTGACGTCATTGGTGTATTTTTTTTGTTTAAAATTGATTATTCTAGTTGTAGCAGTTATAATTATATAGGGCACTGCAGTAACTATAATACATATAATTAATGAAATTATATACTTAATCTATTCGGGTCTTCTTAAATCTGACCGACCTAACGTTGCTTAAGATTTTTTCGGTGTCGTCTCACCAGCATTTTTCTAGTTGTGAATAGGGGAACCACGAAAATTTCAGTCAGGATGGTCGGAAATTGATTTATGATGCCAATAAATCAAATTCCGGATGCACAAATGACTACTGCGAATATGAATGTTCTTCAATAAAATGCGCCGGTGCCTGGGATCGAACTCACGACCATCCGATTACGACTAAGATGCTTGAACCCTGAAATTCTATTCAAAGTATGTTATTTTTTACGTTAGAAGAGGTGCATGGATCTTAGAAACTAGCAGATAGTAGAAATAGATTAGATTTAGTTAAGACACAAATTAATGCAGGTGTTCAATCAAGTGGTTAAAGATATATTTTTATTGTAAATTTTACTAAAAAATGAATAAGTGACATTTGACATTATAGTGGCAATGAAGAACAAGGTAAATTGGTGCAACATTTTGCTACAAATAATACAACAATTTTAAATAAATATTCAAAAACTTATTATTCAATTTTGTATATTAATTTGTTACTTTTCGTATGAAGTATGAATCTTGTATTGATTCAAACAAATATAATAATTATTTGAAAAATGTACATATTTTTTATAATTTTATTGCGTAACATTTACAAAATATAAACTGGTTACTATTTTCTATTTAAGTTGCATCTATATTGCATCTATACAATTGCAATGATTTCTATGTCGACATACTTAGAAAAAGAACATGATTTTGCCTCTTAAGTTTGCTGAAAATAAATAAGCCAGCATTGAAATTTAAAAATCATTAATTGGAAGTAATTTGGAAGAACAAAGAATTTTTATAAATAATAAAAAAAAAAAATGTAATTTCAATAAATCGAGAGTATAATTAAACAGCTGTTTGACTCGAGTCGTGCTGTATGTTTGACATTTAATTACATTGTCGCGCCTGCCTGTGGTTATATTAGACGTCTCCACGTAACACTGCAAGCGTAAGTAACTTTACTTTATCGTTGCTAGCATGACTTTTTATCTATAGCTGTTCCAATTAACTTAATGTTTTTGTAAGAATTTTTGTACCATCCACGTAATTTTAGCAGTGATTGTGAAATTCATTACATAATTATTGGCGATTGATTCTGTTTAGATTCTTGAGATTCTATTTATAATTAACTGTTGGTACATATAGAAAATACAATGCAAATATGATTTGAAAATATTTTAGTATGAAATAATGTAAGTGGCTTGCATGCCAAATACATATTCATATAAAGCATATAAATTTCATGAATTTAAAGCTAGGGAAAATATGCGTTATTTTTATTATTATTTTTTTTTGCCAATCAATTTTGTTTAAGATGCGTTTCATATTGCTCTAATAAGACGTCCGAAATTTTAATGAAACACGTCTGTGACGTCACAATCTTTCTATGGCATGTATTACTCTGACGTCATTGTCTTTTCACTTTCATCTCGATGTTTAATTTGTTTTATTTTTTGCCTCGAAAGAAATTTAAAAAGTTGAGAAATTCATTTTAATTCCATGATATTTTCTTCTCTCTTCATATTTGTGATATAAATATACATATTTATACATACTATGAAATGTTAAAATATATATTAAGACCGAGCTACAGTTTAACAATTTTAAGATTATCACCGGAAGTGCAAGGATTTTGGACTTTTTAGTTCTATTTTGAATGCAGAGAGATTTATACTAAAAATTTCAACCTTTTTTCAAAGTCATAGATTTTCCATGAGCATTGTTCAGTCAAAATCCTTCCACTTCCGACTACTTCCGGTGGTAACCTTGCATTTGATAAACTGTACAGTTTTTTAACGATACTTCTTTGCCTTGTAAAATACGATATTTTTTTTAATACTTATTTCGCTTTGTTCTTGGTCTGGTTCCAGCTCCGCCCCCGCTCACATCCCCAGACCAACAAAATGTCGTCAGCAGACACGATGTGGCAGGTAGAGTTGGTGGAGCCCCGCGCGAGCTCCAAGGACGAGACGAAGATACGGCACGTGCACAGCCCCCACCTCGTGACGTTCTTCCACGCTGCCGTGGTGCTTTACTACGTGGTGATGGACGTGCTCATGAGCATCGTCAGTATGAAACTCTACGAGGCCGGACATCCGGTCACCAAGATGTTTCTCGGAGGACTTACCCAGTTCTTCACCACTTGGAACCAGGTACACTCAAATTAATTTAATATTCCCCAGTTCTTCACCACTTGGAACCAGGTACACTCAGATTAATTTAATATTCACTCGGACGGAAGTTTGTGGGTGTTTATAATTCTTAAATTTTAGAGTTTTTTGTAGCAGAAATATTATCTCTATGCCATGTGTGAAAATGCAACCTTAAAATAGAAAAACCAGAAACCTTTCGGCTACTTCCGGACAAATATCATATCAGAGAGTTGATAATGTATAAAAGGGAAATATATTTGGTTCATCTGCCTTAATAGCTAAATAGTGTCATCAATACATATAATTATTTATACAGCATCAGATATATTTGGTGCTGTGTTTGACTGAGGCTCTTACATTTTCGGACACTCAGGACATCCTCGGACATTGCACTGAGCCTGACATATGTCCTCCAGGTGTTCCAGCAGACCTACTTCGCTCTGAGCCTGTATGAGGACATCCTCGGCTACTCCACAAGCAAGAGCAGCGCCCTCACGCGACAGTCCATCGCTGTCTTCAAGCGCCGCCTCTTTGGACCCATCCTCCTGCCCTCCTGCTGTGTAAGTACCAGCTTATGTGTGGTCTGAAATGCAATCATCTTTAAAAATGATAAATTTATATAACGTATTGTTCAATTCAAATTTTTAAGGTTAATTGACCATTTATTTTATGTATATTATATACTTTATAAATATTAAGGTGCTACCTTTTACCTTTTTGGATCTTGTATAAAGTTTAGAGTGAAAAATTGCCTCGACGTATTCAAGGGTCATATAGTTTGGGGTAGTCACTGATGAAGGGTATATTTTAATGAGATCCAATAACAAAACATTTCAGTTGACCCTGATCAACTTCTGGGGCATCTACTCGCTGGTACCGCACCTCATACAATAACAAAACATTTCAGTTGACCCTGATCAACTTCTGGGGCATCTACTCGCTGGTACCGCACCTCATACAATAACAAAACATTTCAGTTGACCCTGATCAACTTCTGGGGCATCTACTCGCTGGTACCGCACCTCATACAATAACAAAACATTTCAGTTGACCCTGATCAACTTCTGGGGCATCTACTCGCTGGTACCACACCTCATACAATAACAAAACATTTCAGTTGACCCTGATCAACTTCTGGGGCATCTACGCGCTGGTACCGCACCTCATACAATAACAAAACATTTCAGTTGACCCTGATCAACTTCTGGGGCATCTACGCGCTGGTACCGCACCTTATGCTGGATGACCTGGTGGCCTTCTACCCCGCCTTCCTGAACCACGTGATGCACACGTTCGTCGTACCGCTCGCCCTCCTCGAACTCCTCGTCACGCCGCACCGACACGTGTCACGGACCACGGGTCTGCATGACGTCACGTTGCTCATGGCCGCCTACGCTGGCTGGTGAGTATACGCTAAAATTTAAATAAATAATTGCTCTTTACTGTACTGTACCATATATATGGTAAAGGCTTTCTAATAATATATATATATATATATATATATATATATATATATATATATATATATATATATATATATATATATATGTGTGTTTTTTATAAGATAACGATTCCAGAGTTAAAATAAATTTCATCTTTTATTTACTTTTAACGTCTCTCTTCATCTTTTTTCTTCCTATTTTGCATTATTTTGGAGGAAAAAAGAGGGAAAAATGTGATATTACGCGCGTCTTTTTTACTGTTATTGATCATGAAATATTAGAAATATTGTTTCCATTTTATCCTCACTTTGTAAGCGAGAACGAAATAAGATGTGTTTTTGAGTTAAAAAGACGTAATAAGATTAGATTTAGACGTGTGAAGGATGAGTTGAAGATATAGTTTTACAATAAAGTAACGACCTCAATTTTTTAATGCAGAAATGACGTTATTGTTTCTACTCGGATTTTTTCCTGAGAGACCGGAAATTATTTTTAAACAATTTATTAAAAATCTGTTTTATGACGTCACGAGGCGTCACTCCTTAAGAAAAAGATAGGCTTTAACGCCTCCTAACGTTATAAAACAGACTTTCAATTAAAAAAAAAAAAAAATCTGAAAATAATCAGAAAAGCATAAATTTTCACCCTCTATCCATTTCTGCAATAAAATATTTTGAGTTCCATTAAAGTTATCACTCCTTCGTTGTCTAAACGGTGCTCATGTCCAGGATCTACATGCTGGGATGGCTGTTGGGACAATGGCCGTACCCGTTCCTCGCGGTGATGAACCTTCGCCAGCACACCGTCTTCATTCCCTGCATGTTCCTCCACGGGTACTTTTGGTACTTCATCACTGACACCCTCATGCGTCAGATCTGGGGTGAGCTTTCAATTCTTACTGTATATGTTTATACTTGTGTATGTTATAACAGTACGAAATGGTGAATAGATTATCCAAAAAAATCAATGTATAAGATTCCACATTATCATGCCATCTTGATAACTAGGATGACATTTTCAAGCTCTCCCCTGCCGCATAAAGTCGTCTCCATTTATCTTTGATCTGACGTCACGAACCTTCTCCTTTGTCCTCCAATATAATTTTAATAGGAGGGTTGCGTGATGTCAAACCAAAGATAAGTGGGGACGACATTATGTTCAACTAAATCTATTTTGGTGCAGAAAAAGTTGCCTAACCTCAAGGAGAAATTATTTGTCCATGCTTGTTTATTTGTAGGTGTGCAGATTTTTATGGTTTTAGTACTCAGTATTTTAAAAATTAGCTCAATATATTATAACTGTGTAGTTCAAAACCAAATTATCCTTCTATTATTGATTTAAAATTAAAAACAAGTCAATTGCGAACCTCCTTGTGGAAATTAAAGGGCAGTATAAAATAAAATAAACAAATTACAAGTACCCCCTCCCTCCCCTGAATAATGCATTGATAAAATTGTATTTTCCTACTATTATTATAAGCATATAGCTGACAACAAAATTGATAGTACTATACTAGCACTTCCTGTACTGGAAATAAATAATATAAAATAAAAAATTGAATAAAAACTACACTTCACATGCATAATATAAAATAATGCTGTCCTTTGTTTCTCATGTACTCTACTAATATCAATTTAACTTTTTAGGTTCACATTCTGAAGAGAAAAAGGAACTGAAAACAAATTAGACTTATTATGAACTACAGAATATTGCATGCTTGTTGATAATTTGATGTAAAATTTAATGTTTTATTTAAAGATGTTGACAATTTTGGTTGATATAAGTCAACTGATGTTACTGAAATATTAAAAATATTTATAACTTATTTACAAAGCCTATTAACTAACATTTCTTTTTGTAATGTCATAGACATGATATTTCATCAATTTTATGGCATTACGATAATTATTGTGAACTCAGGAACGTAAACGAAACCAAACGCGGCTTCCTGGTCTTATATAGAAAAATGAACATTATTATGGATTAAAAAATGTAACTGCTCCCAATTGCAACAACTTTCCCTTCTAGCAATTATTTAAAAAATTAATAATTATAAAAATAGTTTCGCTGAATTTTCATTTAAAAATAATAAAAAAAAATATTAAAAAAAAAACATATAATTTATTTTTAATATCGCTATAATTAATATAAACTGACTTTCAGGTTGTTCAAGAAGGTAGCATAATTATATTTTGGATTTTCATAATTGGTGAAGAACGCATGACAACAATAATGATCCTAGCTGTACACCTTATTATTCACTCCCAACAATGCTGATGATAAAAACAATAGCAACAATGCGGAAGTCTTAGTTATATTATTTAAACGGAAGTTCTTATCACAAATGGCCAGTAAACATTGTACAAGACTGTAATGTTATCGTTGATGAACTTGTATTTCATTCAAACGAATGTAATTTATGGTAATTTACTTCCCACATTTTTGTAATATCCATGATGAGTAAATGAGTATGTTACATTAAAATTTTATTAACTGTTATTAATAAAACATCAAATTTAAGATAATTAGACTTAATAAAATAATAATTGAGTTCACAAGAGATAATAATATATTTTCTGATAAGATCCATTTTCTTATCTCTTAACATTAAAATTAACCTTTATTATCACTATATCATGTATCTTGTTTTGCATCTTGTGTTAGTAAGATTATTTCACATACTCGAAAATTTCTGCAGCATGCCGTAAAAAATTAAGCTTTGTTTTCTTACGGAGCTGCATTTTGCGAAGTGATTCCACAACAATGCTTAGAGTATTATAAAAAGTCTTATGTACAAACAAACTTTATATATGATGTAACATGATGGAAATATTTTTTGTTTTGAATTATGATTATTATGAAAGCACATCGACAAAAGGTGGTTCCAGAAATACACAAAAACAAAATCACTGCCAAATGGAACCACATGCAGCTGATCTCAAAGAACGTATGAGACACCACGTGTATCAACAAATAAAAACATTTTTATCTCTCACTGATGTGATGATTTGCAAACCCACCCAGACTGGCGCGAATCCAGAACAAAATTTAAAAACTTTTATTGCACGAATTGGCTGTTATCAAAATAAAATAAATATTTTGAAATTAGAGCTACTAATTAAGACAGATGTTGAAAAAGTCGAACAAAGGTTAATAGAAGAATCTTTATAAACTGGTCTTCATTTAAAGTTGGTTTGACGTCACGAAACTTTTTCTTTGTCTTTTAAGTGACGACCAGTTTATTATAATATTTATCTAACGTTTAGAGAAAGTCAAGGCATTGCTATCACAGGCAGGTGCTCTATGAATAAAATAATGTTGATTATAACTATCTTCTTCCTTTATTTTTCCTTATCAATGGGTCACAGGAAGGAACGTATTGAACTATATATCTTACCCCCCTCCCCTCCAAGAGGCAAGAGGTTAAATCGCCGTCTCATAACTTCTTCACTACGTTTGACGAGCACGAAACGCTGCGAGACTTGTTAATAATACACAGCGTATACAGTATTACAGATATTACTTTACGTGTTATGTAGTTCGACTGCGCACGGCGACTGTCTTTTGCTTTTTAACATGGCCAGACATACGGCTAGACATATCTCAAAGCTATAATAGGCGTCATAGAGTCTACAAGTAATGTAAGATCTGTTAGACTGTATGTAACAAATAATTGCAATAATCTTAACGACGGAATTTGGATATTTAAACATTTTAGTAGCGATTGGAACTTTTTGTTATAAAATCGGTGGTTGCACGCTGGAATGTAGCGAAGGGATAATATAAAGTAATTTTTTCACACGGTATCGGCAACGATGTGTATTGAATTTGTGTGGTGAAGGTGAATTCTTATCACTAACATCTGGATGCCAAACGTCGTTTATGGTACAGACTTTAGAGATGGATAAGGTTTTCACATTGAATTACAGTAAAATACAATCATAATTGGTTTAGTAGGACATCAGCATTAGCTTGACTAATCACATTGTTTAATTAAAATTTTATGACTTTACCTCAAAATGAGACACTTTCTAAAAAAAAAAAACTTTATATTTCCATATTTAATTAATAATTTTATTGCTATTAATTTCACGCTTCCTCCTTATTGTTATTGAAAATTAATGTTATCGTTACTCATTATTGATTTGCTAATATACATAAAATGTAATACAGTGGCTTCGAAAGAAGAGATAAGCGAGGCCGCATGTATTTATAAACGATAAACCTTACTAACAATAACCAGTTACACCATGTAATTGAATAGGAGAGTTTCTGATTTATTAGCACTCGTGAAAAAGTTACACGATGGAAATTACGTAAGTAATATTTTAGTTTTGAAATTACATTGAAAATTAATTAAGAAATAAAAGCAAATAATTGTCTTCGTATGTGTATATTTTTATTTTTTTTATAATGGATTATAGTCATTCCAGGTAAGACACGTAAAAATTATAATCACGAACACAAAATTAGCAACAGAAAATATTAATAACGTTTAAATTAAAAAATATGTTAGCGTTTAATTTATTTGCTGAGTTGCAGTTACAAAACTTACCGCAAAAAATGCAACAATACAGTCTCAATGCTTATCGTACAAAAGGCAGTACATTTATTTATTTCATTTATTCGACTAAGGCAAAAATGTATTTTCTTACCTCTGACCAGAATGATACAATGGTATTACAATATGTTATTAAGTTAATTTCTCTACCAACATAGGTCTTATAGTTAAAATAACGTTTAGTAAATAGTTTAATAGAAAAGTACAAAGTGCTGTATATTTTTTAACGTAAAGTTAGTAAAATTTAACATTAATATATAATATTGATAATTAATGTATTTGATCAATAGATTTAACTCTGCATACCAGTTACTGTTTCATTTTCATTACTAGTTTGAAGAAAATAATCTGGAGCAGTAAAGCTTAAGGGTGCAAGGCCACCTAAGGCCACGGGGTAGACAGCGCCATCTCTTGACAAATTGGTTTTTAATTTCTTACGGGCAGAGTTTTTAGATTATCGACTTGAAACTGAATTAAGGTATGGACATTGACACTTTTGATACGCAGTAAAAATTTCATTGTCGTAGATGAAACCAATTTTTAAATTCAAGCCCAAAACTGGTTTGGTTCCCGCCCGTCTGAAAATAGCGGGAACCAAACCAGTTTTGGGCTTGAATTTAAAAATTGGTTTCATCTACGACAATGAAATTTTTACTGCGTATCAAAAGTGTCAATGTCCATACCTTAATTCAGTTTCAAGTCGATACTCTAAAAACTCTGCCCGTAAGAAATTAAAAACCTATTTTTCAAGAGATGGCGCTGTCTACCCCGTGGCCATAGGTGGCCTTACACCCTTAAAATGTAATATTTCAATTAAATTCCTCTTTCTCAAAAAAAAAAAAAAAAAAATGAAATTTTGTTACCTCCTTCCACGACAAAATAATTTGTTGTATTATCAGCGTATTCTTGGTGGATATCTCCCCTTCTAGAAGTGGCCCTAGTTTTACGTATTTAAGTTTGCTTATCAACTAAATTTTCTGTACTAAATTCTACGTTCATTCAAGTAACAAATGTCTTGAAGAAGTTAAGTAGTGTATTTTGATTTAAGACCAATTTCATTTTCAGATGAATTACATTTTGATGAATCGTAAGTTTGTTATTTGTTGCTATATTTTCTGCAGTCATTGTCATAGAATTTATATTATTATAAATTATATATTGGTATGTTGAGTCAGAAATAATTATATGACATGTATTAATAACGAACTTAAAAAATTATTTAAAATTACAGCGATAAAGCCAAGAAATTCAAAATTCATAACTGTTTTTATTATTTTTTCCTATTATTATTATTTTTTTAGTTTCTTAAAGCTCGAAACATAGTTCGTATTCGTAATTTCACAATTGTGGTATCCTTGAGGAAGTATTTTTTTTTTTTTTTTTTTTTTGGAACAAAGAGTTTCCAAAGCATCACATCAAATTGAACGGAACTTCCGTTATTTGTTATATGGAACTTCTAATCATAAACAATAATTTGAACTATTGAGAAAGCAGCTGTGATGTTGTTATGTTACATTAACAAAATAACCTCATGACCTCATGCTTCTAGCGTTGATCATAAACTGATATGGAGACATTATAACGTGCTGGAGAAGGCAACAGTGCTAGTCGATCAGTGGGTGTGGTTTTTGCTAGCAGTGACATTAATTTTGACCTGTGTAGTGGTAGTGGCAAGCAATTTTGACCTGTGTATTGGCAAGAGGTGAAACTGTTCATGGATTTTTTTTCTTGCATATATTTTGGTTTAAACCTTAATTGTACGTTACTTATTCATTATTTTTCTTATTTCGAACAGCCTTAAATTCTAGAGAAAACATGTTGGTAATTTCCCTATAAATTATTCTTGCAACAAATGAAAGATTACCACCGGAAGTAGCCGGAAGTGCAAGGTTTTTGACTGAAATATAAACAAGAAAACTCTAAAATACTTTATAGAGAGTTTGAAATTATTCCTTAAAAAAATCTCTCTGCAAAAGCTTTAGATTCAAAACTGAACTATAAAGTCCAGAAACCTCGCACTTCCGGCTATTTCCGGTGGTAATCTTTCAATTGTTGAACTGTAACTGAGCGTATTATTAATTAAAATGTGATATCAAATGTGAGCCACGGCACTTGCAGCTATAATAAACCTTGAACGCAAGTCCATGCATGTTTAATTGTGCCACCCAGCTAAACGTCATAATATGTATTATAATCTTATAAAGTTATAGCCAAGTGCATTATTCAAAGGGCACTTAAACTGGCATTTAATTATCATTCTTGTTGAAACAGCTTGGACTGGATTATAATGTTATTAATTATTATAATTATTATTATTTATTATGTACCCAATATACTGTATAATATCATGCAATCTAATTAACAATGAATTACTGCATGTACCTGCATGGAACCTGGAGGTAAAAAGCTAAAGTTATTTCTGAAAAGACTTAATTAAATGATTATACCAAGGGAAAAAAATTTATACATTGCATGAGTATCATAATATATGTTGTTGTAAATTTCATTATTTTCTTCTATAATAATGTAAACATAAATATTATTACAAATTTAAGAAGACAACATGCCATGATAGTCAGTAATTTTATATTATACATGCAACACATGTGTATATATGATATGACTTAAAATTAATCTATCATTTTCACAACTGCGAGTCAGTACGAGTATAAACATGCATGCCGAAACATGAGACGTGACTTATCTGTTTATTTAGTTTATTAGCATCAATTACTAGTCTCGCATTACGGTATTTAATACGGATCCGTTGACAAAAGATGACTCGTTAGAATAACATTACGTCAACGATACGTCATGTGAATTCTCTGCAGGGCGGGTGTAGTTCGTTCCTAGCTTCCTCAAGTTGCTGAAGACTAAGGGAGGTCATGTACGTGGAGGTGGAGGTCACCAAATGTGCACCAGGAGGTCAGCGAAAGATGTGGGGTCTTCAGTGCGCCAAGTACTGTATGCTGGTGGCGACCTTCGTAAACATCGTTGCCATTATCGTGGTCTGCATTTTTATACGCCAGGATAAGCCGAGAAATGCAGGTGAGTCAACTTTCTCAGGTGTGATGGACGAGGTTTCAGATTTTATAAAGTTTGTTACATCGACCGTGGTGTCTTCACGAGCTGCATTTTTAGGACTTCTAGCCCGGCCCGTTTCGATGGGTGCTGCCCTAGCCTGTAAAACCTGCCTCAAAGCGCGGGCTTATTATTTTTTTTTTTTGCTTCTATTGAAACAAATTACTGTACATCATGGGTACACTACTAGTAATCACATTACTTTTGTAAGGTACACTATAATTATGTACGTAAATATAATTATAGAAATAATCGATTATTATTGATGTACGTGGAATATTATTATATATAAGGATCATAAATAATAATCGATTACTTTATTTACGAACAGACCTTATATATTTTCCGATGAGTCCCATACCTCGAAAACCACCCCCTGACAAAATGCTCTCACTTCAGACAGGTCCGAGGACGCCAAGAGCGACCATTTCCTGGTGAGCACGCCGGGGTGTCGAATCCCGGACCTCGCTGCCAGGGACTCTCTTGTTCTCCAGTACGTCACCGACGTCAAGCCGGTGCCCAAGGTAGTCCACACATAGAATGTTGAGGAATAAATTTAATTTCAATTGTGTTGTGTGCTGGTTTTGTGTTGCCACCAAGATTGCATAATAATTATTTATATGTACTTTAGAATTAACAGCATAATTCTAACTGACACTTTATTTGTTTTGTTTTTTGTTTAGCATAACGTCACCTCAGAATACGTGTCGTATAAACCAGGAAGTTTTGATGCTATTTTAGCATAAGCTCCACAATAGCATCAAAACCTCCTGGTTTAATGTATACTATACGACATTATATTCTGAGGCGACGATAAGTAAAATTTCACAACATTGTGAAAAAATAAACGTTTCAGCGCGGAAGTGACATTTAATAAAACTTTCTTTCGCAGTTCTATCAATATAAGAATTTAGGAAAACTAAAGATTTTATTCAATGTAATAATAACACTATCAAAAACGTCATTTATGTCTAGAACAGAGAACAAAAATTTCAAAGGTTCTGCACTGATTCTTGTGACAGTAGCACTGCCACGAATTAATGCGTCGCTTATTTATGTCATTAATAATTATTATTATTATTTGGAAAAACAATGAACATCTGAAATTTTTTGTCTATTTTATTTATGGTTTGGTCATAAGCGACGGACGCCTCTGATACAGTCAAATTAATTTGATGTTCCCACCGGAAGTACCCGGAAATGAGAGGATCCTGTCTTTCCTATTTGAATTTTAAAGTTTGTAACACGAGTACCAACTTCTCTGTAACATTTCAAAGTTCAAATATGAACATAAATAGAAATCTCTCATTTCCGCTGGGGAATATAAAATTATTTTGACTGTAGTCTCCGCGGTGTGTTTCAGTGTTCTGAGGTGACGTATTTGATCGGCAAGAGGAAGCAGCGAGGACCCCCCCTGGTGCAGTCCAACCTGACCGCCATGTGGGTGGTGCGCGAGGCCATGCACCATTACAACGTCAGTGACCTCGCCTGCTGCTACCGACCCTTCTGGAGGGTCCAGGACGACCCTGTCAAGTACAAGAAGGACGCTGATAGAAAGGAGAAGTGAGAATTTATAATTTTATTATAATGAAATTTACAAACGATGTTATACGAGCTAATCAGTCGAAGACTCGTTTCTGCAAGGGTAGACCTAGAAATAAACTCATCAGGTTAAATTGGAAATCTGCACAAGTAGCTATCAAATTAATGGTATCTCCAGAGTTTCACGTAAGAGTAGCGCAAACTGTCACGCATATATATGAGCTATCGTGGCGCTTTATCTTCCCCAGACCTCATAAAGCTATGATAATTTTGGTTTCATTTCTAGTCATAACACATGCAAGGTAGGTCTCTGATCATACTTCATCTTAAATCATATACACATATTAAACTATTTCATAATAATTATATTATGGACAAATTAATATAAAATTTGTCTACAGATTCTCTAAAACTTGCATTAAATTCGACGAAGTAAAAGAAATGAATAACAACGAAGAGTTTATGGAGGTGGAATGTTACGAAGTGACATCGCAAGCAACCTCTTCTGGCAAAGTCGTTCCGAATCTTCGGGGTGATGAGATTTACCGCGACTTCCACGCCTTTGTGCCCATCAAGCTGAAAGTCGAGGAGCGCTGTGACAAGATTCCGCACACCGATGACCAGGTAACTGAGGTTTTCTCACTGATTTTGTTTTATCCTAACGCCAAAAATACAAAATAAGAAATTTAGTTCTTGTTGACGTCACAACTCAATGCTAATGAGGTACTGACAAAAAAATAAGTTTCAAGTTTTTGTCAACATTTCAAAAGGCACGAGAATTTCATGAAGAATAAGCCCTATTACAGTATTCTACGACAATTTCCTGATTTTATATGAATTTTTGAAACCTCTCAAAAATGACGTCATAGCATTGAATCTTAAATGGGAAAATAGATCAGTTAACATTGCCAAATCCCATACTTAGTATTGAAATGTAACCAAACCTTAATTTGCAAGGTTTTTAGGGGCTAGAATCACGATAATGAAGGTTTCAAATTTCTACCTCAATAAATTTTCATTTTAGCAATGTTAACTGATGCATTTTCCCATTTAAGATTCAATGCTATGACGTCATCAAAAAAAGTTTTAAAAATTCATATAAAATCAGCAAATTGTCGTAGAATGCTCTAATAAGGCTCATTCTTCATAGAATTCACAGTACTTTTTACTAGTATTGCTAACTCAAATACCGGTCAGTACCCCATTGGGGTTGGCTGTGAGTTGTGACGTAAGCAAGGACCATCTTTGCAGTGCAACTTCGCACGGCTGCACCGTTCATGGATTAAAATAATGCGAATAACTCGTGCAATACTTGGTCTAATTTGTAATTTTAGGACTGTAACCCTAAGCAACCAGGTATGAATTTTCCAGGTAAGCGTGCTAATGCTCGGTCTGGACGCGATGTCCCGTCTCAATATGTTGCGCGAACTGCCGCTGCTGCACGAGGCGCTGACGTCGCTCTCCGCCATCTCGCTGCTCGGCTACAACAAGGTGGGAGACAACACGTTCCCCAACGTGATGCCCATCCTGACGGGGCTGGACGTGGACGAGCTGACGGAGGCTTGTCCCTGGCCGAGCTCCAGACACAAGCTGGACCCTTGCCCCTTCATATGGAAGGAGTTCGCAAAACGTGGATACAGGACGGCGTACGGAGGGGACTGTACGTGGATGTCGATTTTTAACCACGAGAAAACTGGATTTGTAGAAGCTCCCACTGATTATTACCTTCGACCTTTTATGCGTGTACGTGAACATAAGTACACTGTAAAAAAGCTATACCTATTGTAGGTATCAAAGAACAAATATTTCCAGCCTAAAATAGGGGTGCTTTACCCATTTCAGGTTTAAGTGGACCTATTTTCATTAATTTACCTAAATATGTAATATGATATTACATATTTAGGTATGCAATAACGTGAAACGGGTATTTAGTTGCCTAAATTGGAAACGGATCTACCTGAAACTTAGATGTACCCAATAAGGGTTACTTAATTACCTAAATATTAGCCTACCTACATTCTATATGTGCCCAGAATAGGTCTTTATATTAGCCTGATTTTTTGTCCGTTAAAATTTTAAATAAAAAACGATAAAAAAAAACTAAGCCAATCAAATTTTTATGGCGAGAGATGACTCCCACCACATGACATCATCATGACGTGTTAGCGTCGGTCTGCAGCTGGAGTGCAGTTTGATACAGAAACATCCTCATTTACTGGATAATATTATCAAACCAAGGTAAGATTAAGGAAATATAATGATATAATTACAATCATGAAGTTATAGTGTACACGTTGATATGAAAATTTCTGACACTTGTGTGCAATTGCTCTGTAGAAATCGAATGCATCATAGAGGCCGGCACGAATGCAAAGAGGGAGTTTGGAGCTTGCCGTGTGGACCGAGCTGTGAGCTACTGTGATCTGCCGAGTCGCCCGCCCGTCTACAATGTCCACATTACCACCCACCCACAGCCCATAATGATGTTCTGCTACCACAGGTATAGTAATTAAAAATTGAACATTTACTGCGACCTTTTATATGTATAAGTTTTGCTGGATAAGAAATAAGAATCTAAGTATCTATTCTGTATGGGTGCAAAACAAAACTTGAAAATAAAAAAAAAAATAATAATAAAAAAATTAAAAAAAAAATATGAAAGCGTGACATGAAAGAAATAAATAAAATAGAAGTTAATGCATGCAGCATCCTCGAGATTCTTAATTTCTTATCTCATATATGTACTATGATTTATGATATAGTCCTGGATATTCAAAAGACCCCTTTCTTGTAATGTGAGCGTGTATTAAAATATAACCAAGACGATTGTTATGACTTTTTTACACTATAATAACATGGGATAATTTTACTGAAATATTGATATATTTTATTTTTTATGTTCCTTATAGTGCAAGGAGTATTAAAAAAATCAAGATAATTATTATACTAAAGTTAACTTTGTTAATATTAAAATTTTGCTGGATTGTTTTGTTTTTCTAATTGTAAACACAGTATCATATATAATTATATTATATGACAGTATATTAGGTAATTCTTGTGGTTCACTTTTTTAATTTGTATCTTTTTATTTGAACGTTTTTAATTTCACTATAATAACAAAATTGTTATCGATTCTAATTAAAATTAAACGTTTTATTTGTTCTATAACATTTCTTTCTTTTTTCATTGCAGATTTTGCTTCACCAAGGAAAGATCATACTCTCAACATTGTCTTCTAGCCAACAAGTCCATGCAGCCAAAAAGCAGTGGACCCACAAAATCCCCAACCCCATGCAAATAATATCCACAGTGAGTTTTTATATAAATAATCCCGACTGACTCATTAACTACAAAGACGATTATTATTATTTTTTTTTTCAACACCCACAAAAAAATTGAAGTGCTAGAGTTAACAAAAAAATTGTGATAAAAAATTATGTTTATGAAGTGTTTTAAGCTTTTATTTCTGTTCTGCCCCAACGCCAAAACAACAAATATTTCATTGATATATGTATGAAAATGATTTTCATTAAATAAAATTGTTTTATTTTATAATTATGCGTGTATTATTTATATAAAAATATATTTAGGAAATTATACTACCTAATTTTGAGTTAAAAATGTAACTTAAAATGGGCTGATATTAATACCTATTTTCAGTATTTTTGAATTCCTAGGTTAATATTTAGCTAAATAAAGTTACCCGAATTAGGTACATTAAAAGTTATAAGCTCATCTAAAATAGGTAAGCAGGATTGCTACCTGTTTTAGTTTAATAAGTTGACCTAATCTGAAGACAACCTCTTGGGTATCTGTAATTACCCGTTTTAGGTTTTCCTTTTTTACAGTGTATAATTATAATCTTATGAGTCGAAAAAAAGGAAAAAAAAATGCATTGAAACAATGTTATAAATTAAGTTAATTAAGTCACTTAAGTCCTAATTTTAAATTGTAAACAACCTGATGCGTGGCAAACGATTTTTTTTTTTTTTAATTTCGTTGCAATTTTGTGCATTTTTCACACTATAACTGCTATTATTAAACTGATCATGGCAGGGTCCAGATAAAATGCATAATTATAAATATTATATAATATACATTATATTATTATAACACATTATAAGGTTCTTTCAACTTTCTCACATCATGCAGTGCGTTATTTGACAGGCATTGAAATTAATATCCGCATGTTACACATTCAATAAATTTAAAAAACTAGATTTCTTGAACTTAAAAAAAAAATCTGAAAGAATTCGGAGCAGCACAATTTAATTTGTTAAATTAATTTCTTATTATGTATGAAAAAAATCACCATAAAAACTATCCTTAGATATGTTTCATATTTTTCTTCTCCTTTGTGTCAGATCGCAGAGAAGTCCGCTCACACGACACTTCTACACGCGAATCTCTGCCTGGGACCTCGGCTCACAATCTCGTACATTCTGGATTACGTGAAGAAGTTCACCACTCGCTTCGAACACCAGAGGACATTTTCCTTCTTCTGGGCCACCTCACTGAGCCACGACAACCTGACGGTGCCTCACAACGGGGATCTGATCATCAGTCAGTTAGTACGGGAGCTCGCCGTCAGTGGCGCCCTCAATCGTACCGTACTCATAATGTTGAGTGACCATGGTATTCGTTATGGAGGAATCAGGGAGACTTACCAGGTAAATTAAAGAAATTAAAATGTTTTACAGTTTTTTTAAGATTTTTAAACTACACATTAGATTAGAATATTATGTACCTACATGTTAAGAGGCATTCACAAAGCCGTAAGGCCACATTTAGGGCTTGATAATTTAAGACCAGAAATTTTGGGTCTAAAAAGCATGCCTAAAATCAGACTTTAAATTATCGAGCCCTAAATGTGGCCTTAGGGCTTTGTGAATGCCCATTTTATATATGATTTTGTAACGCCGAACATTCTTTCAGTGATTTTAATGATATGTTATTAAAAGAAATGAAGATCCCTGTATAATACGCAAACTTTGTTCCTTCCAACTTTTTTTTTTCTTGCGTACGCACAAACTCGGCTCTCAAAAGGAATATATAATGTTAGCATGACATTACTTAGAAAATGCCTCAAGCCATGTAATGATCCCAGTGTAGTTGGAAAATACTAAAACTACAAAATAATAAGAATTATAATAATAAAACTATTTTTAAACCAACCATAACTAAATCATTTTAATTTGACCGGATAATAATAAGAAATATGTGACTCATTTAAGAATTGAAGGCATAGAAAGTTATAAAAAGCCACACGTGTTCTTTTTTGGTCAGTTATACTATTAATTTTATAAAATGCCAGCATGCACTCGTTTAACTCTCCATTACCAATAAGCATCATGGCCAGAACCAGAAATCTTGATTACTTACTTGAATGCTAATACGATAGTACTGCATGGATTTAATCAAAACAGAACGAGTTTACATAATCGTTTTAGTTGCCCCTACCATGTATGAAACCCGCTCCACTTCGGTGGTGAAAAACTTGCCTAACCTCAAGGCGAGATGATGTGTGAGTATTTTTTAACAATTCATTGATGAAAATTTTATTGATGTCATAAAAGACGTTTGGCACAAAGTAGTTTAAAAATCTTGGTTTGCATTATCTGTGGGTCCGAGTGAACCAAAAATCTTGCAGTGACAAAGGGGTGCAGATTCAATGTGCTGCATTTTACTTCCTGTTAGATGGGTGTCACTATCAAAAGTGCCACTTTAGCCGCGAGCGCTACGCTTTTAGATCTTTGATGTCCCCGCAGAGACCGCTCATTTAGTGGACTTTTCCGAAGGTTGCTGAAAATTGTCGAGTAGAGAAGTTAATTTCTAACTCAATTTGATGTTCTAAGCCGTTGTTCTAGTAAACTGTCCTTGGGGAATTCTCACTCAGTCCATATGCCATGAGATAGCCGCACTCACATTTAGAGAATTTGATCATTCTGTTCAAAGTGTACTTAAATTAGATTTCTAAACTGATTTATTTAAATTAATTTATTGTGCAGGGTATGATGGAAGAACGGCTTCCCTTCATGTACATCGCCTTCCCCGACTGGTTCAAACGTCGCTTCCCCGCCGCAGTCAGCAACGTTCGTCTCAACGCTCGACGACTTACCACGCCGTTTGACCTTCACGCGACCTTGCGTGACCTTCTGGACCCTGCAGGAAGGTTGCAGGACGACGTCCTTAGATCGAGGGAGAAGGACTTGTTACCTTCTTCATCGGATAATTCTTTTGTAGATAATATTATATCAAAATATAACAAATGGAGATCTAAATCGATGAAAACGGGAATTAGTCTTTTCCTTCCCATTCCACCTGAAAGAACTTGTGAAGATGCTAATATATCTCCGCACTATTGTACCTGTCAGGTAAGTGAAATGTCTTTACTTTTTTTTTATTTAAACAAAGTTTCTTTGTATAATTAGTTAATTGCGGTATTATATTAGATAAGTCACGATAGTAGTTATGAAATGAATTTCAAATGCAGTAACTTGTAACAAATTCCAAAATTCAAACATAGCTGAAGTTGGATACTTATACTAGTGTTTCAAGGATTATACTAGATAATTCTTAATTAATTATTGTTAATTACTGCAAAAACTTGTCGGCATTCTATGCGTAAGTAAATTCAAATCAGAGCATATAGTATTACTAAATTTTCCAGACGAGCAAGGCGATCTCGGTGAACTCCACGATCGCTCGCAGGGCTGCCCACTTCCTGGTATCTCGACTGAACGACCTCCTGTCCGGGACGCCGCAGTGCGCGCGACTCAGGCTGGACAACGTGCGGGGGGCGCGTCAGGGCGAACCTGAGCGGTGGCCTGGGGACGAACACGCGTTGCTGCTGGACTACACCGTGACCGTGCAGACCCAGCCGGGGGGCGGGGTGTTTGAGGCCACCGTGCGTCAGGTAGCGGCCCTCAACGTGACGTCATCACTGCACCTGGCGGGACCAATCAGCAGGCTCAACCTGTACGGCAACCAAAGCACCTGTGTGGACAACTATAAGATCAAAATGTACTGTTATTGTTAATAATATATTATTTATATACTAATTGAAGTTATTTACTCTAAATTAATTAATAACTCAGGTAGTGTACTTAAAATTAAGGACTTAATTAACATACGTTTTTGCTTAGCATTTGTATTCTAGTGTATGATTTTTAACAACAATTTATTAGTACTGCATTAAATAAATATCAAATTTCTAGACTAAAATTTATTTATATTGTATCACAAATATTATAGGTAAGCATATTTATAAATTATTAAGGCTATATTATAACCATGCAATAATCTTTATACACACAAATTTCACTTTCAATTTAGGAAGCTATGAATACATTTAATTATTTTTGGGTACTTTTTTTTTATCGATTAGAGATACAAACAGCAATGATATAATATATAAATTTTAATATATCATACTATTATGTAATGCAATATTATAATTATAAAGAAACAAATTTAATTTTCTATCTTGTCCTAACTGGCTACAACATAATATTTCATATTTCCTCGCAATAAATTTTTATCTAAGCATTTGATACATTTAATGAATGCATGATCGAATTCATCGAAGACTCAATTTTAAAAACGAAATTTGGTTACAGTTGTCAATCATAGCGGTGACGTTTTTTCTTACTCTTTTTTTTTTCAGTCAATATTTTGAGAATTGATAAAATTTAGCATGGGAAAAAAGTCATCGAAGGATCTTCTTCAAATTAACTAGGTAGATTTAACAACAGTTTTCTTATAAGTTTGATTTTTTTCAGAATTTTTTAAATGTTGTTCAATCTCAAGGTAAGAAAAATTAATTAACCCACAGTAAACAAAACTACATCGGTCCAGTGCTACAAACAATGGCCAGTACTGTGCCAACACTACTCCGATCCAACACATTGTTGACACTTTATAGTGGGAAATAAATAACCATTACGACAACATAAGTTAGAGTTACTGCACCATTGCAAAATTTGTGCTGCGTTAGCTAATTTGGTGATCACATCTGAAGGTTAATTTACAATGTGACACGAGCGCTACAATAATATTTAATATTCAGTAGGTCACGTATGTGAGGAGGCACGCTGCACGGTAACATCACGAAGATATCACGGTAAGGACGGCTAGCTAATTAGATGGTTTATTTAAAATATTGTAGTTTTTACAATAAATTTAAAAATTGCGATATCTTAAACCTTGAAGCCTCTATTTGTAAGTTACAGCAAAGAAAACTTTGTCAAACGATTTAAAAGTGAAGTTTCAGAAAGTTACAGCTAGGAGCGCTGTTGGCGATAGTAGAGCTCACTTGGGCAGGATTGCAGAGATGGTGTGGCCGGCTGGTTCGGCGGTGCACACGTTGGTGTCCACGGCGCGTGGTCCTCGGTGCGGTGGTCGGTGTCTGCTGATGGTGTGTTTGGTGAACACCACGGCCATCCTGTACCTTCTTACGAGGCAGGCGGATGACGTCATCGTGCCAGTCTTCCGTAAGTAGCCTCTCTCGTAATGATAATGATTTCAAACCGAAAAATTGAGATAACCTTAAAACTATAAGTATCTTTCAATAAATTATCTCATTTCTTTATGTTAAAATAGTCAACAACTTTAAAAATTCATAACTCGAAAACTATATTGAATTTGTATACCTGATATTGTAGCTACTAATAAGGGACGATGTAGAGGAGAACATTTAAAGGTATCTTTCATAATTTTCATGTGTGGGAATTTTTTTAACATCGGACGCGTCACCTTCCCCTCAAAGCTGCTTGCCACTAGGCTCCGAGGATGAAGTAGTGGAGACCTACCAGACCGACGTGTCAACCGTAGCGCCCTCGGAGGAGCTGAAGGACACCCGAAATATGTCGAGGGCCTTCTTGGTGGACACCCCCGCGTGTCGCATCCCCAACCTCACCCCCGTCAACCCTTCGATCAACAAGTACCTCGACTATCAGCCCTCGGCCCCTAACGTACGTATTTGTAGAATATTAAGGGGGAAAAAAGTAACGTAGAGTTCATTTTTTTATGTAGTATAAGAGAAATGGACGTTGCTAAGTTAAGGGTATATATATTGGAGTTTGGATCTTCTCACGAATTTAATTAAATATTTCATATAGCAATACGAGGTTTTGTTGCACTTTCATATGTTATAATTTAACTATATCAAAATAATGAAGTATTTACAGCAATTATAATAATTTATTATAAATATTCGAAATGTTAAAAGATAACACTAAACTCAAATTAATTTTACATTCCTTCCGGAAGTAGCCGGAAGTTTTAAGTTTGCTATTTTGTTTGTTTGTTTTGTAGTTTGTTATTCAGTTTTGGAGCTTTACAGATTGGTTTGAAGTTTGAAGTAGAAGTTCTGACCTATGTGTGAAATTGTAACACTGAAATATAAATAGGAAGACCGGGAATCTTACATTTCCGGCTACTTCCGGAGGGAATATTATGCCAATTTGACTGTATCTAATGTTCAATGTATCGAAAAGTGCTTCAATGTTATATCATTCCTTACAATTAATTGATTTTCTTAAACCAAAAGTATAATAAAAACCCATAAATGTTTTTAATTGCACAAAATAATGAATGAAAAGAGAGTGCTGCATGAAAAATTATGAATAATATAATAACCCTAGCTCATTTCTCCAAACTAACTATACACAAATAAAAACAATTAGCGCACCCCTATCCAGAGTGTTCACAATAAAAATACTTTATATCGATGGAATAAAAATATGTTCACCAAAATATGTTGTAGCAAAATATATCAGAATATCTGGAAAATGATCAGGTGATAATTATAAGTTCCCGCACTGCACTAATTTTGTTAAATTCGAACCTCGCTTCAGTGTTCGGAGACGTGGTGGTCGCTGCCAGGGGACAAGCAGACTCGAGGACCGCCCCTGGTGCAGTCCAACCTGACCGCCATGTGGGTGGTGCGCGAAGCCATGCACCATTACAACGTCAGTGACCTGAGCCGCCTCGCCTGCTGCTATCGACCCTTCTGGAGGGTCCAGGAAGACCCTGAAAACTACACCAAACAGGCAGATGTTAACGTGAAGTAATGACAATTATTTTGATATTCCAGAAATAATTACTTTCTAAACTTATTTCACTGTATATCATATTTTTGTTTTAAATGTTCGCCTCGTCTAGACAATGTAAGTCTTTAAGAGTTGAAGCTCAGGTTTGATTAATATGTATTAAAGATAGCCTATAATTACTATAGTAGTTACATTTCATTATGATTTACGGTTAAAAATATAAACTTTTAAGATGATTCTTACAAAAATAAATATTAAATTATTCTCTAGCCTTTTCTCGATGCATTATACTAATGTAATTATTAAGTATATTTATTTTATACTATTTATATCAAGTGCTGTATTTACTGTATATATTATACAAGACAATAATAATTAGAAATAATTTCAGATTTTCGGACACTTGCATTCCATTTAACGGCGAGGTGGTGAGGATTTCGTCTGCAGAGCACGAGTTTCTGAGGGTCGAGTGTCTGGCACTCCCCGATCTTACCACCACGGAGGACACCTCGAGTGGCGAACGCAACACCTCGGAGAGTGGCGAACGAAACACCTCGAGCACCAGCGGCGTGGAGACGTCGACCAAACCGCCACAACCCGAGGAGGTTTACCGTGACTTTCACATCTTCGTGCCGCTCAAACCGCGCGTCGAGGAGCGGTGCATCAAGTTCCCGGAGAAACCAGACCAGGTGATATCAAACTAAAATTAACTCCTATACAGTTTTACTAACATTCTTTCCGAAACTCTAAATTCTGCGTTTCATGGGGTTATCTTTCATAGGCTTTGTAACCTATGGTATTTAATGTATATGAAGAAAACGTGGAAACCTCAATCAGGATATTGTTCTCTTTTAAGCTAAAATAATTTAAAATATGGAAATATTTCAATAGAAAATCTACATTATAAGTGAATAAAGGTTAAAATATAAGCTTTCGTTTGGAGTGGTTTTTAAGGCGTTCAAACGTAGCGTACGACAAAAAAAAAATTAAGGGTTAACATAATATATATTATAGTATGTTTTCTACGGCTCATGGCAATTTTTCTGGTAAAACTAGGGTCAAGCTGTTCGTGTTTACGACAAAAATGTTATATTTTAACCTTTTGTTGTTCCACAGGTGAACGTGCTGATCCTCGGTCTGGACGCGATGTCTCGTCTCAACATGTTACGACAAATGCCGCTGCTGCACGAGGCGCTGACGTCGCCTCCGTTCTCCGGCATCGAGGTTCTCGGCTTCAACAAGATTGGCGACAACACCTTCCCCAACGTGATGGCCATGCTGACGGGCCTCGAGGACAATGACCTTGAAGAGGCATGTCCCTGGCCCAGCAGCAAGCACAAACTTGACCCCTGCCCCTTCATATGGAAGGAGTTCGCAGCGCGCGGCTACAGGACTGTACTTAATGAGGACATGGCGTTTACCTTTACTTTCTGTAAGACAGGCTTTGTGGAACCGCCTACTGACTATTATGGGATTCCGTTTTCAATGGTAAGTTTATTTTTTTTTTTACAGCTTATATTCATATATTTTATTAGTAAATACAATTTGTCACAGGAATCTCGCGATCAACTAGGCCACAGTCGTGTCGAAGGCTTCACCAGCTGTTTGGGATCTCGTTCGATTCAGTCTCCGTTCCACGAGTACATCCTCAAGTTCACGGAGAGGTTCCGGTACCAGCGCTTCTTCGGCTACTTCTGGACCAACTTCCTGTGCCACAACCACTATAACATGCCACACCTTGGAGACGCCAGGGTAAAGCAGACCCTGACCGATCTGAGAGAGTCCGGAGTGCTCGAGTCCACCGTCCTGATAGTCTGTAGTGACCATGGATCTCGGGAGGGTGACTTCAGGGAAACGTATCAGGTAATATTTGACGTCATAATGTTAGCAGCGAACCTGGAGGTAACAGCTGGAACTACGTGCGCCTAGCGAGGGTAGATTGATTGCTTAACATTTTAATAAAATCATGTAAATACTCTGACAAAAGTTGCAGCATAATTGTTACAGAATTGAAAATATCGTTAAAAATCAAAACCATAATTAGTTAATTGTCAAATATATCTTCAGACAAGTATAATTAAAAATATTATATCAACTTCATAAGTGAGTTTTTTTTATATAAAATTTATTGTTGTGATTGTCCTAGTGCTATAGATAGGTATTGCCGTATGATCGAAAATAAAAACAGCAAAAAATTTAGAACGTAAATTAAAATAATAAAAATATATTATACTCTTTATATAATCATATTCATTATACATTATATGCTAATTAATTTATATATTTTGAATGAGATATAGCATACAATGCTAAATAAGAAGGGTCACATCCAGTGGTGAAAGTAGTTTCAATCTCTTACCAGTGCGTCTCAGATAGAGGCCTGAAGGGCCAAAACCCCCGCCGGAGGCGCGATTTTTTGGGAAAAAGGGGCGTGGCTTTATTTTTTATATTAAAAAGTGGTTTAAAATTCATTTATAACATTTGAATGCATATCTTCATTTTGAGTAAAATTAAATAATATTATCCAAACTTTGCAAAAAAAAAAAAAAAAAATGCAATGAGTGATTGATTTTCGATCACATTAAAACATTAAATTCATAAAAAAAAATATATTTAAAAATATTATAGCTATTTAGCTTTTAAAAAAATTAATACGAAAGAAAATCCCTAGGGATTTAAATTGAAAGCACTTCGATCTTCATTGATCATACAGTAGTATTTAATATAATAAAAATACTTAAGTTAACTCTTACGATTTGGGATGCTTTATAATTTAATCAAATACGTCAATTATTTAAAATTTAAATTAATATTTTGAATATGTATCAAAAAAAATATTTGAACAAAAATTAAAAAAAAAACGCGAGAGAATTCTTTTTATAATTATAAATTGTAATGTTTATATTTGTTTCAGTAATTAATTTTTGTTTACTCTAGATCTTGTAGCAATTATTGTTCCCCTTTGCTAGCCATATTAAATAATTAAATATGCTCCAAACGTGCAGCCATCTCGGCCCTAATAGCGGCTGCATTTATCTATCTACTCTCTTCTAGCAATGCTTGCATGAGTCGCATTTTATGCATGTGACTAAATTTTTGTTACACTTATTCTTTACAAACTCATTTAAAAAAAAAAAAAAAAAAATGAGAATAAAATTTTTTGTTTGCTTTTCTAAAAAATTCATTACTATGAAGAATTTTTTGAGACGAATAATTAATTTTACTAACCTAGCACTGACTGCGATTGATCTTCTATACGATCCCAAATCCTTTGCCCTAATTTTTTGAAACTCCTTGCGTAAATGAACCCTCTAAACCTCGGTGGGTATGTGGGCCAGAGGAGGCACTCCCCCTTTGCCTCTTGACTTAATTGTAATTAAAAATTAATTTGAATAAAAATGTGTTAATTTTGTGCAATAAATGAGACAGAAAAAAAAATGTAATAAAATTCGTGGTGTAGTATATATAACGCATCATCAGCAAAAGATGTTTTGAATCTATTTTAATTAATTTTATTAGTCATTCAAGAATTAAAAAATACAATAAATATATATTGAAAGAAATTTAATACTATAGTAAATATCTATCTCTTCATAAAAATTGAAGATAAAATAGTCAACCCAGTAAGCCTACAGAAATTTAAATAAACTTAGAAAAACATTAAAAACTATTTCTATAAAAAAAAAATCGTCAGCTTGACATAGCTAATAAATAGTTGATAGTATGTAAATAGTTGATTTTATTTTTTATTTTTTTCCCTTTTAGGAGCTTTTTAACTCAAAAGAATTAAAGAGTAAATTAAATTTCGTGAGACAAAAGTACGAAGTATAAGAAAATTGTCATTCATTATTTGAGCATGATTAATGTTTTACAAAAAGTAACTTCTCTGAGTTTGAAAATTTTATTAAAAATTATTGATTATTTTTAAAAAATTTCGATCAGTGTCTTAACCAGTGCGCCGCACTGGCGTCAAATGTCTTATCAGTGCGGCGCACTGGCGCGCACCGGCTTACTTTCACCACTGCGGCTTTATAAGTTGCAACACATTTTATGAAACTAACAAGCTGTAATTATAATTCAATAGAAATTAAAAGATGGTGATGCAATGTGTATAGTGATTATAATGTACCAAAACTGATAAAATAATTAATTTTAGTTTTATATTGATTCAACACTAAATATTTTTACGTTGTTCACGTAATAATATTATATTTATAGATTTAGACGCAGAGTAATTGAGCAATAAAATATTTTAACTACTATATAATTACCTAAATGTTATCTATAATACTTAGCTATAATACGTATAAGTGTAATTCGTCCCTCGTCCGCAATAATGAGTTATAGTGTGCTGTCAGGGCTATCACTCTATTGTGATATCACTCTATCTACAGTAGAGTGATAGCCCTGTGTGCTGTTTCAGGTGAGCGCAACAATGAGCTTTAGTTTATACCAAAAAAAATAAATAGGAGGTACGCGCATCTAGAGTCACGTGACCATCTCATAACGTCACGATAGATAAATCCAATGTTATTCTTATGACCCTCTATTATGACATTATCAAAGGGGCGTTTGAAAAATATTTGAAGAACATACCTGCATGGACTTACCTTGATATTTTGCTAAAATGAGAGAAACAAAGTAAAAAATTTTTCTAATAACTTACACATAAAAAAATAAAAGCATTATGTCTCCCCTATATACATAAAATTAAATTATATTTTGAGATGGAAATGTCTGAATTATATATAAAAAATCAATAACACATTTTAAATTCCAGGGCCAAATGGAGGAACGGTTACCATTCATGATCGTGGTATTTCCTGATTGGTTCAAACTTCGCTTCCCCGATGCGGTGGCGAACTTTCGCCGTAACGCTCGCAACCGCCTCGTCACGCAGTACGACGTGTACGAGATGCTGAAGGACTTGCTGGACCCGCCCGGACACCTGGACAAAGATGTGCTGAGTGTCCGGGCGGGGCTCGAGGTACCGTCCGACCCTGGCGTGAGAACCACGGAGGGAGAAACCACGGCGAATTACACCACGAGCACCACGCAGGGGACCACAGAGCGGTGGAAACGACGAGGCATCAGTTTGTTTTTACCGATACCTCCATACAGAGATTGTAAAATGGCAAGCATTCCCCCACATTATTGTACCTGTCAGGTGAGTTTCGATTTATATCTCCTTGATTAATACGATCAAAAACCTTGGGTACCAGTTAAGTCGCAATTGATTTGCTTTAAGTTAAAGCTAAAGTTTTGATTTGAGTTTTCTTTGCTTTTATTTGGTCTTAGTGAAAATTTCAAAGGAGCAGAATACTTTTAAGGAAAACTGATTTGCTTTAAAGGAAAACAATAATCGAATTGTGAATCGACTTATCAAATTTGAGAATCGACTTATCGGCCTCAGAAGTTAATTCACGGCAATAAGAACAGATAAATCAAATAAGGTTTAATTAGATTTTGCGTAATGGGCGCGATTCACGAAAGGGTTATCCAGCTTTTTCATCGTTTAGTGTTATTGATTTCAGCTGATATTAATATATACTAAACGTGATTACTGTGAAGAAGTGATAAACGGGCACATCTTTCTTCGTGAGTCGTGCCAATATTTCATACCCGATTAAGATGAAATAATCTACTACATTAAATAATGAAAGTTATGTTCAAATTTAACATAAATATATGATATTTTCTCCAAAATTTATTTAAATTTAAGTGTATTCATCATATTCGTATTTTGTTGTCATTAAAACTAGTACAAAGTTGAACTACTAACAGAATTCATTTCTGGAGGGACTGCTGAATTATTTTTACTGTATTTAAAAATGATCACTTTCACAATTCCTAGGCTAGTGAACAGATGGCTGTGAACGAGAGCGTGGTCCAGCAAGTGGCCAGGTTCGTGGTGACGCACCTCAACTCGATGTTGGACTCTCACCGGCAGTGCGCGCCGCTGCGATTGGCGGAGGTGCGGCGCGCGCAGAAGAATGTGCCTCTCGACCTTGGCTCGCACCCTGAAGAGACGCGCGTCGTGGACTACCTCGTGGCCCTCGAGACCCAGCCAGGGGGCGCACTCTTCGAGGCCACCGTCCGCCAGTCACCCTTCGACCCCAAGCAGAACCAAACCCCCGCCTTCGAACTGGCGGGCCCTGTCAGTCGAATTAATTTGTACGGAAACCAGAGTCATTGTGTTGACGATTTTATCATCAAACTCTACTGTTTCTGTACGTGAGCAAGTTCACATGATGGGGTTTAATACGGATCTGTTGAAGACGCCTCATAAGAATAACATTATCCGTCTACAACGAATACGTGTTAAACACCGTCATGTAAACGTAAATAGTGATTGTTCATCAAATTTGACAGAATCTCATTTTATTTTACTAAAGACTTCCAGTGATATAATGAAGCAAAATGAATTATAACAGTTATAACACAATGTTTAATAAAATTTATATACATTACATAATTATGGTACGGTGATATTTTCAAAACTTGGTGTTCATACGGCCAGAAGAACAGACAAATCAGACACATTATTCGTATTTTGTGTGCTGTGAACTAGAATACTCGTAACTTTTCTCTGCTCGTAAGGTGTCTTAATTTTATGTTTATTTTTATATTGCATAAATAATTGTGTAGCTTTATTGTATTTTCTTAACTGTATTACAAAAGGGTATATGTACAGTATACATGCAGAGATGAGAAATAAGACTCTGCCAAGTTAAAGAAAAAAATAGTATTCCCGATATGAAGGAAAACCTCATATTAAAAAGAAACCACAATTTAAATTGTGTAAAAATTATTTATTATACATAAAACTTTTATCCATTATGGGGATTTTCATTGCAAATAATTATACAATAGAGCACGATAATCATGTTTATGAGATTAGACTTTTTATTTGTTTACAGTTTTATGGGAGTTTTGTGTGGGTATAGAAGAAATAATAAATAATAGTTTGGTGGTAAAAAATTTATATAATAAATATGATGCATTTTATTAACTTATAGAATTGACGTACTTTCGGTTTGTGAGTGTTTATTGTTGTGACGTGTTTACATTGTTGTACAATCGAAAAGCAATTTTATAAAATAATTATGAGTAAAAAAAAAAAAATCAAAAGAATGTTTGCTTTTACAACATATGAACATAACAATTTGTCATATAAAATACTGTATTATAATTTTATGTATACTAATAGTATATTTATAAGCTCATGATTTTTTATTAATTTAAAGGCACTTTAAAAAAATATCGATATTGCATGGTACTGCACGCAGTAAGTGCATATAACCAAGCGTCTATTGTGAGGTATTTTTCTATGTATGGTAAAATAATGCAATGCTATTAAGATTATATATAATACTATATAATTATGCAAAAATATAATCAACAAAAGGAGTATCCATTCAGTAATGTTCATGCTTTAATACATGTTTTTTTCTGCAGATAATTATCAGCTTTTTATATTTTAATGATGGTGACATCATCACAACTCATGTAATAATAAAAAATGATTTACATCATCCTCATGCCATCATAATTATAAAATAATGAATTGAAGTTACACCATACTTGACGCCTGCGATGATTTCATTATTACAAAATATCGTTGCGTCAGAATGAAAGTCAGAAAACTTCACAAAATTTGGGTATGAATTTGAACTTCAAATATTGTAAAAATAAAAGTATGATTTTTGTGTAGATACATGTTAAGAAGAAAAGACATTGTTAAAAAATAAAATTTATCGAAGCAGCAAAATGTCACCTCAGAGACTGGCTGGGCGAAAATTTGTTCAGTTATTATATGATCAAACGCGGATCAGGGACCAAATTTCGAGAGGGGCGTCTTCATAAGGCCAATGTTAAAAAAAATTGCCGCTGAAATTATATTTTTCATATTATACAATTCTGCGGGCATTTGAAGAATTTGCAGGCACAGCGTTTTTAAACAATAACAATATAAAAATTACACATTTCAGCATAACACTTACTGGAGAATGATAAATCAGCAAAACTTTGGCAGCCATGACCTTAAAATATAATTACTTAATGACAAAGATTTTTTTTTTTTTTTTAAACAGCATTCTGCAAGAGACTATAGTCAGTGCTTGAATAAGGATTTGAATTCAATTTTAAAATGGGAATAAATTGTTTTGGTGAAAATGTATTAAATTTAGTTTTATTTTATTTAACGCTATTGATGATTAAATTTAAAATTACTCAGTGTAAGAAAAATGAAAGTTAAATAATTTTACGACATTTTTATATACTGAAAAGTGAAAACAGATAATAGCTCACTTTTTCAAAATTTATTAACATTTTCAGTCTTTTCACAAACATAAGTTTGTTCTACATTCTACAGAATTAAGGCATTGGTTTATTTATATTGATTCATCGTATAGTCAAAAATGCCTATTAATACATTTTTAATTTTTAATATAGTAAAAATACTAAAAATACTAAAAATATAAATGACCAGAACTTGTTTTTAAAGTTCCCTATTGGTATGTTCTTTTGTTCTTTATGATTGACATTCACAGAAACTACCTCAACAAGTTAAACGTTAATTGTTATAAATGAGCTATATATTATAAAATGCTGTACTGTGTTACACAATCTTTGATGAATAAACGATAAAAATGGAGATGAAATTTCAAAAAAATAAAACTTGCAATGATTTTATTCATCGCATTACGATTAAAACAAAAACTACTATTATTAAGTTTTTTAATGTGTGAATATATTGTAATAATAATATCATTATCATAACAAAAAATAATTTATAAAATATAAATATGAACTTAGTTTATACAGTTCAATAACGAGTATGCAACAACGTAAGCATAATAATTATCTTTGTATAAATATATCAGTATAAAATAATTTATAACAAGTTTCCAAACAGTTTAAAAAATAAATATGATACCAACTGTTAACGTTTATAAAATTATAAATATCTCTTATTAATTTAATAAGTTTCTAGTATCTGGTGGTCTCAGCAACTTTCAATTTAAATTTCCTTGATGTCTGCAATAACAATACAACTTCAGATTGTAGTCCGCCACGCAATGACTTTGGTTGCCATAAGAGTTGAGCCTGCTGACGGGTCCTGTGAGTCTCAACTTCACCTCCGCACGGACGGTGGCCTCGAACACGGCGCCCCCTGGCTGCGTCTCAAACATCACCAGATAGTCCATCAACCCTGCCAGGGGTTTGGTACTCATCTCGTGGGGACGGGCCAGTTCGGCGGACTTCACCGAGCGGAGCCCAAGAGGCTCACAGACAGGCTGGTCGTGGAGGAGTTTGTTGAGTTCAGCAAGGACGAAATTGACGGCCGTTGTAACAGCGGGCAGTGTCGTAGAAACAGGGAAGCTCACCTATATAACAAAATTAAATAACAACCAATAAATTGTATCCAAAATGAAGATTTTTTTCAAAAAACATATTTCTCACCTGGCAGGTGCACCAGTGCGGCGATATGGCGGCGTCCTCACACGTCCTCAGCGGTGAGATGGCCACGAACAGACTCACTCCACGACCCTCAGTGGTGTTCCCTGCAGCGCTGGAAGGACGAGGAGGCGTCACGTCCCGGACACGTGCACGCAGCACGTCACTGTGGAGGTGCGCCGCCGGCTGCAGCAAGTCTCGCAGCGTCTCGTGAACGTCGAACGGCGTGGTGAGGCGGTTGTCAGCGTTCACCTGCAGGTTGGCCACGGCCTCGGGGAAGCGCCGGCGGAACCACTCGGGGAACGACAACATCAGGAACGGGAGACGTTCCTCCATGCGACCCTGGAAAAATATACTTTTACCTTATTCAAATAAAATACCATGCTATTTACTTACCTGGTACGTTTCTCTGAACTTCCCGAACCGTATCCCATGGTCACTCATGAGCACCAGCAAGGTACGTTCGAGCGCCCCGCTGTCCCGCAGTTCCGTCAGCGCTCCGGCCAGCAGCTTGTCTCCGATGTGTGGCATGTTCATGTCCTGATGAGACACCATGCTGCTCCAGAAGAAGCCGAAAGATCGATCAGAAGAAAATCGAGTCGCGAATTTCTTGACGTAGTTCAGAAAATTCTCAAAGCTCTGACGTGGTCCAGTACAGAGATTGAAAGGTCCTTCATTCCAAAAACCCTGCTGATTTAACGATTCCTGCAACAGCAATGTAGTTTTTTTCTACTTCGTAGTCTTTTTTAAGTGAAATAATTTTCACTCTTAACTTTGGCAAATAAAAATATCCTTCTGAATTAAATAAACTTAAGCCGGTATTACATTATTCAATTTTTCTAATTATTATGTACAATATTTTTCCTTAATTGCAAAAAAACTTAATCTCCATTTGGAGATGAAATTTTCTTACAAGGAAAAATTGTATCTAAAATTGTATCGTGTAATATAGGCTTTAATTCAAATTGTAACAAATATAGATATAAAGTAAAACTTAATATTTCAAGCATATTTATTTTTAACGAGATCAAAATTAATTGGAATCTATGCACGAAGAAGTTATCCAGATATATGATAACCAGTTTTCCCACTAAGCCGAGAGTAGTAAAAATCTGTCTATATCGTTCGTGAGTCACATATAATCGTATTTTGTTTCGAAGAGAAAAAAAAAATGCAAATAGGACGTTTTCAAGATGAGAAGTGTTAATTTCAACGTATAAGATTAAGTACAACTTTATTTTTATACTCACATAAATAAAAGGCCGAGCATAATAATCTGTCGGTTGCTCAACAAATCCAATCTTTTTATAATTAAAAATTGAAAAATCTGTGTCGTCTTCTCCATATCCAGTCCTAAAACCTTTCGCTGCAAAGTTCTTCCAAATAAACGGACAGTCGTCAAATTTAAGTGTCTTGTTCGGCCAGCATTTTGTTTCAAATTCTCTCATCGAAAGTCCCGTGAGCAGTGGGATGACATTTGGGAAGGTGTTATCCCCCACTTTGTTGTAGCCGAGCAGTGAGATGGCGGAGAACGGAGGTGACGTCAGCAGTTGGTACGTCTTCGGTAGTTGTCGTAACATGTTGAGACGAGACACTGAGTCCAGGCCGATAATTAGGATGCTCAGCTGGGAGGACGGAAAAAAATTAAGAATTAGTGTCATTAATCAATCAATCAATATTATATTGAAAATTGACAACCGACATGACAATTTTTTATTGCAGAAATGATAGAGGGTTCCAAATTAAGCTACTCTGAATTTTTTCAGATTTTTTTTGTTTTTTTTTTTTTTCAATCTCGAGACTATTTTTAAATAATTATTGATAGTTCTGTAAGTTATGTTGGCACCTCTGAATCCTTAATAAGAAGGATAGGACCGATACGGACGCCTATTGATATCTCCAAGGGGCGTGGCCGCGCTTTCAACAATAATTTAAAAATAGTTCTGGTTTTCAAAAAAATCTGAAAAAAATCAGAGTAGCATAATTTGGTACCTTCTATTCATTTCTGCAATAAAAAATTTTCATGCAGGTTGTCCATTATTTACTATTAACACGCGACATTATATGAATGGACAACATACTGTATGAAATTTTTTATTTCATAAATGAATAGAGGGTACCAAATTATGCTACTCTGATTTTTTTCCGATTTTTTTGAGACCCAGAACTATTTTTAAATAATTATTGAAAGTGCGGCCACGCCCCCTGGAGGCGTCAATAGGCGTCCAGTCTATATCCTTTTTATTAAGGCTGCAGGGGTGCCAACTGAAATCGCAGGACTTTCAATAATTATTTAAAAATACTTCTGGATCTCAAAAAAATCTGAAAAAATTCAGAGTAGCATAATTTGGTACCCTCTATTCATTTCTGCAATAAAAATTTTTCATGTATGTTGTCTATTGTAGCATTTAATAACCTGAATATAATATACTAACAACAATTAATTCGTTATCACGTTACCTGTTCAGGGTTCTGAGGAATGTCGTTACAACGTCGCTCGACCTTCGTCTTCAACGGCACGAAGGCGTGGAAGTCTCGGTACACCACCTCACTTCCACTCGAGCATTCAACTTGGACGAACTCCACGCTCTCGACGTCAATGGTAGTAAATTCACCATCAAATTTAATGCAGTTTTCTGAGAATCTGACAAAAAAATTAAATTATCCTGAGTCGCAATAAATTTCATCTTTTATTTTGTATTATAAGCTCTCTCCTTGTCTAATTCCCTCGTATTTTGCACCATTTTAGAGAAAAAAAAAAGGGAAAAAGATGTATGTCTTTTTTTCCTCTTATTGAGCAAAAAATGTTAGAAATATTGTCTCCATTTCATCCTCACTTTGAGCGAGGAAGAAATAATATGTGTTTTTGAGGTAAAAGGACGTAATAAGATTAGAGTTAGACGTGTAAAGGATCAGTAAATTTTGGTTAAAGTCATAAATATTCAACTAGGGATGATATGCACTGCATTCAACCTTCTACCTTATACCTGACATGATTATCAGCGTCCTTCTTGTACTTGAAAGGGTCGTCCTGGACCCTCCAGAAGGGTCGGTAGCAGCAGGCGAGGTCACTGACCTTGTAATGGTGCATGGCCTCGCGCACCATCCACATGGCGGTCAGGTTGGACTGCACCAGGGGGGGTCCTCGCTGCTTCTTCTTGCCGGTCATCGGGGACCATTTGGACGAGCACTTCAGGACCGAAATTGTACTGTTAATTCACTCCGTCCATACAAATTATAGCATCAATGATCCAGGTAGGAAATTTCAGCCCCCCTCCCTCCTGTTCTCTGAATATTTGCTTCTTTTTTGTGAAAAAACACATGGAAGTAAGTGATATGAATTACTGCTGTTATAACAATCCTTTTCTACCTATTTTTGCATTCTCACATTCTAAGCATAACATATTTAGAATCTGAAACATCCGATAGTATATAATTTATTGATAATTAACCCTTTTAAAGATTTTGTAAAACGTATTCTATATATATATATTAACTTAAAAAAAAAAACATGTAATAATCAGTGGTAAAAAAAATATATATTAAAAATTAAATAATAACTATAGTAACTGTAATTGTGAAGAGTGTAATACAGATCAACCTTGCTACTCACGTTGGGGTCAGGGTATCTCCTGAGGTATCGCTGGATTTCCTGACTCACGGCAGGCAGGTCCGGGATTCTACACCCGGCAGTGTCCACCAAGAAATCTTGAGACTTGACTTCTGGTGTTCGGACCACGTTGTCAGGTGGTACAAATACCAGCTGATTGTTCTCTGTGATGATTATGTTACCTGTGAGTGTTTTTTATAGAACAAACGTACCGTGTGAAGAAAAAAACTTTAAACAATGGACAACATACATGAAAAAATTTTATTGCAGAAATGAATAGAGGGTACCAAATTATGCTACTCTGAATTTTTTCAGATTTTTTTGAGATCCAGAACTATTTTTAAATAATTATTGAAAGGGCGGCCACGCCCCCTGGAGGCGTCAATAGGCGTCTAGTCTCTATCCTTTTTATTAAGAATTCAGTGGTGCCAACTGAAATCACAGGACTTTCAATAATTATTTAAAAATAGTTTCGGGTCTCAAAAAAATCTGAAAAAATTCAGAGTAGCATAATTTGGTGTCTTCTATATTCATTTCTGCAATAAATTTTTTTCACGTATGTTGTCCATTGAAATTTAATATCGATGATGATTTATGTTGCTGCAAGTATACCTGAAGTAGTCCCATCATATTTCTGAAGCGGCTGGTAATGGAGCGATTGTTGAGTGTAGAGTAAGGTGGCGCCACTCAGAAGAGCAAGCGCCAGCAGCAGGCGCACGCACTTGGCACTCTTTTGTCTTTTTGTAGGAGTTGCCAAGAGTTGATCGTCCATCCCACCTTAAACACCAAAAACTTCAAGTAAATAAACTTTGAGATTTAAGCTTAAAGTAAAATTTCCCTTCACAACAGATAGTACCTCGACGTTACTGCCATCTGTCGGTCAGGGAATTTTTTTAAGGCTAGGAGTGTACCTAATATGATAATATATTATAAGAATCGAAAGAAGTTTCAGTACGAAAATATCTACCATCTCAAACACTTATAAATAGACCTTTGTATCTTAATAAATTATTGAAATAAATTATTTTTATTTTATTTGAAAATATTTAAGTTAAAGCTTGCGTTTTTTAAGTTTAATACATTCACGCGATGCCTATAAGGCCAAACTGGCAAATCAATTTGAACAAACAACGGTTGTGAGCTTTGGTAATAGAATAATGTAATAATAATTGTTTTAATTGTTTTGCTAATATAACTGTTAACTGTTGATTATTCTATTATTTTTTTAAAGTAATAATTTAATTACTAGCTAATTAACGCGTCAAATTAATGTAATATATTGTTTTAATTAAATATTTTTACTATTAAATTATCTTACCTTCCTTTAAAGTGCACACATCCAGCACACCAGTATGGAGGCTTCTATCTGTCAAGTCAACACTTGCATGTTTTTCATTTAACGCACGTCTTTACTTAATTAACACTTATACAGTATATTACAACTCTAGCGAGTCTAGCAGGTAACTGCTCTATACCTTAAATGAACTGAAAGAACAAGAATAGAAGACAATGTGGAAACGTACAGTCAAATTAATTTTACATTAAGTAGCCGCAAACTTTATTCACGTGTTCTTTTGTTTTCCTATTCTTATTTGAGACTTGAAATTTTGCAGAGATTTGTGAGAAATTTCAAGATTCGAGATAATTCCGGAAATATGAAAATTCCGGCTACTTCCGGAGGAATTGTAAAATTAATTAAACTGTAAGTAGTTTCTGCCTGTCCTTGAATAAGTGACGTATGTGCTATAAAATCAAATCGTAAAATAATAAAGCAATGTTGATTTTATGTCTATAATATTATGATATGAAAGTAATCGCGCTAAAGATAAATTTTATTACATGTTCGCTAATTATCGGATGATAAAATTTTCGCAAGAGTAATAGAAATTGTCATGGTAGTGACTAAAGGATATATACCTGTTCTGTGTGAACGGTTATATGACAGACACGAGCTTAAAACATGATAATTATGAGATTTATTGAATATTTATCATTCACGATAGATAGATTATGTGATATTTTTTGACAAGACTCATGCATTATTGTAACAATTTGTGGCTGTATTACCGACAATGGTCGAATAAACATTATATTCTATAATAAAATTGAAATGCAGTAGTATGTAAATATGAACGTATTTCACTTTAAAATATCAATTCCATGACCTATGATAATATAATTAGAACATAATGAAATAAGAAAATTTACTTTCACCATCACCTGTGTGCAGAGAAAAGGTTTTCTCTCCTATAAGTTAATTGGTGTGCAAAAAAAAAAAAAATGTAACACTCAATATTTCGCAAGCTTAGCATTGTTTTGATTAATCAGGTTTTTGACTGGTTACAGTAAAATGAATGAATTTGACATTCCTTTCTGAAGTAGCCGAAAGTGTGAAGTTTGCAGCTTTTCTGTTTTTAATTCAATTTTGAAACTTCACAGAGTGCTTTGAAGTAAAAGTACTGACCTATATGAGAAATTTTAAAGCTGAAATATGAATAAAGAGAACAGAAACCTTACACTTCCGGCTACTTCCGGAGTAAATATCATGTAAATTTGACTGTACGATACTATAATATACTCTAGTATCAGAAAAACAGTTGAAATTTATTAAATATATGTTAAAGTGAAATGATAGTGACAATTACACATTTTATTTTATTTTTTGAGGTATTCACTATAATAGTGAATAAGTCTGTAAATTATTGTAATAAAACCATAGAGTACATCCATTAGAATCTATCTCATGTTATTATATAATCACGTACCTTTTAGTTCGCAGTGAAAATAAATCTCATGAGAAAAATTAGTCACGAAGCTACACTGCACTATTGAAGTGAACGCTACGATTAAAATACATTGGAAGTTGACTATATCACTCTACTTGATGCAAACTTCCAGCTAGTTTATAATTAGCTATAGGCATATCTACTATAAGAAGTACATGCAGCTGCATATAGTACATAACTATCTTTATTATGCAAGTACATGCATGCACATTGACAATTATCATAACAAAAGGATTGTGTTGTGAATTGTATGAGCCTTGTATTTATTTGTTGTACTTATTACGTTGCATGTATGGTGTATAGTTAAATAATAAATAACTTTGTGTCAATAAAATAAATGTTATTGAAAAATTAAACGTTTTAAAACTCCTTCATATTTCAAGATAACTATGAAAAAAAAAAGAGTTTGTAGAAATTTATATTATTATGATGAATTTGTGGGCTAAAATTTGTAGCTGCAATAACAATTAACTTTAATTCACTCTCTGATTTTAGCTGATTAAATGAGAAAATTAAAAAAATGTATAATTCTTCCCAATCTAAAGATAAGTGGGAAATTATATATTAAAAAATGAAATGAAATAATAATAAATTTAACCCAATTAGTGAATTAGGTTTGCAATTAATTGATTAATGATCTAGCATTAATATGTAAGATGTGCTATGATATTGTAAGCATTGTTAATAAAATACATCTCCCTCCTTTATGAGTGAGATGAAGTACATTTTTCTTCAAATTGCTTCTTCTTTTTTCAATCGTGTACTATTTAATATATTACATAATATAGTCTTTAGAAGAAAAGAAAAACTGTTGACTGCAAGTCAGCAAACTCACAAGTTTTAATATTTTTATTGACGTATTGGGTTAATTAAGGTTTTGTTATTTTTTCATCCCTTAAATTTTTAAATTACTTGTCGTAGCATTTCAATCTTTGGTAGCATTTTTTTTTTCTTTTTTATTTAGAAACAAAGGGAAGAAATAAAAGACAATTAAGTCTGAAAAATGTCTCCCATGCTCAGAGCACCACATATATTACATTATTTTTATTTCGTGCCATTTAATTTTTACAGTAACAATACATCTTCAATTTGGCGTCTTCGACACAGGTTGCCGTACAGGTTGAGCCTGCTGATTGGTCTCGCCAGGTGCAGTGATGACACGTTGAGGATCGCTACCTGACGCACAGAGGCCTCGACACCTCGCCCCCCGGCTGGGTCTCTGCAGGAAAGATTTCCTTTCATTCACAGATTATAGGGATAACTGGAAATTATATATTTATGATAAAAAAAATTTTTGTGAAAGAACAAGTAAAGATTCTGTTTATTTATGACTTTTAAATTTTAATTTAGTGAGTTCATAATTTAAGGACAATCTGCATATTTTTTTTTTTCGAATAAAATTTCAACAATTTCAACTATTATTTATTTTATTCAAATAAAAATTAATATGACACCATACTAAAAGCATTTTAAATACTTTTCTCCCCCACTTTATGTATGCTTCTGTGTTGTTGACGATTAAGGAACAGCGTGGGTTTATGTAATAGTAAAGGATAAAGAAAATCCGACAAAACTTACAGCCAACTACAGCACTGGTATGTTATCATCACCGACATAATCCACACTTATCATCCGGAACTACGAACCAATTAACTTTTAAATTCCATCTGGAAGTAGTCGGAAGTGTGATTCAGTTTTGAAACTTTGCAGTAGACCTACTGACCTATGTGTGGAATTGCAGCACTTTTAATAACAAAGTCAGGAACCCGAGGGAATTTCATACAAATTCGTCCATAAATTTCTAGTCCAACTCAAGCCAGTTCCTCAAGACCGGCAACCCTCAAATGACTCCGAGGTTCATCACACACACCATCATCAAGCTGGAGGACCATGTTCCTCCAGTTCTGCACCATCTTAATGGTAAGAAACTGTGGTCGTATTCATCTTGAAATTGTTAGAGCTGTCTCTCACAGATAGCATGATTCCTTAATTCATTATTTAAAAAGTAAGAACCTATGCAATCAGATGCACACAGCTACGTATCGTATGCCTTCGTATAATGATAAGAAATTTAGAACCGGTTTCAAATGAGAAACGTATACGATCGCTAAAATAGAAGTCTGTGTGCGACCCGTGTGTTCACTTCGGTCGAGGAGGACTGAAGTACCCCCGAACGGTTTCCGACGAAAAACTATAAATTTATAACTAATATGACGGGATATATGCAGTCGGAACACTTTCTGCAAATGTATCATACTGTAACTCAATTAAACTCTATGCTATCTCATCTATCTATATGTTAAGTATTTAATACTGTAAAAGTGTCATGTGATCTTTGCAACATTTTTCCTCCCCCAACTACATAGTTACTATCTTATCTATATAAGAGAATATTTCCTTTACGACCTGAAATAAATCGCACTCGGCTAATTTTTTCATAATCACTCACAATCTTCAATGTGCAGTGTCTAGTGCAGTTCTCTGTAATTTTAGAGTTCTTTTTTTTTAATTAATGTAATTTTTAGTTGATGACTCCATTCATGTACTTCAATTTAAATCATGGTACGTCTTTTGTATTGAATTACAGTAAACATTGTCATAGGGTATGTACAAAGCTGTTTTTCAATGTAATTATATAATAAAATACTTAATATTTCATTAAGTTGTGCACTGCCTCAAAATAATCTTTTTCTATTTTCACAGCAGTTAGATATATTTTCATTCATAAGGGTTAATTTTATTACAACTTTTATTTATACTTTAATATATTCTTTTAATTTTACAAGACTATATTTCAGAAATGGTTTGCCTTGTTGATCATGATCAATTTTCAAGGAGGATGGTGGCAAATTGAAGAAGTTTGATCCTCGACTATTTTCGTCAATTTCGGAACAGTTCGCCAACTAAGCCAGCAGTTCATATCCATTGTCGGTTTAGACCAGCTGGCCAATCAAAAATACAACGTGGTGACGTCACTGGTAGACGAAATGGTGACAGTAACGACTGATTTCAAAAGTAATTTAAGACATCCTTTTAAATTCTAGTATCCTTGTATACGTATTGCCGACTATACGAATCTTTCACCACGCATCACAAAACAATATGACGTCATGATTTTGTAGGCAAAGCATTATCAGCGGCATAGCAGATACGTGTTAAAGTTGGTCTCGAAATTAATTTCTCCTGGCTTTTATATTCAAATAATTTTTCATAGAAATTTCTTTCATAAATGGTGACAAGAAGAACCAATGATCGAATGCTATTGAAAAAAATATTTGGCGACCAAAACTATTATTATTAGAAAAGCGATGTTTATTTGTGAGTTACGTTAACACGCACAGCATAGGATTTTAGAGTTTTCTGCCTAAATCCCGAAGATCTTCGTTAATCATCGTGCTATAACCCAAAACGTAAACATGAATTTCCGTATATAAGTAAGATTTTGAGGGTATCCGTATTTCAAACTTGAAAAATTAAATAAATGCTACGATGTATACAGTATAATATACAGCATTATTTATCATATATACACATATAATGGCTATATATTATCCTAGAATATAATAAACAAATGTCAGCATTTATATTCTCTGGTATTGTTGTACGAAGTTTTAACTGCATATAATAATTTAAATTTCTTATTACATGCATCAAACTCACATACCGTTTTTCGATACGAACATGATAAAATATATTCTATATATTATATTATCTTAAAAGATTTAAATCACTCAAATGATCAATACATTGACAACATGTATTAATACCACATGTCAAGATAAGTAAGTACATTTTCAACAGCGAAATTCAGTGAATTCAAATCGTCTTGCATGAGTCACTGACATGATTTTGATAGGTAATGGTGTATAAGATTCAACAGAAAATTTTAAACTTTCCAGCCCTGATGATTGAGCCACATAAGAAGCAGATATCACGGGGACCATGGCGGCGCCTGCTACTGGCGCTAGTGCTGCTTGGTGCCATGCTGTTTTATATAACTGCAGTTACTGCGCCGATCAGAGAAGTGGTGTTAAATTTTAGTAAGACCACAAGTTTCAATTATTTTAGATTAAAATATGTATATTTTTTTAAATGCATACTTTACTTTTTTTTACTTTTAAAACTGTGTTCTGTCACATGTAATAAGTAAATTATGTCATTATTCATAGCTATATAATGTCAAGAAATGACATCTAATAATTTATTGTATTTATAAACGTGAATGCACATGCGCTGCTATAATACGTTAATTATACAGAAAAGTATAATTATTTCAAGTGATTTATTTTACATTAAAAAGTTTGCAGTATAATTAGACAAAATTAAAATACTAGGCCTGTTCGTAAACCCTGCTCGGTGTACACTTTCTGCACCCAATCGACCTTATGTACATGGGATATAAGGTCGATTGGGTGCAGAAAGTGTACACCGAGCAGGGTTTACGAACAGGCCTATTATAAACATGCAGTGTGAAATTCCTCACATTACCAATAGACAATAATGGTTGCATTTTTTTATTTCATAATTAGAAAATATACCTAAAATTATGCTTTTCTGATTTTTTTCAGATTTTTTGGAGTGCGGGAACTAATTTTAAAAAAAAAATTAAAATCTCTGAATTAGGGTGGTACACCTAATGTGACAACCGTGACGTCATTTGTCGTGCTGTGATTGGCTATTGATGACATCACGGTTGCTGTGATTGGCTATTGATGACGTCACGGTTGTCCCATCAGATGTACCACCCTAATTCAGATATTTTAAATTTTTTTAAAAATTAGTTCCCGCACTCCAAAAAATCTGAAAAAAATTGAGAAAAGCATAATTATATGTATATTTTCTAATTATGAAATAAAAAAAATGCAACCATTATTGTCTATTGACCCCACCGCTTTTGTAGCGCCCAAAATTGTAGAGAAAGATATTAGAGAGAGAGAGTAAACAATAGTTTGCATATAAAACTATTTTACTGGCATTAAATATGCAAACATATATTTTTATCAATTTCAGACCATGCAGTAGACAATGAAAGCGCAACAACAACACCCAGCCCCCCTCCCCTGGTTGCTGAGGTCAAACATACAATAAATAACACCGAGGTCAAATCTCCGGGACTCTTGGTGGACACAGACAGTTGTAAAATCCCCGACCTGCCCTCTGTGAATTTTGACACGAAACAGTTCTTCAAGAAGCAAGCAACAGATCCCAATGTGAGCCATAACAAATTAAAGTTTGTTATTTTAATGAAAATTTATCATCAATAATACTTGCTTTTAGAGAGAAAATGATGTAAAAATATAATTTAATATTTTGGTCCTGAAGTGCTCGTCCAAATGGTCCCCGATGACCGGCAAGAAGAAGCAGCGAGGACCCCCCCTGGTGCAGTCCAACCTGACCGCCATGTGGGTGGTGCGCGAGGCCATGCACCATTACAACGTCAGTGACCTGAGCCGCCTCGCCTGCTGCTATCGACCCTTCTGGAGGGTCCAGGACGACCCTTTCAAGTACAAGAAGGACGCTGATAATCATGCCAGGTACAGTTCATGTAAGAGAAAAATTGACAGCAATAGGATCATACCATAAGAAAAATAATAAAACATCTATTAACAAATTGCATTGTTTTATATACTAATGCACATCAACCAACGACCAAGCGTTTCAATCTGATCACGGTTATTAATTCCAACTTTTCATAATTGTTTCATCACACTCGTCAGTTATTCCAAGACGTGCGTGGCGTTCGGGGTGAACTCAAGTGTCCTCGTCAACTCGAGCGTGCATTTTGCTCGTGTGGAATGTTCCCTGACGAGGAGCGAGGTAACGTCAGACGTGTACCGAGACTTCCACGCGTTTGTGCCAACCATAGAGGACGTGGAGGAGCGCTGTAGCAAATCTAACCGTACTTCTGATCAGGTAACGATCTAATTTCCATTTAATTTTTAATAAAAAAACAGATTTTTGTAATGTTCATTTAATTTTTGTCACAATCGATGGTCCATCTGATAGCAAGCAACAAACAGAAGAGCCGGAGAGAGAGAGAGAGAGAGAGAGAGAGAGAGAGAGAGAGAGAGAGAGAGAGAGAGAGAGAGAGAGAGATGTGGGGGAGTGTCGTAACTTGAGAAACATGATTCTAGTGACGATGAAAATACGAAATAAATTATTCTTGAAATATTTAAAATATATATATATAGCTATTTAAAAGTTAAAAAATGTAAAATAGTATATAACGCCACCTCGTTTTTAATGTATTTAGCACCAAATCAAAGCGAGATAGTCAGATTAACATATATTTATTTACCCTCCCACATTTTTTTTATGTTCAAGTTGTGTTAAAGATATAGAAATTTCAAACAAAAAAAAAAAAAGTATACAAATTATTCCATTCAAAAAGGCTTTATAGAGAATAGTAATGTTAAAATAAAAACTTGGGTTTATGACACAATATTGCATGGTATCTATATATGAAATTATTTTTTCACTTTTGTATTGTGGCTGCAGTAGCTATATCTGCATAATAAATTAAAGTGACAGAATTTAACCAATTCAATTTTCTTTGAAAACATACGTATTTTTTCAGCTGAGCATCCTAATTATAGGCCTGGACTCAGTGTCTCGTCTCAACATGTTACCTACCGAAGACGTACCAACTGCTGACGTCACCTCCGTTCTCCGCCATCTCGCTGCTCGGCTACAACAAAGTGGGGGACAACACCTTCCCAAACCTGGTACCTCTACTCACGGGGCTTTCTGTCGAGCAGCTGAGAAAGAAGTGCTATAGTGTGAAAAAGAAAATCGATGACTGTCCGTTTATTTGGAAAGATTTTGCAGCTAGAGGTTACAGAACTGCATATGGAGAGGACGCAACTGAAATTGCTACATTTAACTACAATAAAGTTGGATTTGTTGAGCAACCTACTGATTATTACATTCGGCCCTTCATTTATGTGAGTTAATTAATTTTTTTTTTTTAAAGTTGGACAATATTAACAAAATTAATTTGTATCTTTATGATGAATCGACCTTTCTGGTCCCTTAATTTTGGACCATTGTGCTGTACTTCCAGTTAATTGACAAAAAACTGTGGCCGCGTCCGTCCTGACTGAGGTTTCCACGTTTCCCTCAGTCACAGGTTAATATTAAAATAGATTGCAAGGTCATTGCTGACAATGCTGATCCCGTTCCTGATGACAAGTACAGAAATTTTAATGTGCAGTAAATGTATAATTATGTGCTACCGTCCATAAACTTTGTGTTTATAAGCTCTGATATTTTCGGTGGTTATGACACGTTGCAGCAGCCAGAAGTACAACTGGGATTAAAAAAAAAAATTGTCTTTTGTTGCTTTAATAATGCTACTGAAATAACCATAATGATACTGTCTCTGCCTTAAATACGTACTCGTATTATATTTTAGTGTATACAATTTAATCTATATTGTTCTACAAAATTGTGTTATACAGGAATCATTAAAACAACAAGGCCATGTTGGATCGAATGCTATCAAACTCTGTACCGGACCACGCCAGAGCTTTGAGAATTTTCTGAGCTACGTCAAGAAATTCGCCACTCGGTTTTCTTCTGATCGATCTTTCAGCTTCTTCTGGAGCAGCATGGTGTCTCATCAGGGCATGAACATGCCACACATCGGAGACAAGCTGCTGGCCGGAGCGCTGACGGAACTGCGGGACAGCGGGGCGCTCGAACGAAGCGTGCTGGTGCTCATGAGTGACCACGGGATACGGTTCGGGAAGTTCAGTGAAACCTACCAGGTAAGCTTGGTCGTATTGGTTAAGAAAATTAATTTTATATTATTGTATTTTAATTATTATTATTATGTAAAAAGTTCTACAGTTAAATTTGAAACAAAAATAAATTTTCAGAGAGAAAAAGGTGAAAACCTTTAATTCCATCATTTTTATCATAATGAACTAAAAGAACCATGGGAATCTAAGATAATATGGTATATAAAACTGAAATCTATAACTACAGTTTTTGACGTGACAACAGATCAACTCATTAGCTTTTATCATCATATAAAACGTGTATACTGAAAATTGACTATATAAAACCTGTTTGTAATAATTAAACAAATTTCCTGTCAATTTTACTTCTGTTCTCTGATTACAGGTTAAAAATTAAATTTTGATTAATTATATACATTTTATTCTTTTTGAGTGCATTTTTATTTTCTACTGCATTATATGTGATAAAATGTGATGATTCATAAATATTTTCTGATATTTTGCTACTGGTATCTTTTCAGGGAGAGAAAGAAGGACGTTTGCCGTTCCTGATGTTGTCGTTCCCCGAGTGGTTCCGCCGGCGCTTCCCCGAGGCCGTGGCCAACCTGCAGGTGAACGCTGACAACCGCCTCACCACGCCGTTCGACGTTCACGAGACGTTGCGAGACTTGCTGCAGCCGGCGGCGCACCTCCACAGTGACGTGCTGCGTGCACGTGTCCGGGACGTGACGCCTCCTCGTCCTTCCAGCGCTGCAGGGAACACCACTGAGGGTCGTGGAGTGAGTCTGTTCGTGGCCATCTCACCGCTGAGGACGTGTGAGGACGCCGCCATATCGCCGCACTGGTGCACCTGCCAGGTGAGATGGACAAAAATCTAATTTTATATTAAATTATTAAATATTTCTTCTTCATGCAGGACGGTACACCGGTATCCTCGACATTGCCTGTGGTGAAAAACGTGGTAGATTTTGTTATTTCTGAGCTGAACAAGCAACTCCATGCACAACCTTGTGAAACTCTCCGTCTTGTCAAGATCAAGTCTGCAGAAGAGAAACGCCCCCACGAGGCTCCCAAAGACGTCAATTTAGTGGACTATTTGGTTGTGTTTGAGACGAAGCCGGGGGGCGCAGTGTTTGAGGCGACTGTGCAAAAAACGTGGCAGGGCCAGAACGATTCGGTGGCGAAATTCGCACTTGCGGGACCAGTGAGTCGTCTGAACAAATATGGCAACCAGAGCAGTTGTGTGAAAGACAGTGCTCTAAAATTATACTGTTATTGTAAAACAAAGAAGAAATCTAAAAACAAATCTTGAGTGACAACCTACCATGAACTGTCAGTACACTTCTGGTCACCACGAACGTTACCCTGGCTTTGTGGGCGATGTCAAGTCATCCACAGGGGTTTGGTGAACTTGATTGTTGTTCTCCAAAAGTTGCATGCAAATCTATGTTTCTTTGTCTCTCAGTGAGATCAAATAAAGCATGCTCTTTTGCGAGTTGTCATTTTTATAATTTAAACAAATTAGAGAGAATTTGAACTTTGAATTACAAAGCTTCAGAGAAACATTTAATGTTCGGTAAATGTTTTCAATTTTTATGTACTAATACTCAATAATAGTAAAGCCGGAAAAATATAATTAAAGATGAAATATTAATATTTGTAATATATGAATTGAATTCTGTCATAGCTGCAGTGTAAAGTGTATACATTATAATATTATATTCTTAAATTTTTAAGACTGTACCTCATTTTCCAACTACAACAATATTAAAATATTATAATGATATATATTAATTGAGGGCAAGAAATATATTATGAAGCGATTCAGCAAGCGTTAAGGAACGATGCAAGAAGTTCTGTTACCTGGGTAATAAAATCGCTTCTTAAAAAATAACGCTTCTTAAATCGCTCATAAACGATTATAATTGCTGAATCGCTCCATGATTTTGTAATGAATAATAAATATTGACCTACATGTAATATTAATTGTACTGATTTTGGGCAGTCCCACGAGATTGTTGGGATTCTTCTCTTATAATAATTGTGATTTTTACCTCCTTTCCTGAAGACCAACTGAACGTTTTTAGAAAAGTTGTTCAATTATTATCTAATTGAAATCTATCCTGATAAAAAGGGAATTTTATTCAGTGAAAATGTTTTTTGCTAATAAGCTACCAGAAAATTGTCTTGTAGAGTAAATAATTGTAAACTAGATTTTATGATGTTTCAGTATAGTGATGACATAATATATGGATATATATATTGTAATATGTGACTCTTAAAATATTGTAATTTTGTATATAATTTATTTTAAAGAACTTTTTGTTTGCATTGCTAATTATGTATAGTTTTAGGAATGACGTGATTTATGTGTTATTGAACAGCCAATAATCAAATAAAGTATTATTATTATTCAATTATTAACTTACAGGAAATTCTCAGGTTTAATTATTTTTGAACACTAAAATATCTTGTGTACTCTTTACTTTACACACTGGCAGAAGATACGGAACTGATATAAATTTATTATTTATGATATTTTTTTTTTTATTTTTTATTTTTGATATTTATTATATTGACGTCAATAATTTCAAATAAAATTTTATATTTTCTGACGTTACATTGATAAAGGTCAGATAGCAGCTCAAAATTTCCTGGTAAGTTGACGTCACATGGCTTACCTTTATAAACGTATTATTTTTTAAAATGAAAAGTTAATGTATTATATTTATTATTAAAATAAAATTCAATTATACATTTGACGATTCTTCTTCAGATTGAAATTATTTAATAAATTTATTTTATGTATACAATTCTGGACAGCTGAACGTTTTAATATTACATTTTTCTAATATTTATATGCTTAGATAGAACTGCAGCTGAAAGAAACGACATATATGTCTATATATCTATATATAGATTTACAATTTTTCCATCCATATTCAATAGTCATTCCAAAATATTTTGTATTCCTGCACGTATTGACTGCGTAAACCTACAAACAGAGCAATGAAAAAGAACTTAAGTCCTTGCAAACAGCTAGAGCTGGGCTAAAACTTTTGTGCTATCCGGCAGTGCATACAGTTTGTATATTTAAATTTTTATACAGCATTTGATGTAATAAACAATTTTAATGTTTTTTTTTTATTACATATTTGAATAGAGGACCTCTTGTTGTGTGTTCAATATTTTTTTAGATTTTTTTTAAACCCTCTCAACACTCTTAAATCGTGCTGCAAAACGCGGTGACGTCATAGTCATGTATATAATTAACACGCAAGCATAGAGAAAGACGTTGCATAACTATGACATTACGGCGTCTTTCCCCTCGATTTTGAGGGTGTTATTTGAAAGATTTCAAATAAATCTGACAAAAAAATGACAATAAATAGCTCGAGGTCCTGTATCCAAATATGTAATAAGAAATTACGTGTCCATTATTGTATCAACGGGTCAAAGGTCAAATCTGTCTTATTTTCATCGTCATATTGATATATTTTCTCGGGTTGCAATATAAATTCTCTGTCTGGGCTACTTGATAGCGGATAGAATAAATCCATTAAAATTTCAAATCATCACACTCTGTACATTATATTATAATAATAACAATAAAAATATTTATTGAGCATCAGAAAAAAAACACACACATAATACATACTTTTATACAAATATTATATGTGCTTAAGGTAGAGATAACGCCGAACAGCTGATCGACGTAATGCCCTTTGATTAACATGTAAACCTTAGCAAATTGACAAAAATGCTAAAATTATTTTGAGAGGCAGATATTAGTGCCTAAAAGCCATAGAAAAAATTTCAAAACGATTTAACGAGCCGATTTTTTTTAATTGATTTTTTTAATTTTCAGCATAGGGCTTTCCCATGGAGAGCCAAACTAAAAAATTGATTTAAAAAAATCGGCTCGTTAAATGTTTTTGAAACTTTTGCTATGGCTTTTAGGCACTAATTTCTGCCTCTCAAAAAAATTTCAGAATTTTTGTCAATTTGCGAAGGTTTACATGTTAATCAAAGGGGATTACGTCGAACAGCTGTTCGACGTTATCTCTACCTTAATTGGTGACTAAAAAAGGGGATGTCATTCAATAAAAGTTCAGTCACCCTATTAAAAATAAACATAAATTTAATCAGACATTTTAAAAATAAAATCGTAAACGTATCTTTGAGTAGAGTATTAAACATTATTAGAACTTATGAACTAATGTGACAAAGTAAACTTTGATTTGTTCGCAAACCAGTTCTAACCAGAATGACTTCGCAATCACATCCATCGTTATCTTTAAACGTGCCGGTCTCCTCTCATCCTCAGTTAGTTATGTTTTAGCCGTCTATGTGTCTATACATTTAGTTATTTGTTAATGAAACATGTTAAAAATCATCAAGTTATGTGATAAATTAGATCAATTGATGACAAATTATCCACGTAAATATTATAACAAATAATTTATATAGTAACAAAGGTGAGTTTACATGCGCTGTTTTTTAGAGTGACGTGATTTAAGTAGAGTCAAATTAATTTAATATTTCTTCCGGAAGTATATGATTCGCGGTCTTCCTATTCGTATTGCAGCGTTACAATTTCACACATAGGTCAATACTTCTACTACAAACCAATCTGTAAAATTTCAAAACTGGAGTACAAACAGAAGAACTACAATTGTCACACTTTCAGCTACTTCCGGAAGGAATATTAAATACAATCGACTGTATTGTGCACTTGCTGTAAAATCATGTGGTTGTCATCTTTATTTACATTGTAGTATAGCGTGATGTTTGCAAGGAGTAAATACCAAAGATTAAATTTCAGAGAAAATTATTGGTACTTTATGTACTCAATATCGTGCAACATATTATTTGCATATAAAATTATGAGGCATAATCCCCTCAGTACCCTTTTTTTTACAAAATCAGTTTTGTTAAAAAGGCCCGTCGGCCCGCGGCGAGCAAGAGAGGGGGGGGGGGGAGGGGGTCAGTTAATTTTTTTTTTTTCATTTAAAATTTACAAATAAAATGGAATTTAAGAGTGATTTTTCAACGTGCTCTAGATACTTGCCTCTTATATTTAGAGCAAACCACTTGAAAATGAACTTGACGATAACTTTTGACGCACTTAATCACTTGTTTTTATACTTGAGTGCTAACACTCAATTTAATTACAAATAGAGACTGTGTATCGAGTCCCGAAGATTATCTTGGCCTTATCATGACCTTGAGTCCATCATATGACCTTGAGTCCATCATGTAATTGGACAGTTGTTTTTTGAGGCCCACGGACAGCACAACACAAAAAGTAAGAGGGGAATGATAATAAAGTTATCTGATTAATCATTATTTAACAGTAATATATAATTATTTACAAAAGTGATTAATTGTTTTTCTTCAAACATCAACAAAAAGACAGGGTTTTGATGTTGATTTATTATTGATTTATCTTGGAAAGGTCAGAAAATTCATTTATAATTTATTTACTATAGTTAGTAAAGTTACAAAATTTAACTTAAGCAATTATACTATAGATTATTTTTACTTTAAAACAAAGTTTGTGATTCGTTAGTACTACCTCATTGTTTTTCATTCTTTCAAATAGACTATAATCTTTATTTTTCATACGACGATCAGGACTTGACATTTTAAACACAGTCGATATCATCTTGTATGGAGATATTATTGAGTTGTTTTTGGTATCTGAAAAATTCATCATAACCTTATATACATCAAAAAGTCGTATCCTGTATGTATATATTATTTCTTAAAGTTTAACTGCATTTTATATTTTTTTAACTGGGGAAAAATTTCACTACCATTTTATAATATTAATATTTGTCTCGGCAATTAAAAATTAATAAAATTAAAAAAAAAAATTAAATTTTGGTTATACAAACTGAATTTGATTGCTTTTTGTTTACCAAAACTTCATCTATATTATTACATTGCCATTTAGACTATACTTAATCAAATCCTTTTTATAATTAGTATGGGCACCGTTCTATCAAAATCAATTTAAGTTTTCTATATGAAACTCCCAAATGTAATTGGGCGCGATTCACGAAGCAGTTGATAGCCAGGTTTATAACTACATTTTGCTTAACCACGTTTAACTTGGTGGTTTAACACATAAAAAAGGTAATCTGGCTAACTGCTTCGTGAATAGAGTATTGTCCTCATTTTTTTTTATTGCAGAAATGGATAGAGGGTGCAATGTTATGCTACCCTGATTTTTTTCAGATTTTTCAGAGCCCGGGAACTATTTTTAAAAAATTATTGAAAGTCCTTTTCGTGACGTCACGAGACGCCGCTCCTTAAGAAAAAGATAGGACTTGCCGCCACGTGACGTCACAAAAAGGACTTTCAATATTTTTTTAAAAATAGTTCCAGGTCTAAAAAAAATCTGAAAAAAATCAGGGTAGCATAACATTGCACCCTCTATCCATTTCTGCAATAAAAAAAATGGAGGACAATACTCCATTGCACCCATTATATGGTTAAAGAAGATAGCCATGAAAGTTCCTCACTATCCACATGCATGGTATAAGCCGAGTTAAGTTGATAAATGCAGAACGATGTTAAGGGTTTATAGAAATAAGTTAAAAAAAATTGACAAGACATAACTCGAGATCCTCTACCTAAATATGAAATCAAAATTATCATCCAGGTTGTTCGTTGCTAAACGTGTTTCGATTTGCAGGAAGAGAAGCCTCGTCCGCCCATGAGGATTTCTGATGGAAGAGCCTTGTCTTGTGCCCAGGGGATGGTGGCGGCGCCTACTGCTGGCGCTAGTCCTGCTGGGAGGCGCCACCCTTCTTTATCTGTCGGGCGGTACCATGCCCCACAGCAACATCACTATCACAGCTGATATCGGTAATTTTCACTTTAAATTTGTGACGTCAATACTTAACTGATAAGAAAGAAGTGCATTGGTTAATATCAAAATGCAGTTGATAAATCTGGCTCTCAAGGTTCATATTCAAAATATAAACTGACGAAAAATAGCCTTTAACAAGTTGAAGTGAAAGTGGTTGATTAAATTGAAATCACTATAAACTTATTGTAATGGCTTGTATTTGGATAAAAAAAGAAACTATTAATCAGATATTTGGGTTGCCTGCTTTGCAGGATAAAAAATTAAGTTATTTTATTTTATATCAATTCCTGATATACAAGGTACAAAACATTTAAACATAAAGCACAATGCATAATATAGGTGAAACAAAGACACACACAAACAACAACACATACATCAGACATAATTTAGCATTCACGTATTAAAAATAATACTTATTTATTAATAATCAATGTCATGCATTTATAATTTTCATGCACCGCTCGGTAGTTACGTGTACCTGCCCTCCCTTCACTGGTATTGAATTTTCCTATATATTATACCTGAGAATGCAGACAATTATATAAATATGTGACAACATTTATACTCTCTTGTCAACGACGGTAGCAGACGGACTGGTGTTCGGTCGTCACCGTGCAGGTTCTAACAAGTCTGGGGGGTTCGTGGTGGACACCCCCGGGTGTCAGATCCCAGACCTTCCCGCCGAGGGGATGGACAGCAAGCGCTTCTTCAAGAAGCAGCACCCAGACCCCAAGGTAAGATACCGACATCACCGTGCATGCGTGTTCTGTGAAACTGTATGTTTAATAATTAACACACTTCACTTAATAATTAAGTATTCAGAAGTGTTTGGATGAAAAGGCTGTAAATTTTACAACCTGAAAAGTATGTAACATTACGAGGAAAGTGATTTTTTTGATAAATTTTGTCTAACATATAACCATGTATATAATTTATGCATGCAGTATAAATTTTATTATATCAGTTAATAATTCATATTTATCACATTGTATTGTAGCAAGGCAAAATTTATGAGAGAGCAGAGCTTTTTTTTTATTTATTAACAATAAAATTGGAATACAGCATAATAATTATATACCAAAGAATTAAATTTAATTGAGCTAGTGTGTTATAATTATACGTATAATTGGATTACATGGTGAACGGTCTCAGGCAGGCACGGAAAGGGGGGCTGAGTTTTTTTTTTTTTTTACCCCCTCTCTCCCTCCCCCGAAGTTTAATATTTACCATGGCGCGCGGCTAATATATGCAATGTTTGGTGCAGATGTTGTGTTTGTATTGTAAATCTGACGTGAATTTATATTGTCTTGTACAACCGAAAACAAATAATTGTATTAAAAAATAAAATTTCACGTTCTCACTTTTGTTAAATAACTTTGTTCATGGGACAAGCATCATCCAGAAATTTTGTTCTTGGTCCACGCTGGAGCCATTGCACTTTATTGATTTCCTTATATTGCACAATACACAATTTAATGACAATTTTGCAGTGCTCGGAGCAGCTTTCCCCGATGACCGGCAAGAAGAAGCAGCGAGGACCCCCCCTGGTGCAGTCCAACCTGACCGCCATGTGGGTGGTGCGCGAGGCCATGCACCATTACAACGTCAGTGACCTCGCTTGCTGCTACCGACCCTTTTGGAGGGTCCAGGACGACCCTGTTAAGTACAAAAAGGACGCTGATAATCATGTGAGGTATAAATGTATTGATTTTAAATTATTTTGTTATTAATCAACAGTAAGGGTATTTTGGTGAAGATTAAATTTCACTCTTAAAAAAGTTAACATTTTTTATGTTACACCCAGATTAAATGACTTTATTAATTAAATGGCATGTACGTCTGCAGTTTTTCTACCTTGTTGTTGAACTTAGAATCTGCATGATAATATATGATGCAGATTTCTTAATTATAACTTATTTCAAAATTACAAAACCACATGCATTTCGTCTAATGTAGTTACATATAAAATGCATTTTATTTGGAAGATATGAAAATATTTTCTTTTTCAGCTTCATAATATTATATAAAAATACGTTGAATTATTCTGTTTTCAGACTTCATGAACAAAATATGAAAAAACTTGGTGATGTCAAGTGTTTTTAGTTTTTAAATGTGCATAATAATATTGAATTTATCTCAGTACAAATATAAGTACACGGAATACAGAATAGAAAATGATAACATGGATTTCCTTTAAACTTATATATAATATATACATTCAAAATGATTGGAACAATGTGTATGTAGTAGAGTATTGCACATCACATTCAACGATTCAACTTTGTTTTCGTCGTGTTTATAACAGCCTCTGTCATTGTTAGATTGTTTTGAAATGAAAAAAATAGCCGACACGAGCCGAAGTGATTCCGAGCATTTCCGACGAAAACCTAAATAAACGTGATGTGTAGAAATGTTGTATATTTCGCCTTGAGGCTAGGCAACTTGTTCATCACCAAATTTTAAGACGTCTGAAACATTTTTGTAACCCTCCGCTGAAAAATCTGACCTACAGCCGAAATATTTTGGCAAGGAGATCAATTTATTAATATATTTTTTAATTTTCAGTTTTTCTAAGAAATGTGTTCCATTCGGCGGAGAGTCAACCGTCGTCAACTCATCTGTCGCCTACGTCAGGGTCGAGTGCTCTGCGAAGAAAGGTAAAAAGTCGGTGGAAATTTACCGCGACTTCCACGCCTTCATGCCAACCCTTGGAAAGGTCGAAGAACGATGCAACAAATCCGCAAGAAGTCCAGATGAGGTACGTAATGACATCATGATTCGTGTTTTTATGGAGCATGAAAATTTATAATATGCTTTAATATTTTGTAAAACAATAAAGTCGTGCAGGGGACTTCTGGGAACTGTAATATAAAAATAAAAAAAAATATATCCTCTGACTTTTTGCTAAAAAAAATTCTGGCATGCAATATAGCTTTTTAAGGTAGAGATAATGTCGATCAGCTGTTTTTTTTTTAGCTTCATTTGATTAACATGTAAACCTTAGCAAATTCACAAAAATTCTGAAATTTTTTTGAGAGGCAGATATTAGTGCCTTAAAACCATAAAAAAAAATTCAAAACAATTAAACGAGCCGATTTTTTAAAATTAATTTATTTAATTTTCAGCATTTTAGCATTTTATTAGGGCTTTCCCATGGAGGGAAAAAATAAAAATTTATTTAAAAAAAATCAGCTCGTTAAATTGTTTTGAAACTTTTTCTATGTGGCTTTTAGGCACTCAATTTTTTTTTTTTTTTTTTTAGAATTTTTGTGGATTTGCTATATTTGTGGATTTGGGTTTACATGTTAATCAAATGAAGTTAAAAAAAACCCAGCTGGTCGACGTTATCTCTACCTTAAGATTGATACTCCTTTTTTAAAAATAAAATAAATAATTCCTTCTATTTTGCAGCTTGTCAAAATGGGGGAAAAAAAATGTATACATAATTTTTACGACCTCAAAATTTACTTTTGTTTTACATTTTTTTTTTTCGTGTTTCCAGCTGAGCGTGCTAGTAATTGGAATAGACTCAGTGTCTCGTCTCAACATGTTACGACAACTACCGAAGACGTACCAACTGCTGACGTCACCTCCGTTCTCCGCCATCTCACTGCTCGGCTACAACAAAGTGGGGGACAACACCTTCCCAAACCTGGTACCTCTACTCACGGGGCTTTCTGTCGAGGAGCTAAATGTAAAATGCTGGAAAGGCAATAAATTTAAATTTGATAACTGCCCCTTTATCTGGAAGGACTTTGCAACGATTGGTTACAAAACTGCATATGGAGAAGATGCAACAACAATGTCAACTTTTAACTATCAACGAATTGGCTTTGTTGATCAGCCCACTGATTATTACGCTCGTCCATTCTTGCGTGTACGTGAGTGACTATTGTTTTATTATTTCATAAATTTGTTATTTTCTAGTCCATGAGCACAATAGACAGTAATGGTTGCATTTTTTTATTTCATAATTAGAAAATAGACCTAAAATTATGCTTTTCTGAATTTTTTCAGATTTTTTGGAGTGCGGGAACTAATTTTAAAAAAATATTTAAAATCTCTGAATTAGGGTGGTACACCTGATGGGACAACCTTGACGTCATTTGTCGTGCTGTGATTGGCTATTGATGACATCACGGTTGCAGTGATTGGCTATTGATGACGTCACGGTTGTCCCATCAGATGTACCACCCTAATTCAGATATTTTAAATATTTTTTAAAAATTAGTTCCCGCACTCCAAAAAATCTGAAAAAAATTCAGAAAAGCATAATTTTATGTATATTTTCTAATTATGAAATAAAAAAATGCAACCATTATTGTCTATTGAGTGCATTAAATTCTTCCTAACACTTTTCTGTAAATGAGGAAATCGTGGAAACCTCAGTCAAAATAGACGATGCAGCTTTTGTGAAACTATCAGAAGCGTTATAGTATATAAAGTCAGACGAACCACATAGTGGAAAAAGCGCAACACATATAAATCATTGAGAGTGATCCACGAAAGAATTATTATCCAGAAAATTATCCAGATTTCTCACTAGCCGAGCGCCTAGCTAATTCAATGACACTAAACGTTGTTAGTTGGAAACCTGGGAAACTCCCTTCGTTAATCACGTTCATTGTATATTATATAAAACTATAAAGAGTCTGAAACACTAAAAATTAAATCAGAAAGACATCATGGATTTTTAGTAGCACTATCAAATGCAGGCATCACCTAATTTTCATACATAAATTTTTCATTAATTATTTTTCAGGAATCTCTCACACAACTAGGGCACAAAAAAGCGCTCAACGTTAAATTATGTACTGGACCACGCCAGAGTTTCGAGTATATTCTTGACTTTATTAAAAAGTTTGCAATGAAGTTTTCGTCTGAGCGATTTTTCGGCTTCTTCTGGAGCAGCACCGTATCTCATGACGGAATTAACATGCCACACATTGGAGACGCGCTACTGGCCGGAGCGCTGACGGAACTGCGGGACAGCGGGGCGCTCGAACGAAGCGTGCTGGTGCTCATGAGTGACCACGGCATGCGCTGGGGGAGCTTCAGAGAAACGTACCAGGTAAGTAAATAGCATGGTATTTTATTTGAATAAGGTAAAAGTATATTTTTCCAGGGTCGCATGGAGGAACGTCTACCGTTCCTGATGTTGTCGTTCCCCGAGTGGTTCCGCCGGCGCTTCCCCGAGGCCGTGGCCAACCTGCAGGTGAACGCTGACAACCGCCTCACCACGCCGTTCGACGTTCACGAGACGCTGCGAGACTTGCTGCAGCCGGCGGCGCACCTCCACAGTGACGTGCTGCGTGCACGTGTCCGGGACGTGACGCCTCCTCGTCCTTCCAGCGCTGCAGGGAACACCACTGAGGGTCGTGGAGTGAGTCTGTTCGTGGCCATCTCACCGCTGAGGACGTGTGAGGACGCCGCCATATCGCCGCACTGGTGCACCTGCCAGGTAAGAACATACAATAATTTGGGAGCTGCTAGAATTATAGCCAGGTTATCTTGCACCTAACTCCAATAAAACAAAGCCCAGGTTGAGAGTAGGTTAGTTGATGAGTCTTAAACTTCCTGGTCTGTTTTTATCCGTATATTTTTTTGATTGCCGGATACATTAAAAATTCAATAAAAATATCAAGTGCAGCGAATGGTCCATTTATTTGTAATATTCATTGCTTGTATCAGAGAGATGCAAGCACCAGAAAGTCTTACGATCAATTTTAATGATTTTTTCTGCTGCGTATTTTATTGTACAGACTTATTAATAAATATTATTTCATTGCATTTTATTCTCTGTTGGTAGGGCAATATAGGGGGCATTCACAAAGCCCTAAGGCCACATTTAAGGCTCGATAATTGAAAGCCCGAATTTAGGCATGCTTTTTAGACCCAAAATTTCTGGTCTTAAATTATCGAGCCCTAAATGTGGCCTTAAGACTTTGTGAATGCCCCTTTATAATTTTTAATAATGATTAAAAATTCAGGCGATAAAACTAAAAACATTTGTTTTATATATACTCATAATTGGAAGATTTTGTTAAAAGTGTTGTCATTTATTACTTGTAAATCTGTTTAAGAAAATAAATGCGAGCATTTTATAATTTAGTTATATTTAGAAGGAAAGTGTGATGAGTTTAATTATATCGTATAATTGAAAGATGTGTTATTTTTGTAGGTATTTCCCTGTTATCTATAATCGAGGACTATATACTGTATATAGTCCTTGATCTATAATATGTGATTGCGATAACATTTTCAAATTATCTTATAAGTTATCAGTAGTTTAATACCGTGAATATATAAATAATCCACTTGTTAAAAAAAATATATTACTTAAGTGGTTTGACAACATGTTTAAATATCCTTTCTTACGAAGACTAACTAAAATTTATAATTTCTTGTTACAGCTTTTCTTTTTAATATTTTTAGAGAGTGTAATATTACAATAATTTTATGCATGTATGGCTATATACAGACACCACGAAATTTGCCCCTGATCTGCTTGAGAGTGTTCGAACTTAACGGGATGACTTGACAACATTTCTTACCTCCCCCAAATTGCAAATCTTTATATACGTCCCTTGTTAGAGCTGCAGTGTCAGCAGACGAGTGTTCAGCTGTAGAGTATGATCGAAAAGCAAAATAAAATTCTAATTAATTATGGTATGGAGGCTTCAAGTGTTCCCCGGCAAGAAAATTTTCTCCATAAGCCATCATGTTAAAACATTTGTTTTGTTTTTTTCTCAGAAACTATTAAAGCTATTAATTTGAAACCATCTTCTACCCTCCTTTATATAGGTATCTTCTGATAATGTCTCAAAAACTTACTTTTCTCTAAATGTTTTAATACCAAAGAAGCAATTTAGATTTTTTTTTTTTTTCATCGGTTTAGATAGGATGGTGAAAACACCGCACAATCAGCTGACTTGAAGCCTCTATTCATGAATGTAGTACTGTATTTGTCATGTGTATTTACGTGACAGTAAAAAGTACTGAAAACCAATTCAGCATCTAAAAATTTAGTGTGATATTAATTCATATTATCATCATCTCGGGAATAAGCCACCATTCTCTGAAACTTTTGTACTATACGAACTGGCACTTTCTTCTAATCTCTGCATGATGTGGATACATGCTTCACGCTAGCACGATGAAAATTATATTGTATTGCTCCGTTTGATCAAAAATAATAAATTTATGAATTTTCATTTGTTACAGACCAGTCAGCCGGTATCTATTTCTCTGCCAGTGATAAAAAGTGCTGTTGATTTTGTGGTGGACCAACTTAACAAACTAATTACTTCTAATTGTGAATTTTTGCACCTGAGTGAGGTTAAGTACGCAGAAGAGAAGGTGCCTCATGAAGAAGGTATTCCTAAGAAGTTTCACGCACAGTTAATGGACTATTTGGTGGCATTTAAAACTGAGCCTGGTGCTGCCGTTTTCGAAGCAACAGTGCGGAGAACTTCTGAACTAAAGAAAGGTGCGAGTGCTAAGTTTAGTTTGACGGGATCAATCAGTCGTCTTAGTGCCTATGGTAGTCAGAGCCATTGCGTGTCAGACGCTACGTTAAAGTTGTACTGTTACTGTAAACATCAACTTATGGAACAAACTACTTCTATTATACCTGTACAGTGAATAAAATTTTGTAACAAGAATGTAATTTTATTAAAACTTGTGGAATACCTATGGAGTAACAATGAAAAAATAGATTTTTTATCTCAAAATATAATTTAATTATAAACTATTTTTGTTTTACATACCATTTGATGTATGCTGGGCAATCTTCGCCGATCCTTTATTTTATGCAACACTCTACAATTAGCACTGATTTTAATAATATTTAAATTAAGTATATACATATGCATATGTTATTTTAATAATTATTATTCACAAAATTGTACATTTTTGTGAATAATAATTATTAAAATAACATATGCATATGTATATACTTAATTTAAATATTATTAAAATCAGTGCTAATTGTAGAGTGTTGCATAAAATAAAGGATCGGCGAAGATTGCCCAGCATACATCAAATGGTATGTAAAACAAAAATAGTTTATAATGTCTACTTCGCCTGCTAAGTTTTATTATTCTATAATTTAATTAATTGATGCAAGATACAAAGTTCTGCAAGAAATCACGAGACCAGTTAATGAATGCATGAAATTTATGTTGCATATTTGCACAGAGGACCTCGAGTTATGTTTTTTTTTTTTTAAACACTCTAATACCTTAAAATTATGCGATCATGCTACTCGTACTAAAAACTATGGCTCAAGTAGTTAAAGTTGTAGTAATTTTTAATTAGGTATTAGGTAATTAGGCATATTTTATAACAACAGCAATTAAAAAAAGTAATAATCTACACTGTAATATGAATATTAATTAAGATTATGATTGCTCTCTCTCTCTCTCTCTCTCTCTCTCTCTCTCTCTCTCTCTCTCTCTCTCTCTCTCTCTCTCTCTCTCTCTCTCTCTCTCTCTCTCTCTCTCTCTCTCCTAGAAGTTTTATAAGATGTTTCGTTTTTTGTGTAAACGACTGACCAATCTAATTTGAATAATCAATAATTTATGTAAGGGAAACAGCCTCTCATGTTTGAACGAAATTGTTGCATGACTGAAGTCCAACTCACTATATATACAGTTGACACACGATCCGTGATCATGTGGTGTCTTTCAAAATTCGTGTTCCAAATGCATGCAAAGTGGAGATAAATAAGAAAAAACAGTAAGTTTCTGTCAATAATAACTGGTCACTGCTAGCTGCAATTCTGCAATCTTCATTTTTGATATTTCATCATCTATTATTAGTAAATTATTATACATGTTTTAATAACATGCGTTAACATGCATGGAGAGATCTGATATACATTTGAAAGCTATAGTCGAATTAATTTTATATTCACCGGAAATAGCCGGAAGTGAGAAGAATCAGCTGTCAGGATGTTGTGTTGAATTTTTAGACCTGGGGGGAGGGGAGTGGGGCAATTAACAATTTGCCTAAAGTTACGCTAGACTCTTAAGCATAGGAAATATGTGCTAATTTCTCGTAACTTAACGCAAATTCTTAATTGGCGGTATTTTAACACCTTCCTGGGTCGCTAATTACCTTACAGGTTATAATATTATCCATGTTGTAATTAAAAATTTAAGTATCCGTGATTTTTTCATGCTCGCTATATGATTACAACCCCAGGTCATTCCTCAATTATGCAGATGGCGAAATTGCAATACGCAATGATTTAATATCATGCCTTTTAATGGGAAGTAAAAATGCACAACAAAAAACAATTTTAAATGTAAAAATAAAATAACAAGAGGATTAATTTCAGGAGAGAGAGTCTAGAGAGATTACATTGCTATTCAGAAATTAATTTCGCAAACACACAAAAAATAATTATATGTTTATGTATACTATTATTTATAATTTAAAACAGTCGAAAACTATTGTTCAAAAGAAAAATGAACAAATTATTTATCTATGACGTCCACAATTTAAAACTTGACATTTGTGACGAAAAACAAAAACAACACAGTTGTTATCTTTAAAATAGAGATAACACTGATCAGCTGTTCGACGTAGGTCCCTTTGATTAACATGTAAACCTTAGCAAATTCACAAACGTTCTAATTTTTTTTACAGGCAGATATTAGTACTTAAAAGCCATAAAAAAAAATTCGAAACAATTTAACGAGCTGATTTTTTTTAAATTACTCTAAGTTTTTAGTTTGTCTCTCCATGGGAAAGCCCAATGCTGAACATTAAAAAAAAGGAATTAAAAAAAAAAAAATCGACTTGTTAAATTGTTTCGAATTTTTTTCTATGACTTTTAAGCACTAATATCTGCCTTTCAAAAAAATTTCAAAATTTTTGTGAATTTGTTAAGATTTATATGTTAATCAAAGGGACCTGCGTCGAACAGCTGATCAACGTTATCTCTACCTTAAATAGTATTGCTGAGCGTGACAATGCACGCACAATATATTACAACTAATGACAGCAAGTGTACAAGGAACGTTAAAAATTGGGAGGCCCGGGGAGATGTAATCACTTTTCACTTCTGACGGTCAAACTGATTAGATTATGCAGTCCCGCCGGAAGCACGTTCGTTCACATGACGGTGTATCCGTTGAAGACGGATAATGTTGTTCTTATGAGACGTCATCAAAGAATCTATATAAAACATCATCATGTGAACATATAACAGTCAAATTAATTTGATATTCCTTTCGGAAGTAGCCGGAAGTGTCAAGTTTACAGCTCTTCTGTTTGTAATTCATTTTTTAAACTTTACAAAGTGCTTTGAAGTAAAAGTACTGACCTCTGTGTGAAATTATAATGCTAAAATATGAATGGAAAACCTGGAAACTTATACACTTCCGGTTACTTCCGGAGGGAATATCATGTAAATTTAATTGTGGTGATTTTGTATGGTCTTTCTTGTAGCTCGTATTTGAATTTTATAAGCAGAATGTTTTGCATTGCTCTGTGTGTGTGCTTTGTGGTTTCAACATTGAAATTCCACCAGAACTGAATCGAAGCCCCAGTTCTTCCTTTTTATCTACAACCATTGCATCTTGGTCTTATCGAGTTACGATATTATTCCTGCTTGCAGCGCTCCATTGAAAAAAAAAATTATAAATTAAAATTATATTTGTAATATAAAATATTCCTAAATACTGAATTTAATTTATTGTGCATATATTGATATTATTAAAAAGTACTCAATAATTTAACCACGATTGTTAGCAAGTTCAGATATATCTGCTAAATTTGTCATAATATATAGTTATTATGTTATTTTGTTATAGTATATATGTCTTAAAAATGTTATATTGGCCAATATAATTTAAAAAAAATATTATTAATTAATTTAATACAAAACGCGTCCACACGAGACCATAAATTATTAGAGATGGTTGTTGTAGCATAATATTACGTCATGTAAATAATAAACATTTTTAAATTACACTGAGTGCTCCCCCCCCCCTTCCCCCCGCGAGGTTAACGGTGCACGTTGCGTGATCACAACAACAAGTCAGTCAAGAATAGTCAGGGGAAGGGAGAGGACTGTGGCTACTGCATGAGGAAAAATACGACCAGTAAGGTAACAAATAATATAAGTAATCATTATAATTTCTTGTTTTCAGAGCAGTGTTTTCTTTTAAAAAGTACCGGATTTAAGTGGTATGTTCAATCGTTATAATTAATATCTTTTACGTGGTGTAGTTAAAATTATACAAGGCCACCGATATTTGTATTGAATAATTTTACTACAATTGCGCCTTCTATGCACATGAACTGCGTATTACTTTCATTTCAACGTGCAGGGACAAATAATAATTAAGATACATTAATTTTCTGCAGCAAATAGCCGAAGATTAAATATTTTTGTCCTGCATTTTTGTATTATATATATACATGCATCATGTATATACGTATTATAGTACAGAAATTTTACAGTGCTAATTTATTTTTGAGCATCTACCATGACGTTATTCTAACCATTTATTATTACTAGCAAGAAAAGATTGGGCGCATACACGTAAGTTCAACACGCGGAACAAGATTTCGATTGCAAATAGAGTATTGTCCTCAATTTTTTTTATTGCAGAAATGGATAGAGGGTGCAAAGTTATGCTACCCTGATTTTTTTCAGATTTTTTTGAGACTTGGAACTATTTTTAAAAAATTATTGAAAGTCCTTTTTGTGACGTCACGCGGCGGCAAGTCCTATCTTTTTCTTAAGGAGCGGCGTCTCGTGACGTCACGAAAAGGACTTTCAATAATTTTTTAAAAATAGTTCCCGGGCTCTAAAAAATCTGAAAAAAATCAGGGTAGCATAACTTTGCACCCTCTATCCATTTGTGCAATAAAAAAAATTGAGGACAATACTCTATTGTCAGCTCGCTAAATGAGTCTCGTTTGCAAGTTTAAAATTACGTATTTGGCACTAAAATTTATTGTTATTAAAAGTTTATTAGTAGCCTCAGTTCAGCAAGAACTATATACTGAGTATATACAGTCGTTGTCAGTTCAGTTTGTTTATTATAATGAAAAGAGAATTAATGTAAAGAAATCACTTTAAGTTTGAAGGTAAAAAACCTGCGCAGAAATCTTACACGGTGAGTGAACAAGGAATCAAAATCCAATTAACTATCTTCAGCAACCGGATATCCTTGAGTTAAAACATAGTGACCGAATCAGCAAGTGGATGCTTAAATTTTGCTTAGTAAACAAAAAGACCTGAGTCGTTCTCCATTTATATTTAAATTTAAATGCATCTCATAACATTGTCCAGTGATTTTTACGAAAAAAAGTATCATAATGAAACACATGCTATAATTTTATGTCCTCACTCAGCAGTTAAAATAATTCGTTTCATCCATAATATTATTTTCTTTGTTACCTTTTCTTTATCATGGTGGTGATTTATAGCATATTCTCTATGGTGATATCCAAGGATAATGGAAGTATTGAACAGTACAAATTTAGTTTTTAATGTCCCAAAACTTTAAACCATTTTATTATTTTTTTTTCTTGATTATTCACTCTTAAAAAAAATTGGCTGAATTTTGACATCTTATAATCAGTGCACTTTTAACGCCTTAAATCATGCTTTTTTCAGGTGTTTCGTAGTCAATATTCAGTAGTCAGCATATACTGTCAGTATATAGTTTATACTTACTACTGAAAATGCGCAGCGAAACACCTGAAAAAAGCATGATTTAAGGCGTTAAAAATATACTGATTATATAAGATGTCAAAATTCAGCCAAATTTTTTTAAGAGTGTATAGTCGCAAAAAAGGTAAACATAAATTAATATTATTACATCTCATAACATGCATAGAGATCTTTACGAAAAAAAGTATAATATTAATAGCTATATAGTTTTATTGGCTGTGTTCGAATTATACATATTTTAATATCAAAATAACATGAAATTATCAAAACTGAGGCGAGCAGTGCATTCAAATGTTTGTATATTAAATTTAAAACATGATACATATTATATAATCTTCATTTTTATTTATATTAAATTTTTAAGAGTATAATTATATATCTTCACTTTTTTAATGATATTGACATCCTAAAGCCGGTATTACACCATACAATTTTGCATGCAATTTTTCCTTGCAAGAAAATTTCATTTCCATGGAAATAAATGGAGTTGAAGTTTTCTTGTAAGGAAAAATTGTATGCAATAGTTAGAAAAATTGTATCGTGTAATACCGGCTTTAGACGCATATTGATATATGGTGGAAATTATATACCGGATTGATTCTAAAAGTGTCATTCATGTATACAATATCGGAGGTTTCCTATTATCGAGGAGGCTTTCAATGCCATCTGTTGGTGCTTTATGAGTAGGTCAATATACTTTTCATAAAACGTCATAATATTTTATTGCGTTTGCTAATAAATAAAACATCACCTTTTGATAACGTATTGTATTATTTTTATATTTGAACTAAATTCTTTGTTACTTGCTCCACAGCAGTTCACAAACTTTCCCGACCGTTTAAATTGATTAATTAAATAAGTACCAAATGATAATCTAACATCTGACTTCATGAATTTTTCTTTGCAGTAAATGACAAGAGAGTACCAAATTACACTGTCGTTATATTTTTTCACGTTTTTCTGTTTTGGATGTTCATTGAAAATGTTAATACGATCTGTAAATAAAAGGGATTCTTTCCCTTAGCCAAGAAGGATGAGATGAAAAAACGTGCGATCTGGACAGAACCGGCAACACTGTAAGCTTTCCGGTTTCTTCTGATTAAAAAGTCCCCCTTCCGAATTTTGCTTTCCGGTTTCTTCTGATTAAAAAGTCAATTATGTCCCGCTCCCGATTTTCGCTTTCCGGTTTCTTCTGATTAAAAGCCCCCCTTACGTTTCGCTTTCCGGTTTCTTCTGATTAAAATCTTCTATCTAGGGGTCATATAAACTTGGCAACGTTTTCACGTTTTTTCACTCTCATTATTCTGGGCTGTAAGTCAGATTAAATAAAAGGATGTAGCTAGACGCTTCTACGCATATCTGCTACGACGAAATGAGTCCACCATTTTTAAATTAACATAATATATTTAGAGGAGCCACTGTTTGCATATCGTGCGCCGGCATATTGGTCCTGGAGGGGGAGAACTTTGTCCGGAACAGCTCAATATATCTGATGGTCTCTTGTATGTTTGTGTGCATCACGTGGGGCTAGTGTTGGATGAGTAATAGGAAAAAGTTTAATTAAGATTTATTTAGAGGGCTGAAAATAATTATTATATCCCACACTGGGTTTGTATATGCAAAAGTTTGAATAAAAAAGAAAAAAAATGAGTAAAAATACCATAAGTTGAATCCAGGTTTATAGCTGGATGACAGGATTTGTGGGTATCAGATAAAAAATATCTTTATTTCACTTCCATCCATTAGTTGTGGTTCTCCACGGTTCCCTCAGTCTCACCTCAGTGAATGCTAAGACGCGTAACAAGTCGTGGCCACCATTCTTTCCCACCCTTATCTCTACCCATTACTCAGCCTCGAGCTTTAAGCTCATAGAGGTTTTATCCCTGTAAAAAAAAATCATAAAAAAAATTGTGAAAAATAATCGCGGATTTAAAAAAATACAATATTTGCATTGTTTATTGCAGCAAACAAACGTCACTGACAGATAACATTTATTTTTTAAAGCAACTTACGAATCTGAGCAGATGTTTTCCGATCTCTTGAAACTCTTGAAAGTAGCAACGAACAGCAAAAATGTATTATTTTTATTACATTCATAGTTCGAATAAATATTATTATAATTATATTATACACAGTTTAATTAGCAAGTAAAATAATATATTAATTTAATAATATTATCGCATTCCTATTTTTAGATGTTGATTTAATTTATGAATCTCATTTTATATACAATGTACATACTATATGTATAGGTTTTTAAATGAACAATTTTAAATAAAAATCAAGAAAAAAATATCATGAATATTTAAATATTTTTTGTATACATGGTTCATATGGTTTACCTGATTCGATTACATTGATTGAGCATGAAATAAAATACATAATATTATTTAATTAAACAAAAATATACAGGATATTTTTTTTTTAAATTGCAGGATTTATTTTGAACGAAAAATGTTGAAATTTTGATCTTGTAATTAGTAATAACTGTAATTAGACGAGCAAATCTAATGTAAGATTTTTCCTTACAATGAAGTATTATCTCATCCTGCACTTCTGTAACAATTGATTACATTCTAGACAAAGGTATACATGTATAAATAATATATATTATATACATGACAATCACTTCGGGAAAAATTATAATAAGCAAAATTGTAATATTATATTAATTATATCAATCTAGTTTTCTCTTTTTGTTTTGAAGCATTTCAAAAACATTCGAAATAATTATAGTTTATTTACTTGTATGTAATTTTTTAATAAATTATAAATACTAGAAACATTTTAAATATAATAAAATAACTCACTGTCAAACTAATTTCCGGGAATTTAGATTTTTCCATTGTTTGTATTTAAAATTTCGCAAATGATTTTTTTATGAGAGTATTCTCACATGGTTAACAATTTGCAAAACTCGTACATAAAAACTCACTTCCGACTACTTCTGGTGGGAAAACCAAATAATTTTTACTTTACTTGTGGTGAGTTTCGCAATACAATGATATTAAAACACTTCCTATTCCAGCCGGAATTAAACCCGGCACATACACCGAGCAACACTGATAAAAACGTGCTGTTCGCTGCTATCTACAATAAAATTGTCGTATTATGATATAAAACAGAACAGTGTGCTTTCTAGCTAAATCAAGGCTATACAATATAATATTACTGTTGCATCAAATAATAATTCAGATTATTTAACATTATATTAGTGCCTATAGCTTCAATTTTTAGCTGACAGACTTCACAGTTTCCAAAACTTCATCATCACGGACCTCATTATTTCACTGAAATTCCAGACAGAATGTCAATTTTTAGAGGTCACGTGGTGAGATGGAGGCGCCTGCTGCTGGCGCTTGGTCTTCTGTGTGGCGCCACCCTGGTCTACCAGCAGTCCCTCATACATGGTGAGTGGTGAGATTTTACTACCTATGGTAACCACGTCAACAAATTATTGCCAGTACAACGTTCTTGAAATTTTGTTTCTACATATTAGGGCTTCGAGAAATATATTTATGTTTTTTATTTAATATTTTTAACCCACTAACATCCTTAAAATAGTTAAAATTGTATTACGAAACAAAGTGACGTCACATTCATGTAAATATTTAATAACACTCAAGCAAATTAAGGAAAGAAATTACATGACTGTTACGTCACAAAATTTAATGTCATGATTTAAATAGTGTTACAGGGGGAAAAATGTATAAATAAATCAAAAATCCAGAACTCGAAGCTTGGCTGAAGCAAGCAATAAGAATTTTGCCTGCAATTTGTCCATTTCATAGCATTTTAAAAACACATTTACAAAGCTTGTTTTTTAAAAATAAATTGTAATACAAGGCTTCTAAAATCACAAAGATATTTTTGTGTTATATATAACCATATAAATAAATAAAAATAAAAGTCATACGTGTTATATTTCATAATGCGCGTCGCTGAAATCTGTATAGCATTTTAATATAAGTGTATGTTTACTATAAATCACACCTATTTCTATTTAATATTGCTTTCCTTAAACATTTTTGTACTTTCAGACTACGAGGAAAGCATGACCGTGATACTGGACAAGTCTGCGAGCAATTTGTCCCACAAATTCCTCGTGGACACCCCCGGGTGTCACATCCCGGACCTTTCTCCTGTCAATCCGGACATCAGGCGCTTCCTGACACCTCAGGAGCCGGACCCCAAGGTCAGTAGGTTTGATATTAAATTTGAAGGCGATAAATAAAATGGTATTACTATGTTTTATAATATACATTTTTTTTTATAGTGTTCAGAGAAAGAGAAATGGTCATTTCATCCGAAAGATTGGCTCTCGTGGTTCTCTTGGTCTCGGAAGAATCCACACCCACCCCTGGTGCAGTCCAACCTGACCGCCATGTGGGTGGTGCGCGAGGCCATGCACCATTACGGGATATCGGATCTGAGTAGCCTCGCCTGCTGCTACCGAACCTTTTGGAGGCTGCACGAAGATCCAAACAAATACACAGAAATGGCGGATTGTTACTCACGGTAAATATTATCCCTCTATAAGAAAAAAGATGGTATAATAAAATTATTAAGAAAGTGGCTATATATTCATGTCGATTAAAAAGATGCCACTGCCGTAGCGAGGCGAATTTCTTAAATTTTGCAACACATGATTTTACAAATTCTTGAAAATCGCAAGATGTTTTAAAAATTTTCTTGTAAAAAAACTGTAAGCCTGCAATAAATTCAATTGAAAATTTTATTAAGTAATACTGACTTATTAAGAATATTGATAAAATAAAATTTTCTTTTTATTTGCTTTTAATATTGCAATAAAATGTTTTAATTAATAATAAACTGGATTGCATTCGTTGGCGGAATTATTTATTATTATTATTATTATTTTAGAAGCACGTAACGAAAACAATGTCATCCATGATACCCTTTTTTCACGTATATTTATTTCTTATCTCACAAAATAGAGGTTAACATTCATGCATCGATGAGGGCCTTGATAGTAATTACTGTGTACGAAACTCTCTATTATTGCGTGCTTAGTATCTCAAAACACGAAGCAGCGGTTGATGACGTCACGGCAGACAACTAACTTTCGTGGGGTGTAATTACTGGGCGTGGATCCTGCTAAAAGTTTCAAGAGTGAGAGCATTGTGTACCGCTGGCACTCAGATCTATATTTAATTTAAATAATGTACAACTTTAGTCAGCATGAACTTTACCTCGCTTGCAAAAGCTTCAGCTTCATCAGGAGAGATGATGAGAATTTGCAATGGAAAACTTACATAAATTTTTATACTGTAAAAATGAATTGAGGGTACCAAATTATGCTACTCTGAATTTTTTCAGATTTTTTTAAGTCTTGGAACTATTTTTAAAAAATTATTGAAAGTTATGCCACGCCCCCTGGAGGCGTCAATAGGCGTTTTTGCCCTATCCTTTTTATTAAGGTTCCAGAGGTGCCAACTTAACCTATTGTTAGAGAATTTCAATAATTATTAAAAATAGTTTCGGGGCTCCAAAAAATCTGAAAAAAAAAATCAGAGTAGCATAATTTGATACCCTCTTTTCATTTTTGCAATAACAAATTTTCATGCAGTAGTTATCCATTTTGGGTAATACATGTCATTCTAGCAATATTAAAAAAAAAAAAAAAAAATGGTTCACATGCAACGCCTCAGTAGACTGCGTGGTAATGCCTGCAAGCAAAAAGAGCAATAAAGTTTGTGCTGGAGGAGTACAAGATGGTATTTAACATAAGATTCAAATTTTTGGATGCTGCTGTACCTGCTGATTTATAACTCACTGTCAGTAGGATTTTCTGACTTTTGGTCTATAGATTAAAAATCATTGCTCATCATGCGATATTTAATGTTCGTTCAAAGTTATGTTTAAGTTTAATTTTGCAGTTTTTCCGAAGAATGTGTACCTTTCGACGGCGAGGTTACTGACGTGGATCACGAGAACGTGGAGTTTGTTCGTGTCGAGTGCTCGAGGAACGATGTGGAGGTCTACCGTGACTACCACGCCTTCGTGCCACTCAAACGGACGGTGGAGGGGCGATGTCGCGAGAACAATGAGAGCAGCGAAGACCCCCAGGTATGACAGTTGAGCAAATGGGTTTCCATGAGGAGCGATTTGACGTGATTTTAACTGATATCAAATCCAACACGATTTAAGTAAATTCGTAGATAAGCAATAATAATCCAAATTCTCTTTTTAATCATATGTTCATCATCCTTCATGAAATTTAATATAACTTAAAATTTTAATGTCACCAGCTGAGCATCCTAATTATCGGCCTGGACTCAGTGTCTCGTCTCAACATGTTACGACAACTACCGAAGACGTACCAACTGCTGACGTCACCTCCGTTCTCCGCCATCTCACTGCTCGGCTACAACAAAGTGGGGGACAACACCTTCCCAAACGTCATCCCTCTGCTCACGGGTCTTTCTGAAGATGAATTGAGAGCAAAGTGCTACAGTGAAAAAAAGAAAATTGACGACTGTCCATTTATTTGGAAAGATTTAGCTTCTAGAGGCTACAGAACAATGTTCGGAGAAGACTTAGCTTCAATATCCATTTTTAATTACCTAAAAACTGGTTTTGTAATGCAACCAACTGATTATTACGGCAGGCCTTTTTTCCTTGTAAGTACAAAAAGGTACGTTTAATTTAAAAACAGTGACATGCAGTCTTCTACTACCTTGTAAGCTGACAATTTAAATACCCCGTGAGGTTAGGCAACTTGTTCATCAGCAGCACGGAGCACATCAGTGTAGGAGTGAGTGATCACAAATTATCTTGCGGCATGATGGCGGAGATTATTTGTTTATGACCCTAGCAGTTGAATTTATTTTATTCTCTCTTCTTATTTTAAAACGATATTTAATTGTCTTGTGGGATTCGCAAGTTTAATCAAACTGACAGAAACTTCATTTGTTGTACATATAATATAATTTTTTCTATCTTGTAAATTCTCAAGGTACTATATTAATTGTAAAATGTACTAAAGGTTCTATCTTTTTTCTTCATTAGTCTTATAGTTATCAAGTTGTGATATATACCAAATGACAGATAACCCATTTGTATGTTAAAAATATTTATTAACATAGAAATTTCAAATGAGCAAAATTTATAATAAATAATAATGTAAAATTTGCATGATGTCTTGTTACAGGAGTCATATAATGAACTTGGTAATACAAAACGGTCCGGAGTAAAACTTTGCACTGGGTTTCGTCAAACTTTTCATTACATGGTGGATTACATTAAGAAATTTGCTACACGTTTTACAAATAAACGTTCTTTTGGTTTCTTCTGGAGCAGCATAATCACTCATGAGGATATGAACATGCCCAACATTGGAGACTCGCTGCTGGCTGATGGGTTGGCAAAACTGCGGGAGAGCGGGGCGCTCGAGCGAAGCGTCCTGGTGCTCATGAGTGACCACGGCATGCGGTTCGGAAAATTCAGAGAGACGTATCAGGTATAGCAGCAGAAAATTAGCATTCTCGTTAGTAATAAGAAGAATCCATTTTTTTCAACTTTGATGATCTGACGTCATGCGAGGAGGGCCAGAATGCACGGACTAGCATATAAACAAAGTGTACAATAATTTTTTTACTTAACTTAATAAAATAAATCAAGTTTAAATACTTCAATAATACTTTAACAGTACACGATAAAATTCATAAAAAAATATCAGTGCCAAAAAACTGTTACAAGTTTTTTTTTTTATAATTTTTTTTCCTCATTTTGCCTATGCTCACTGTATAATCTGGCCTGCCAAAACTTTCTCTTTTTCCTCCCTCCTGCGCCCCCTTCGTAATGTATATGTATAGGGAAACCCCTCTCCCGCCTCACGTAAACTCACGTAAACATAAACAGAAATCAGCTCTATACCATGATTTTATAGTTGACGTTTTTTTTTTTTCACCCAAGTTACATGTTCACTGGAACATGCGCTGAAGTTGTTTCATTGTTCATTTTTCTGACACCCTATTTTAACAAAACTTGGAAACATTGACGTGAAAATTTGAATCATTTTTATCCAGTAACAATTAAAATTTATTTTGTTTCCAGGGTCGCATGGAGGAACGTCTGCCGTTCCTGATGTTGTCGTTCCCCGAGTGGTTCCGCCGACGCTTCCCCGAGGCCGTGGCCAACCTGCAGGTGAACGCTGACAACCGCCTCACCACGCCGTTCGACGTTCACGAGACGCTGCGAGACTTGCTGCAGCCGGCGGCGCACCTCCACAGTGACGTGCTGCGTGCACGTGTCCGGGACGTGACGCCTCCTCGTCCTTCCAGCGCTGCAGGGAACACCACTGAGGGTCGTGGAGTGAGTCTGTTCGTGGCCATCTCACCGCTGAGGACGTGTGAGGACGCCGCCATATCGCCGCACTGGTGCACCTGCCAGGTGAGATGGTTGGAGTCTATAAAGACCAAGCACATGCAACACAATTAAGTCTTTTTTTATTTACTTTAACATTACGTTTATCCCATGCAAAATATAATATCATAATTATGGAATGTACTATAGACAAATATATAACTTTAATATCGGTTGTTTAACACACAACCTGAGGAAATTGATCAGGTATATGCTCTTCAGGTTACAGGTTATCTTAAATGTATCAATGTAAAAAGTTTATACAAATTTTTCCTGATCTCTTTAATTCTTACATTTGACTAAATAAAAATATTTTTATTTTTGTATGCTTTTCACAAAAAAAAAACATAATTGCATTATTCTTCGTATAGTATGCACTTTTTTGCAGTGCAGTAAAAGGATAAACTGCACGAATATTTAATTGCATAATTGGTTTATTTTAGTTATAATAAGAGACACTCAAGTTAATTATATAGTGTAAAATTCTTTTGTATTTTTTAAAATTTCATTAACACCCTTAAAATAAGATAATGTTTTGAAGCTTTTTGTGACGTCATAGTAAGGCAACGCCTTTCCCAATGCTTGCGTGTTAAGTATTTGCATGACTATATCAATACAGCGTATTTATATTCTTGTACAGAGTATTTAAAAAAAACGTGAAAAAAAAATAAAAACAGTCATATACAACTCGAGGTTCTCTATTTAATTTGCAGTAAAAACGTCATGCGGTTTTTGAAATTTAAGTACTTTTTGTCATGGAGAGAAAAGATATCATCAGACACTTCATTAATTATTTTATTTTTAATATTCTCCTTTCGTGTTGTCATCTGCTCTCCCCACCTCTCACAGTAAAAAAATATTCTCCCTTCGTGACATGTGATAATATATGTCAAGTTGGTTTTACATGTTTCTTTATAATTTCTATCATGTTATTGATGACCTCAAATAAAATCGGCTACTAAAAGAGAAATGTGACTCTCGCGCGATTTTATATTTTTAGAAATTATAAATATTTATTTGTTCGTTAGGCAGTATACAGTGAATAAATCACAATACAAACATATAGATCTTAATTGTCAATATATATAATACATAAATAAATAATATATATAGAATGATATACTAATTAATGTATAAAAGCCCAAATATGTTTGTCATTTCCAGATTCTTAGATATATTTACATTATTTTCTGTGGAGCCTTTTCTTTCAAAAGCTGAAAGTCGGGGAAGGAAGATATTGCGTTTCTTTCGGTGCACGATTTTGTTTGAGATCATCATTAACAAGAAGAAAATATTTAATTAAAAAACGTTCCTCTTCGTTAAAATTCTTCCCTCTTTTTGACACCTGTCAATCATTTTTTTCATCTTTTCAGGAGTCCACGATACTATCTCCTGACCTTCCTGTGGTGAGAAGTGTGGTGAAGTTTATTGTGTCACAACTCAACAGTCTGCTCGAGTTGTCGCCAGAGTGTCACGTTTTACGACCCGGTGACGTCACACACGCCGAGACGAAGCTTTCAGGACAATTCGGAGCTCCAAAATCTGACGTGGACTATTTGGTTGTGTTCAAAACGCAGCCAGGTGGAGCGATGTTCGAGGCGACAGTGCGGAGAAACTCGGAACTAAAGACTGAAAATAGTGCAGTCAAATTAAGTTTGGTGGGACCAGTTAGTCGTCTTAATTTGTACGGCAAACAAAGCCACTGTGTGACAGATAATTCATTAAAACTGTACTGTTATTGTAAAAATCAAATCGATGAAAAATAAAACAAAGTCTAGTTTTTTTTTTTTTAAATTTAAGAATTTATTACAAATGTGTATTATAATGGCATTTTGATTTCTGATCTCCATTTACTGATAACTAACAATAAGTTCAATCAATATTTTTATAAGTCATATAATGTATTATTTGTAATTGACCCTTTCATTACCAATTAAGAGGGGGCGGGCGAGACGAGCTTTTAAAGCGGGAAATACTGCTCCAAAAATTCTGAAGAAAATTTTAATCCTTTGTTAGCAACGTATTTCCGCTAGCAAATAGTGACAGTAAAACTTAAACGTTTTTTTCAACGTGTGATTTAAATAGTGGGTACTTTCGATCCCCCCCCCCCTTGGTGTACCGTGTGACAAAAAATGTCTTGGTAACGTTAGGGTTAATGCAGCAGTATATATTATGTAGTAACAGATATTTTCAATTGAATTCTAGATACACAAAATTAAGGCATGCATATAATAAACATTGATTTTTAAAAATAAAAAATTATCAAACCACAATGGGGTACTGACCGGTATTTGAGTTAGCAATACTAGTAAAAAGTATATATATATATATACTGTGAATTATATGAAGAACGAGCCTTATATTAGAGCATTCTACGACAATTTGCTGATTTTATATGAAATTTTAAAACTTTTTTTGATGACGTCATTGAATCTTAAATGGGAAAATTCATCAGTTAACATTGCTAAAATGAAAAGTTATAGGAATTTGAAACCTTCATTGTCGTGATTGTAGCACCTAAAAACCTTGCAAATTAAGGTTTGGTTATATTTCAATATTAAGTATGGGATTTGGCAATGTTAACTGATCTATTTTCCCATTTAAGATTCAATGCTATGACGTCATTTTTGAGAGGTTTTAAAATTTCATATAAAATCAGGAAATTGTCGTAGAATACTGTAATAGGGCATGTTCTTCATGAAATTCTCGTGCCTTTTGAAATGTTGACAGAAACTTGAAACTTTTTTTTTTGGTCAGTACCCCGTTGGATGCTTCTACTTACTAATAATTACTGACTAAGTCTGAAACCCGAAACTTCTGAAACCCTAACTTGAGCTTTTTGTGACTTCATTGAGAACGGGGACGGACACGGCCTCCTTGCAATCCATCCCGGCATTTGCCTGCAGTGATTGAGGACAACGTGGAAACCTCACGTTTTAGAAAAGGTATCTCACTTTCCATCTATATAATTATGCAATGCACTTGTGTGATGTTTACTATATAAGATGTAGTCATTCATTAAAAGCTAAGGTGACCGTCCTGACTGCAGCTAGTTTTCTAAGGTTCCCTCAGTCACATATTAACTGAATATGCGCGGTCGCAATCTTTTCACTCCCTTATTATTTAACTACACTAGTCGTAATGTTGATTTAGTTGGCAGTACATCGGCCAATGATGATCTTCGATACAAACCAGCTACCAATGACTGAGAGCGTTACAAACATGACGAATGCTTAAATAAATAGGACAGCCAGAGCATCTAATCCCCGCGCGAGGTTCAACCTTATTGTTGTAAATTTTTTAACCTTGATGTTGTAAGACCTGCACTTTTTTTAAAAAAATTAAATACATTACGAGAGTGCAATACAATCATTGTTTCATGCCACATTATAAAAATAATTTAAACATCACACTGTACATGTATAACGTATTAATTTTTTTAGAAAAATATCTACATCCTCGATCTGTATTATATATAAATTACACACCTTTTTTTTTTACTTTAGGTTTAAATTTGTGCTATCATTGGTAAAAGGATAAATTAAGCTAAATATGATAGAAGTGCAATTGACTGATGTTAGAGGACGTTATCATATATAACATTGATAAGCACGTTTTCACAGATAACGAAAGATCAGTTGTGAATGTGCGTTCAAGCGCTTCACATTTGTACATTTTGTTCTTAATAACGTGTTGCTATTAAGATACAAGGACTGCAGCACTACACTAAATAATTACATTAAATTATAATATTAGCAGTTACCATATGGACGTGTTTCATATATTATACATTGTATCGTTCACATTAAACACACATTCAGGTATTTACCACTTAAAATTGATTTGCATACTATAAAAGCGATTTACGAAGTAGTTATTCAGTTTCCCAACTTGGTTAATGGTGTCATTGAGTTTTAGACTGACACATTTATACTATTTATTGTGTGTATGGAGTATGGTTATCTGGTTATCTTCCACAGTAAATCGCGTTCAATATTTCTAACAATATGAAAACGTGTTAAGCCGGTATTACACGATACAATTTTTCTAAGTATTGCATACAATTGTTCCTTTCAAGAAAACTTTAGCTCCATTTGTTTGTATGGAGATGAAATTTTATTGCAAGAAAAAATTGTATGCAAAATTGTATGGTGTAATACAGGCTATACTTTTTTTCAAGGCTAGATGTTTTAAAACGTAAGAGTTTTCATCAATCCGGAAGTTGTTTTTTTTATAAAAACTAGGTGTTGTTTCAATGATAAGATTGATCAATTGAGTAAAAATAGTACATTTATTTTCTATTGATATTTCAATATCAAAAAGATATCGAAAGATAGAAGATAGATATTGAAAGATATAGAAAGATCGAGTTGATATTTATTAATAATCTTAATATTAATTTATAATTTAATTTAATTTGTTATTAAAATTTTATATTTTCATCACTCATTTACCCCAAATTAAAGTGAAAAATTAAATTATATTTTTTTTAATTTGTTTAAATATAAAAAAATCTTATTAACAACCAATTTTGTATACATAATACACAGCATCAATCATGTAACAGTACTGTATGTAATCTACAATATTTTATATGCAGTAATCGTAATCTATCAAGTCCCAAATCAGTTGCAGTATAATCTAGGCTTATTCCTCCTCACGTTAATAAAAGTAAACTCAGAACGACGTGATAATCGAGATGTGTGGACACAAGCTGCAGTAACTGCCCTGGCCTCTTCATGGGGACTTCCACGTGTCTTCTGGTACGATGGATGCGCTCTCTGCTGGCTCTCGGCCTCGTGTGTTTCACCACCTTGATCTACCAGCGGTCTTTGATATATGGTGAGCGAATTACTGAATATTCATGAATAGTATTTAAATGTAGTATTCATTGAACATTACCAGTGACACGGACAATATACTCGCTTGTCAGTTGCACTCACTGCTGCATGCACAGTTCAGTTTAAAGAGTTTCAAAATTCACCTTAAATTTGCAAGCATTTTTTTTTACTGTACATATTTACAAAAAAAAAATTGACCAACATTATCATGCATGTCAAAACTATTTATTTTAACACATGATTATAAATTTGCATTTAAAAAAATTATTTTGTATAATTTTTATCGATGTATTTTATGATTATTGTATCTGTCACAGGACACACAGATGGCGGCTTTGTGATTCCTGCAGGGTCTTATAACAAGAGAGAATTCCTCGTGGACACCCTTGGATGTCACATTCCTGACCTTCCTCCGGTCAGTCGTGACCTCGGGCGATTCTTCAGGTTTCAGGAGCCGGACCCAAAGGTCAGTCAGATCACAATAAATACACAGAAAGCCCATTAAATATACTAGTATATATAGTATATAGGCTTTGAATATGTATACACATATTAAAGAAAGGACAAAAAAAAAAAAAAAACTCTCAAAACAGCTTAATATATTTTACAAAGTAAATGGACAGTAAAAAATTTAAAATATATAATATATATATATATATATATATTTACTTTTTTTATAAAATTTAATTAGTATATTAATTTATTTAAAAATTGCATTATATTTTGAAAGAAAAAGGTTTGTGGTGGTATCAGGCAACAAGTAGTAATAAGGGGCATTCACAAAGTCTTAAGGCCACATTTAAGGCTCGATAATTTAAAGCTTGATTTTAGACGTGTTTTTAGACCCAAAATTCCTGGTCTTAAATTATTGAGCCTTAATTGTGGCCTTAAGGCTTTGTGAATGCCCCTTATTAACACTATTAACACATAAATCCTAAAATATATTATTGATAAAGATTGATACCACGTGATATATTGCAGATTAAAAAGTGTAGTTTCCAGATAAAAAAAAAAAACAAAAAAACGAATGAAAATAAAGAAAAAAGAGTATAGCACATCTTACTTGTTTGGTTGTTTCACCTGCCATTTAATACATTCAATACAAATTGTATCTAACGTATTTCAAGGCGAATTGACACGTTTCAATGACAGTTGTCAGCAAAAATTACCGTCTTAGAATTTCAGATTAAAAATGCATATATCACACGTCATAATGCTTCAAAACCGATTCACGCCAAACCTTACCGAAGTTGTTCTCTCTTGCAGTGCGAGGAGAAATGGTGTGCCAAGCTGCGACCTCCGTGGTACTCGTGGTCGAAGAATGTGCATCCGCCCCTGGTGCAGTCCAACCTGACCGCCATGTGGATGGTGCGCGAGGCTATGCACCATTACAATATAGACGACCTGAGTCACCTCGCCTGCTGCTACCGAACCTTTTCGAGGGCCCAAGAAGACCCTGATAACTATACAGTAAATGCAGATTTGTATTCGAGGTACATACAAAAAAATAAAACCGATATGACGCTAATTCCTTAAAGGGGTAAGCCATGCAGCAATATTATTAACTTGACCATCCACAACACTCGATTCTTACGTACTTCAGAAATTTTTACAATAGATAGATAATCTTTGCAAAAATAATATAATATAGTATGGATTCAGATTTTTTTAAAAAAAAGTCCATAACATTTAGGTGAAGGCATTCATATTTTAACTTAAATCAGTTAAATGTAATGACAAAAGTACTATGGCTGTATATAGTTATCTTCCTGGTTATCAATCTATTAAATCGCAACCATTGTATATTTATTAATGGCTTATCTTGATTAGTGTAAAATTACATTTGAAATTATTTTATACATTTCTAGCGTTACGTCTTTCTGATTTACCAGCGTTGTCATGGAGATGCGGACTTGTTATTTTGGAGAACACAAAATTTATAATGTCTTCATAGACTCTAGACTGAGTGATTTATATAAAAAAACAGAGCAGTTGTAGTGACTCTATTTTTACTGGTATTTCGATCCAAAGTGTATATTTGTAAATGAATAAAATAAATTTTTATTGAAACTTTAAATCTTATTGATTATAATGTTTACAATCGTGCACGTATAATTAAATAAAATGATATTATATATATATATATATATAAATATTAAGTAAAATTAATATTTATGTATATATATTATATTGTTTTCGTACATAATTATATAAAGTTGTCCATGCAGTTTCTCAAAAGAATGTGTACCTTTCGACGGCGAGGTTACTGACGTGGATCACGAGAACGTGGAGTTTGTTCGTGTCGAGTGCTCGAGGAACGATGTGGAGGTCTACCGTGACTACCACGCCTTCGTGCCACTCAAACGGACGGTGGAGGAGCGATGTCGCGGGAACAATGAGAGCAGCGACGACCAGGTATGAAGAACAATTGAATTTAGGTTTAGATGTAACTAAATAAAGAATAATTAACAACGCAAACAGCATGTTTTACCTCAAAGATTGATCTTCAATGGAGTATTGTCCTCAATTTTTTTTATTGCAGAAATGGATAGAGGGTGCAAAGTTATGCTACCCTGATTTTTTTCAGATTTTTTTGAGACCTGGAACTATTTTTAAAAAATTATTGAAAGTCCTTTTTGTGACGTCACGCGGCGGCAAGTCCTATATATCTTTTTCTTAAGGAGCGGCGTCTCGTGACGTCATGAAAAGGACTTTCAATAATTTTTTAAAAATAGTTCCCGGGCTCTAAAAAATCTGAAAAAAATCAGGGTAGCATAACTTTGCACCCTCTATCCATTTTTTCAATAAAAAAAATTGAGGACAATACTCTATTGTCTACAATAAATAATTCTTGGTTTTACCTCCGTATTTTTGAAAGGGAGCAATAGCCTGCAGCATATAAATATTATATGCTACAAAAACCTGGAGATTGTTTATCGTTGTATTTTTTATTTATTTTTTTTTTGTAATAAAAGCAGTATCGTATAAGTTTAGTATATAATTATTATGTATCGTTAACTGTAGTAAATAGATCTAAACGTTTTATTTCATTTAAATATTCTGGGGGGGGGGGGGGGGGTTGACCTCCACTTTATATTATTATATTTGTGTTTCCAGCTGAGCATCCTAATTATCGGCCTGGACTCAGTGTCTCGTCTCAACATGTTACGACAACTACCGAAGACGTACCAACTGCTGACGTCACCTCCGTTCTCCGCCATCTCACTGCTCGGCTACAACAAAGTGGGGGATAACACCTTCCCAAACGTCATCCCACTGCTCACGGGATACTCTATGGAAGAAATTGTCAAAATTTGCTGGCCAAGTTTGGAATCTAAAATCGATCCATGTCCTTTTATCTGGAAGAACTTTGCGGCTAAAGGCTACAGAACAATGTTCGGAGAAGACTTAGCTTCAATATCAATATTTAATTACCAAAAAACTGGGTTTGTTGAGCAGCCAACGGATTATTATGGAAGACCCTTTTTTAAAGTAAGAATATGAGATAATTATGAAATTTAACATCAAAATTAAGCATTTTTTAAATTATTATATTTTTAAATAAATTGCAAAGCAGATATCATGATATTATTTGTCTACAGATCTGTTCGTAAATAAAAAATCAGAAACTTTTTTCTAATCTTACTGTCAAGATTATTCCATTTACTATTTTTTACTTTAACTGAACTATTAACTAATTAATTATATAAAACATTTGCCTTGAATGTAAACAAAGTTGCAAGAATATATATTAATATCACATTGATTCCAGGAATCTTATACTGATATCGGGCACTCAGTGAGCCAAGAAGTGAAACTATGTACTGGTCCTCGACAGAGCTTCCAATACATCTTGGATTACATTAAGAAATTTGCTGTACGCTTCATTGATAAGCCGTACTTTGGCTTTTTCTGGAGCAGCCTGATCACACATAAAGGCCTCAACATGCCACACATCGGAGACGCACTGCTGACCGGAGCGCTGACGGAACTGCGGGACAGCGGGGCGCTCGAACGTACCTTGCTGGTGCTCATGAGTGACCACGGATTGCGCTTTGGAAAATTCAGAGAAACGTACCAGGTATGTGCCATTAGGTACAGGATACAGATTTAAGAAAGTTTGAGACTGAGCGTGACCGAGTCGTCAATGTCTGAAAGTAAAAAAGATAGTCGTTATAATTATTTTGGTAAATTAAATAAGAAAAGTTATTACCATCTATTTTTATTCAGTCATTTTATATAATATAGAAATCTTAAAATATTTTTAAGAGTTTATTAATTATAGTGCCGTTGTCACTAAAGATTGAAAATATGCATATATCTTTGATAATTCAAACTGCATCCACTGAACTATGACTGCATCTCAAAATAAAATGTTCCTATTTGTACATGTCCAGATAGGTAGTACAGCTTATAAATTGAACATTAAAACTATTAATCGTAGGGTCGCATGGAGGAACGTCTCCCGTTCCTGATGTTGTCGTTCCCCGAGTGGTTCCGCCGACGCTTCCCCGAGGCCGTGGCCAACCTGCAGGTGAACGCTGACAACCGCCTCACCACGCCGTTCGACGTTCACGAGACGCTGCGAGACTTGCTGCAGCCGGCGGCGCACCTCCACAGTGACGTGCTGCGTGCACGTGTCCGGGACGTGACGCCTCCTCGTCCTTCCAGCGCTGCAGGGAACACCACTGAGGGTCGTGGAGTGAGTCTGTTCGTGGCCATCTCACCGCTGAGGACGTGTGAGGACGCCGCCATATCGCCGCACTGGTGCACCTGCCAGGTGAGATGGACAAAAAACTTTATATATGAATAAAAATATGCCTTCGAACATTCTCAGTTTTGCTTAAGGGTAAGGCCACGTCCAATGTTTAAAAATGTTCTTTCATATGAAAATTATGAAAGAAAAAAAAGGACTTAAAATGTTCTTCTCTATAATATACGTACATATACCTCATATATCAATAGCTAAAATATCAGGTATACAAATTCGAGCTATAGTTTTCGATTTATGAATTTTTAAATTTGACTAATTTAATGTGGAAGTTCCATTTCTCCATGTTAAATTACCCAACATTAAAAATTCATAACTCGAAAACTAGCTCGAATTTGTATACCTGATATTTTAGCTACAGATAATTAAGGTATGTATTAGAGGAGAACATTTTAACATTTTTTTCATAATTTTCATATGAGAGATTTTTTTTTTCATTGGGCGTGCTACCGTACCCTTATAATAGAAATAGTGACAGACTGTATCGCAATCGCAGCTATAATGTCTGAAATATATAATAATTCTTATGAATTAAGGGAACAAAATTATATTATACAATATTTTTATATGATCAGTAAGCTTCATTGATGAGATTGTTTGCATGTATGATAAAAGATTTATCATAGAATATATATTATTTTACACTCACACATAGAACAGAAAATAATTTTGTACAAGTACCCTCACCATCTGATTCTTTATTGAGTCGACTGTGCAGCATTTACAAAGAGAACTAAGACTCCGTTATTCACAATAAACGGTATATGAATGTTAATAATTATTATTAAAATCATTATTTATTTATATTGCAGGAAGGAGTTGCGGTCTCCACTGATCTACCGGAGCTACAAGACGTCACAAAGTTTGTTGTGAAAGAGATTAACAAACGACTTCACAAGTTGGACGTCTGTGCCCCTCTGAGTCTCTCAAAGGTAAAGCACGCCGAGACGAGATTGTCCAGCGAGAAGGGAGCTACTGACGACCCTTCTGAGTTGATTGGCTACTTGGTGGGGCTCGAGACCAGCCCAGGAGGTGCTGTGTTCGAGGCCACAGTGCACAATAGACTGAAACCCTCTGGTGATACGTGGAGTCTGGCTGGACCAATCAGCAGGCTAGATGCTTACGGAAATCAGAGTCATTGTGTCACGGACCCTACTTTAAAAATGTACTGTTATTGTAAAAAACAACTGAAATGAATGTTAATAAATTTGGTATTACATTTTAAGTATTTAATTCCTATTATTAATATTATTTATTGAGTTGCCGTCTAAACTGTGTAATTTTTTGTTTGTTTTACATTCAATTTCCTTATTGTATAATTATATAATATTTAGACATAAGAGTGATCGGGTGCTGTAAGTTTAAGAGACGTGTGGGCATCAGGGTTTCATAACAGACATGAATTTGAAAGCAACGGAAGGGGTTAAAAATTAAATTACAATCAAGACCGTTTTTTTGAGCCATGCAGTTACTATATAAGGTGTTATTATTGTTATTAATCATTGAAACATTTCAAACCACTTATATTATATGCCACTTATTAAAAAAAAAAAAATGAATTAATTTAATTTTACAGCATAGCTTTGTTTTCTTCTTACAATAAGCTATCCTGACAAAAATCTCACCCACCTAATCGTGAAGAGAGGCAACTTATTCACCACCAAAACAGAGCAAATTACTGAAATTACGAAACACGAAAGTGACACCTGGCAGCTAGCTGTGAAGAATTTAAGATTCTGTGTTTAATTTTACCCCTGCGTTGTATGCAACCTTCTCTGCTTTGATGCTGAGCAAGTTGCCTAGCTTCAGGGTGAAAATGAGCCGATGAGAACTTCTGGTTGAGTTGACTGATGCATGACACTTAAAAGCTCTGTAAATCTCAAATTTATGGTTATTTTGAGTCATTATTTATAGTTTCTGATGGACTCATATATTATATGTAGCTATAATATTTCTCGATCGAGCAACAGCATTGAATTTTGACTGGATATTTAACGAACCGCCACGCCACTATATAAGTCAAATATACAGCTGGTAAAGTAGTCTTAAAAATCAAAGACAACATAATATATAAATAATATTACTAGAACCTGGTTTAAAATAAATTTACTTAAATTCAATAATGTTCAGTGTCGTAATTGCAGCAAAAATTATGAAAGAAAAACTTGTTTACAAATTTTCCGACTTGAGCAGTTTTAGATGACACAGATCAGCTGATCGAAATATTCATAAATTAAAATCGTCGCAAAAAGTTTAGCTAGGTTATCTAATTTTTTCAAAGGTAATTATGAATACAATTAATAGTTTCACACGATAACCATTTCAAAGACGTTGTATATTAATAATTTAATAAATTTACGTATTTGTAAAATGCAATGTTGTGTCGAGTATTAAATTTTATCCATGCATGGTAATAAGCTTTCCCTCGGCGTAACTGTGTCATAACTGTTTTATTTTGTGTGATTCACCTTTTAAAACTGCCGGAACACTATCTTTTTTACTTTAATATTAATAAATCAAATCAACAAGTAAATGCATATAAAACATACATTAAATTACATGCAATGTTTTTGTAGCCATTTCATGAATTCAAGTTAGTGCTGAACTCGATACACAATTGGGGACAACGCCCACAAAAAGTAGCAGTCTGCATGCCCAGCAGTGTATTCATACAATACATGATGTCAGTTGATAATTATGGACAGTATCTACATGATGTTCTTATGGACAGTATCTACATGATGTTCTATGTTTCAGATGTCGGTGCAGTTTCCACCCTGTCCTCCCCAGTTTAAAGTCCTTCAACATTACCTGAAGGTGGCATCAGAACATGATCAACGGGATCCTGTAATAAGTTATTGGTGTAAGTACAGTATACAGTGATGTTTTCTGCAAAAACTTTGTACAAAAAAAACAAGGATGTAGCCAGGAAAAGAAGGACTAACGGCTCTACAGGGCAAAATCAGCAGAGAGTGGTAAAATATGATACCGGTATAGGCAACCTGCAATGTTTACTTTTATGGCGCAGGTGAATTAAGTTCTCATTTAAAGTGATGAAATTTGCAAGGCATTCACCGTGACCTTTTTATTATTTAATTCTGCATAGATTATAAAAAATAAAAATTTCTAGGAACATGTGAAGTTGTCATTAAATTTATGAAACTAGCACAATACACCTTTCCATTAACTGACAGCTATTTTGCAGGTCGCCTGTTCACGCTGCAGCAGGCGTTGAAGATTGACAAGAAGTCCGAGGACGCCGTTAAGTTGCTGATGAGCCTCATGGACTGGCTGGAAAAGAAAAAGACGGAATACGCAGATAACGATGCAATAACTAATGAAATCGCAGCCCAGGCCCACATTGAGAACTATGCCCTCAAGCTCTTCCTGTGGGCAGACGGGCAAGACCGAGCTGCAATTTTTAACAAGTAAGTCCGGCGATATTTTGTTAAACTAAGTCTTGTCATTTAAGACCAGCCATGCTGTGGTAGTGCGGCATACCTCAGAAAAGAGGCGAAACAATGGTGTGCAAATATCTGTTTCAAAATTTCACACGTCTTTCTTTTAATGCAGAATTTAGGACGATTAAAGGTGAACTGAAGGGATTGCTTTTTTTTCCCTTTAGGGAACCTTATATTACCTATTCCATCCATCTGCACTAATTTTTTCATGGCAGATACTTATTGTGCTGCTGTAGGACAATTAGTGAAAAAGTGAAGTTGTGACGTATCAGCGACGGTTGGTTGACTTAAAACTCGCCGCCGTGAAAAAACACACAAGCGACCGCGGAAACTGCCGAGAGAGTGGCGATCGCGAGCCGATCACCGCTCCCTCGGCAGTTTCCGCGGTCGCTCGCGGTAGCTCGTGTGTTTTTTCACGGCGGCGAGTTTTAAGTCAACCAACCGTCGCTGATACGTCACAACTTCACTTTTTCACTAATTGTCCTACAGCAGCACAATAAGTATCTGCCATGAAAAAATTAGTGCAGATGGATGGGATAGGTAATATAAGGTTCCCTAAAGGGAAAAAAAAGCAATCCCTTCAGTTCACCTTTAATGAAGGAGTTTTGTAGAAAGGTAACAGCTTTCTCACTCTCTGCGTTTAGAGTCATTGAATTGGGCTGATAACTATGGTTACAATTATGAATGTACTAGTAGTGAAAAAGCTAGTTATCTTCTTTCATGAATCCCACCCTTTAAAACAAAACAAAAGCTTGTTATTGCCATTTTTTTAAGGTTGTACAATGTGAGATTTAAAAGCCCTGTTTATTTTACTATTACAGTAGTACCATAGCTTAAGGGTAAGATAACATGAAACATTGATTGTTGTAGTCCCATTTCATTAACATGTAAACCTTAGCAACCTCATAATAATTCTGAATTTTTTTTAGAGACAGTTCTTAGCACCAAAAAAAAAAAAAATGTAGAAAAATTTCAAAACAATCGGACGATCCGATTTTTTTAAATTAAAATTAATTTCTTAGTTTAGGTCTCCATGGGAAAGCCCTATACTGAAAATTTAAAAAAAAATAATTTAAAAAAATTGGATCGTCCGATTGTTCTGAAATTTTTCCCACATTTTTTTTTTGGTGCTAAGAACTGTCTCTCAAAAAAAAAAAAAAAAATCAGAATTATTATGAGGCTGCTAAGGTTTACATGTTAATCAAATGGGACTACAACAATCAATGTTTCGTGTTATCTTACCCTTAAACAAAATACTGCAGTAATTCAATATTTTTGGAAGTCACAGTCATATTATTTATTATAAATTGATATCCATGCTGCTAATAAACAAAAACTTTCCTCAAAACTAATAATTATAAAACAAAAAACTTTTCCTTCATTTCTTTCACTCTGTTCCAGGAATGTAGTGAAAGCTTTCTACACAGCAGGAATGTTGTTTGACATCATGGACACTTTCGGAGAACCGTCGGAGCAGTTGGCACAGAACAAGAAGTACTCGAAGTGGAAGGCTTCGTACATCCACAACTGCTTGAAGAACGGAGAGACTCCAATCCCAGGCCCGATGGGGGGAGAGGATGAGGGGTAAGTGACTTGGCCATCAGCGACAAATTGCTAATAACAACTCTTAAATTTAAAAAAAGAAGAAAATAAAAAGCATTGCAAAAAGCATTGCTCTATGTATATAAAATGATGGCTAACGACTTGCAAGCACCCTCAATTTAAATTTTTCCGGCCTTTTAAATTTTTTTTGAACACAGTATTACATATCTACAAGTTCTGTCAAAACAGGAAAATCTTTATTTAAGGGACAGTAATAATGTGTATATTTGCAGTAAAAGAACCATACAAAATTCTTTTATTAATTCCATTCTCTCCTATAATCAAAACATCACAGTAGACTTTTGTTGAGGTTAATAGGACACGTCATTGGCAATAGTTTGCCTTCTGACAATGAAATTAAGGAATCTACATTTATAAGTTATAAGCAATAGTGATGGTGACGGCAAGTTTAATGAAGTGTTAATACATTTTGTTGCTTTTTTTTTATAATGTTTACAATTTTATTCCTATTGTCATAGTGAAAACCAAGAAGGTGCGTTTGGAGGTGATGGAGGTAATTCTTCAGGAACCGGATCACAGATGGGGTTCGTCCAGCCCAACGACTTCTCAGCTGGTCCCCCTCCCTCCAACTTTGACCCCAACGCTGGCCAGTTCATGGGCTACAACCCTCCACCTGCGGCTGCACGTACCCCTACAGGTGGACTGCCCAACGTGCCGTCAGGCCTACCTAGCGTGCCATCAGGCCTACCTAGCGTGCCATCGGGCCTACCTAGCGTACCATCAGGCTTTCCTCAGACACCGGCCTTCACACCCCATCCTGCGCAGCCAGCACCAGGTAATGTATTAGACCAATACTGTGAGCGAGGGTCTAAGAATAACATAATAGCACATAATGGTACAGCCATTTCCTCACTTTTATTTATTTTTTTAATGACCCTTTAATACAAAACATTTCCCCCCCCCCCCCCCACCCTAAATTTAAACTGATAAGATCAGATATTAGATTTTATCATTTAAAAATATTTCATTTCTGTATCTTCTGTACTGGGTTGATTAATTCGTATTTTAAGTTACAGTAAAATTGACTCCTTTTTAGTCATGAATGCCCCCTTTATTTCTGTACATGTGGTATTATAGTGACAATAAAGTATCAATGCCAGTAACGTACTGCAGTATATTGAATTATAATACGGTATACAGAATATTGTTATTACAGTATCATTATTTTTTTATTGCAGCTTGTATTATTTGTAACCAAATATAGCTAAACATCAGTATTTGGAACAAGACATACCTATCAACAATATAATCACTCAAGATGTGTATTAGTGTGCCAATTTTCATTTAGTATTTGTTTAAAGACACTCGAGTACATAACTAATTTGACTTTGTTGTAAGTTGTATGGTAAAGAATAATAAGAGTAGTGAAATCATTATTTTTTAAAAATAAATTAAATATGGTTGGTTGGTTACCAATGGCAGAACTTGTTTTTCAACATTGTTCACTGTGCTCTCTGGGGCTCCTAATACCCAGTCTGCACGCCAGACAGTTAAGTACCGTTTCTTAGCGGGGCACGTATGTTGTTTGCACAACATTCCGCGGTCTTAATCACCCCAGCGGAGTATAGACAGCTGTAAGCTGCCTTCCTCCTACCAACTCTTTCATCTAGTAGCCAGTCACACCCATTCCAAGTCGCGAAAAGTCTGCCGTATTCGGGATTTAAACCAGGGACCTCTCGGACGAGAGCCAAGTGTACTTACCACTACACCAAAGAGCAGGATCTAAATTAAATATAAAACACCTTGATTATTATGAACTCAATTCAAAACCGTTATCTCCTTTACCAACATGCCAACTGTCCAACAGCTGCCGCCTCTGCACTCCCTGGCGGCACAGCCAGCAACGGAGCAACTCTCTCTGCAGACCAGGTGACCAAGGCCCAGAAGTACTGCAAGTGGGCGTCCAGTGCTCTCAACTACGATGACATACCGACGGCCATCCTCAACCTGCAGAAGGGCCTAGCTCTTCTCCAGACAGGACAAGACAGTTAGATTGTAGAGTAAGTTGGGAGTGCAGTTAGGTATGTGATTGTTGGAAAATGTAGCCAGTCAAATGGAACCAACTTGTGGTCAAGGGTCTATAGAGGCTTCCAGTCAGCTAATTTTTTTGTGTTCTCACCGTCCTATCCAAACATATGTAAAAAAAAACAAAAACATGAATTTGTTTTTTCATTAAGATTTTTTAGGTAAAATTCTTTTACAGAATGGCTCAAACCAAAAAATATAGTAGATAATAAATACAATATTTAGATCTTTTTACCTAATTTATTATCGAGAAAAGTTAAAAAAACACTTTGCTTCATTTTCAAGTGCAAAATGGACCTTAGCGACACAAATGAGCATTGTGAGGCGCTCTCACTTGAAGCCTCTGTTGAACTAGCTGCAAATTACACCTTCCATGTACAAGATATTTGATTACATACCCTAAAATGACTATACCTCACTGCACTGATTGTTATTAAGTTAAGATTTTTTTTACTATCTGTTTATTATGGATTGAATGAGTGCTTTTAAATATTTCAGAATACCAAGAATTTCAAGTTTCTTATATGAAAAGTAAATAAATTTTTAATAAGTTATGTTATGAATATTGTACTATCACTGTCGTGAAAAATTACTCACTTGTCTATTATTGATGATATCTTCACTCTAAGGAAGTTCTGTAATTTTTTTGAATAGTCAGTGCAAAAAACTGCATAAATTTTACCATTAAAAGATTGTATCTTAAAAGAAAAATTGCTAGCAAAGGAAAATTAAAGATAAATAAAAGTTTCAGTCAACAGTAAAAGTTGCAAGTTGCTTCTAGATTCTAACTTGTTAAAAATATAGTATATATAACTATACATACATAATTCAATGCTTAAATTTATATGCAAATTTGTATAGTTAAATTTAGTGCTGCACATCTATAATATTTAATAAAAAAATATCTGAAAGGCTGATTTTAGCAAAATGACTTGATATAAAGTTTGCTCCTGTAATAAAATAAGAAGAATAGTTATCAAAATTACCAAAATAATAAAAATATATTTAAGGGTAAGATAACACGAACAATCGATTGTTGATAGTCCCATTTGATTAACATGTAAACCTTACCAACCTCATAATGATTCTGATTTTTTTTTTTTTTTTTTTTTGAGAGACAGTTCTTGGCACCAAAAAAATATGGAAAAAAATTCAAAACAATCGGACGATCCAATTTTTTAAAATTAATTCCTTAGTTTAGGTCTCCATGGGAAAGCCCTATACTAAAAATTTAAAAAATTCATTTAAAAAAATTGGATCGTCCGATTGTTTTGAAATTTTTTCTACATTTTTTTGGTACTAAGAACTGTCTCTAAAAAAAAAAATCAGAATTATTATGAGGTTGCTAAGGTTTACATGTTAATCAAATGGGACTACAACAATCGATTGTTCGTGTTATCTTACCCTTAAACAAGAAAATGTTTAACCTATTATTTTTCTTTCTATTTTGCCTGATTTTTTAGATGTAAGATTTATGTGAATTGCAGATGCAGATTATTGGTACTGTTTGACTAAAAGTAAAATACATTCTAATAAACCTCTTTCGTATATCATCCGCGTCGCCCAGAATAATGAGCAATATACCTGCTATATTAGGTAATTAACTGTTAAGTGCAACAATGGGCCTTATTTTATGATGCTGTACCGTTTTACAGCTCATATAATTGTGCTCACCCAATATAACAAAGATAGCTCATCAGTTGTTCCGGACCAGAGACAAATGTATTATATATAACTAGGGGTGGGGTGTAAACTCGCGCTTACGCTCGTTTGCTTTCAAGTCTTTTAAATAATTTTGTCAATCATATGTTGCCATCTATATAAGTATTCAGTACGTGACATCATAACGGTGTTTTAATGCAAAATGGACAACCTACGTGAAAAATTTTTATTGCAGAAATGATTTGAAGGTACCGAATTATGCTACTCTGATTTTTTCCAGATTTTTTTGAAACCCAGAACTATTTTTAAATAATTATTAAATGTGCTGCCACGCCCTCTGGAGGCGTCAACAGGCGTCTCTGTCCTATCCTTTTTATTAACGATTCAGGGGTGCCAACTTAAATTACAGAACGTTCAATAATTATTTAGAAATAGTTGCAGGACTCATAAAAATCTAAAAAAATTCAGAGTAATTCAGAGTAGAGGTGGAGCGTGGCGTTATGCATTGACCGGTTCTCGTTAGATCACTGAAGTCAGGCTACGTCAAGCGTGGTTAATACTTGGATGGGTGACCATTTCAAGTATAAAAATACGCCGCTCCCTCCCTGGGATAAATTCGTTTTGCTTTCCACCCAGTGCAGTGATGCACTTCCAAAAATCTCTCAGCCATATGTTGACAGATATTATAGTGTTCTAAATTAGCGAAGATGAACAGGCTCAGATAACGACTCAGACGCAGTTGTTAGACCCCTACTATTTTATTATTATTTATTTCATTTTATTTAATAATTTTTTAAGGAGTCAGACGCAGTTGTTAGGCCCCTACTATTTTTATTATTATTTATTTTATTTTATTTAATAATTTTTTTAAGGAGTTTGGGGAGATTCGAGTTAATTATTTTCTTAGCGTCCGGTCGTGTTCGAGCGAGCAAGGCAATGAGCTTACTCCGGACACTGCCCATCTTCAACACAAAGAGGTGGCCAGTTGTAATTAAACCTCGTAATGCTATGATGTACCGAACGCAAATTGCCCCTGAAAGTAGGCAACCACAACCTACATGCCCCTGAAAGTATGCAACCCGCATTAATTACACCTTAATTTGATAACCCCCCCTAGACCTAATTGGGAGATGATCCGAGCATTATTTACGAAAATATTCGTTTTTATATAAAGTTATTATAAGTTACCCCTAAAGGTAGGCAACCTTCACTTACATGCCCTTGAAAGTATGCAACCCAACCAAACTTCCCCTGAAAGTATGCAACCACAACCTACATGCCCCTGAAAGTATGCAACCCGCATTACTTGCACCTTAATTTTATAACCCCCCCTAGACCTAATTGGGAGTAAATCCGAGCATTATTTACGAAAATAATCAATTTTATATAAAGTTATAATAATTAAGTCACACCTGGAAGTAGTTTGCTTGGAATGTGCTACCATGGCATCTCCACCTATGGGAAAAATATCGAACTTCTGAATGTCTACAATATCTGTGCTCACGTGATTCCATTTGCGGGCGGCCACCATCTTGAAACTATCTTACGCACATATGCGCGCACTTGCGCGGATATTCGCATGCGCATTTTCGCGGACCAATCTTCGCGCGAATTTCACATCACTGCACTGAGCAGTCAGATCCCCTTTTGCAATGTTGCCTCTAAACGGAAGCAGCCAATGGGATGGCAGCAGTCACACAAAGAAAATTAATAAAGTATAATAATTTCAAAGCATTGACGATATGCAAAAGCTTCAGCCAATCCCAGTTAGCAGAACTCTTTCTACCAATGGTATACTTGCCTTTTTCCACCAACATTCAAACTTAAACGACAAAGAAGCTGTTGAAGTTGGTAACCATAAACTTTCCAATGGCAGGAAACACTGTATGTATAAAAAATGGAAAAAGTAGCACTAGAACGTTGTGCGTTACATGTCTACGTATCAGAAAACACAAATCGAAACCAACGAAAAGATGAACTCAGGGAGGAGATCCCCTAGCCGTGGAGTCACGCGGCACAAGGTCACCCCGTGTCCACGATGTCCACATTTGTGATTCAAAGTGCATGATAGAGGGCCGTAACACATCAAAGTGACAAGTAATACGTCGCAATAGCATGACGTCCTCACTACACGGCCACGACAACACACCACGCACCAACACTCGAACACACGGTGATTCGAAACACAGACCACACGACACCGAAGAGCCCAAATTTCCAAACGTAACCTCACGGGCGGCGTGCGCTGCCGAAAGGGTGTCCGGTGTCCGGAACCGAACACGACTCGGCAGCAACAAAAGTTCACCGGGCAAAGACCTCCACCGGCCAAGGCCAGCGCAGGGCACCGGAAGAGCTCGGAGGCCGAAAAACCCCAAAAATCTAGATAAAAAAATTCACCCCCAGTACCCCCCCGGACGTGGATTTTTTATTATTTTCCCGGTTACGGCGGCCACCCCCGGGAACCCCCGGGAAAAGTTTCGTCGGGTTCCGACGAACCCAGACGCTCGCCCAAAGGAAGTGCGTCCCAGCATAGGAAAACGCTGGTTAATTTTGGGGTCCCGAAAGTGATGTTTAATAATAAGGATAAAACTATTGCTTGAGCATACTATTTTTTGAGGCCTCCCTTCCCCCCTGAGACAAAATGTAAAATAATTTTTTTAATACAATTTTGCATTGCATTTCTCCTCAATCTTGCATAATGGATGAAAAAAATTGTATCCTCTGTTGTGTGTTGTTTCCAGTAAAATACGTGAAAGTATAATCTACTTTAAGCCTAGGTTACTTAAATACAGGTAAAATTTCTGCAGCTTCACACCTACAGAATTTGCTAATCAAGCTGCTAATATATTTCTTTAGCATTGTATTCTTTCTTTAAGGGTAAGGTAACGCCACCAATGTTAAAAAAAATCCCTCTCACAAAAATTCTGAAAAAAATTTAAAATGTTCTCCTCTATACCCCCTATCAGTACCTAAAATATCAGGTATACAAATACGATCTAGTTTTTGAGTTATAAATTTTTAAAGTTGACTACTTTAACATGGAGAAATGAAACTGTTTTATGAAGAAACAAATGCTACAATTAATAAATTAAGGTTCAACAGTGCATATGGTTCTGTATGTAATACCATTCCTGAAAATAGCACTAATATTAAGTGAAAATTTTGGTCTTTTTATGATTAATTGTTAATTCAGTTAAAAATTTCAAGTTCCAAGTTTTTTTTGTTGAATAAAAACAATTGAAAACTCATTGTTACACAACTTGTTGTGGTAAAACTCTATTTTGAGTAAAGGAGATCGCGGTCCCATAAAAAATAATTAGCATTGCAGGTACAGGAAAAACTTATGATAATATATGGTAAACCTAATTTCCTGGGTCCCTTGACTTTATGTAATAATAAGTTTTTACTGTATTATATGATAAAAATAAGTAACAATAATAATATTTAATAATAAAAATAAACAAAAGCAGAGGAGGAAAATAGAAAATAACAACAATTTGAACATAATTTAATAGGTGTATTTAACTACTAGTATCAAAAACTCACAAAAAGCCACAGAGGGAGATCAAACTTCACTGATGATGAGCTATACATAATAAATTACAACTATGTTTGCAGTGCTTTTCAGTATACTGTACATATATAATAAGAAGAGAGTATCAATTCTGTATTAATTTTAAAATGAGCGTTACAAGAACGGATACTCTCTTTTTTATTTTATCAGTGCCGACTAGATTTAATTATTAGATTAAATTATAATGCATATTATTTTCTTAATAAATATAGGCCACACATTTAATTAAGGAACCAACAAAAAAAAAATCAGGTACACCATGTACAATAAATACCTGAAAACCAATGGGCAAGTGCATAATATATAAATTGTCACATTAATTTATAGTTACTACGTTTACTATAATATTTATTATTCTTTTAAATACTCTACATTAAAGGTGCAATAATTTAAATTACGTGTATCTAAAAAGTAAAATAATAAATAAAAGCAGATGAAATCTACTTTAAGTTTTAATGGTGTTTTGTATTATATTCTAATGTGGATGATTGGATGAAAATGACGCTATAATTTTAATAACACCATTTATTAAAATTTATTTTGAATAATGTTAAATTGCTATATTATAGTTAACATGATACTAAAATCAAAGAGATTGCATGACCATATAGAAATTTTAAAAGTGCAAACTACTAGTGTACATATTTTTGTGTTATGCATAGTAATATTATAAAGTAATGTATTTTTTTCTTGCTATAAGAGTCAATTAAAATTTCTTAAATATGAGAGAACCATTTACAATGATTTTCTAAATTAAATATGACCAAAAAAAAAAAAAAAATGTACTGTCGAAATAAGTGCGACACTTTGCTCCAAAAGCTGTGTCCTTTAGGACTCACTCAGAACTTCTGATTGACAATTTTAACAATTTCCACAACAAATAAATTTACAAAAATTCCCAAGCTAGTTAAAATATACATAAATATAATATACATGTACAAAAAATGAAGTTAAGTTCTACGTCAATTTGTTAGTTAAGTTTGAGTTTTGTAGGACTAGATTAACAATCCCAGAATTTGTGTGATATACTGCAAACAACCCTGAAAAAATTGGAACTATAGATTACATAAAATCAAAATAGCAAGATAATTATGTATTTCCAATTATTTAGTTTGTGCTTAGCTTATTTAGACTTGTTTTATGAAAAAATTATCCATTAGACTAGAGTAATTGATAAGCGCATTGATAAAAACAAAAATAGGAAAACGATTATAAATTACAGTTTGTCATGATTAGGCCACATTAAAACTGCTACTAATTTTATATGAAATAAATAAATAAATAAATAAGAATTAATAAAATAATATCAATATTAAGATATAATAGTCAGATTTTAAAAATATATTATTACATATTAATAAAACTATAAAATATTGTAATAAATATTTTAAATTATTAAAAAAAAAATAATTACAATAATTTAATTACCTGCTGTTTCTATTATTATTATTATTTTTTTTGGTATTTTAATCTTGGTATTTCAACCATGTTTGAGTATTATTTTTAAAATACCTTTGTTTTAAAATTATTTGATAATGTGTTCACGTATGTTGTATCACAACAGTCTCTTGTTCAAGAGACACAAAACTTTGGCAGGGCAACAACACCCAGGGAGATTGCATGGCACGCCAGGTCCCCTCTCTGCTCTCGTTGATGTTTGACAGTCAGTCTGCTGGGGGGTCCTCGGGTGGTGACTGAAGGAGGTGGGGAGGCTCAATCCTGCTTGCTCTGTTTGTCTTCTGCACTCGCGATGGCAGCAGCGTCGGCCTTCATTTGTTCTTTACGACGAAGTTGCCAGTCAACCACCAGCCGACATACCAGCATGAAGAAGAATACCTACAAAAAAATATTTATAGTAATAATATGGTCAGGTATGAATTTAGATACTGAAAAGAAAATAATAGAGAGTGTAAAAAATAGAGAGTGCAGAAGGCAAAAGAGTGTTATGAGTATTTCTGAAGCAAGTGGAGTATGCAAGAATCGAGTGCTTTGGAGGGCAATTTGTAGATGGCTGAGGTAACAATGCTGCTGGCTTACCCCGTAAAAGGATATGGCGTCATGTTATGTAGGAAAATAAAGGAATAATGCTTCATGTTTGATTATTGCAAGGGTTCTACTAAAAACAAGGGTGGATCTAGCACTTAATTGGCTCAGGAAAGGAAGGGGGGGGGATATTTCTGTGTTAAATTGAATTTGAGGTGCTGAAATAGGAAAAATACTAACATCTCTTGTATTTTGGAACATTTGGGGAAGAGGGGAGGGGTCTACCCTTGACTTCACATCATGTCGTAGGTCTTGTATCATGAGCCACGCCCACTTTTCCTTTTCTGCAATACAATCCCTCAAGGAGTGGGCGTGGAGTTAGCTTTTTATCTACTTTGCAGAGAAAAAAAAAATAATAATAAAAAAAAGAGAATTTTCTCCAAATAATAACATTTTTGCTTTCAGATTATCAGTTTTGTTAATTAAAAAAAAAATAGATTAATTTCTTAACGAAGTTCTCTTTGTATTGTATTATGACAGAAATTTAAAATTACTAAGGCTAGGGGGTAGAGCAAATATATCTGAATTCAATAAGGCTTGGGTTGGGGACATATTTACCAGTGCAGGAGCTATTCTTTCAAACTTGTCATTGACCATGTAGTGAGAATAAACCGCCATCAGCATTAGTAACACCAAGACTATGTTGGCTCCTTGTTTCACCCGGGCTGGAAGAACATACATTGTATAACAGAAATGCTTAGGATAGCTTATTTCATGATCTAATGTTGACACGTGGTACAATTTTCTATTTATTGCTTACTATGTATTTTTCATTTCAAGAAAATTTCATCTCCACACGAAAAAGTGGAGTTGAGGTTTTCTTGGAAGGAAAAATTGTATGCAATATTTCCTAGTCCGGAACAATGAGCTACTGGTATCTGGGGGGTCTTCAAATAACACAAATTACAACAATCCTAAAATTAAGACAGTCTTAGTGTATTCTTTATTGTTGCGCTAAGACAGTCTTAGGCTAAGTTTTGGTTAAGTGGTGTTATTTGAAGACCCCCCTGCTTTTTTACCATGATTTTGTTGCAATAATAAGCCAACTGCTTTTTCAGGTGATCACAATTATGAACTGTATATCAGTATAAAATAAAGCTCATTTTTGCACTCACCTGAAATAGCAGATCCTGTAGCTCATTATTGCAACAAGATCTTGTTAGGCAAAAATAGAAAAATTGTTTTTTGTTACTTGTTTCAAGCAACTTAAAAAAGGGTGATCTATTTATTCATATTGTTTTCATGATGTATGAAGAGTTAATCTCCAACTTTTTTCTAGCATTATAGAGAATTAACATTGATAAAATAATATAACAGCACACAGCCTTAGATCTGGTTGATGTTTTGTAGTTATATGGACCAGAAAATTGTCAAGAGTTACTAGCAATTAACCTTACTGGAATTACTTGCATTCCATCATCATGCGAACTGTACTACGTACAGTATTTGCATGACTCTTGAACCAGAAAATTTCAAAATCCAACAAAACTAACCTCAAGGTACTCAAAGGCTCGGGATTATTGACAAATCCTAGCTTGAATTATTGCGTGGAGAAAGAATCCCATCTATATTAATTGGTTTTATATATGGGACAGTGGGACTACGTTATACAGTAATAATAATAATAATTATTAAAAAAAATAATAATAATAATTGTTTATTGGGTCAAAAAAATTACATATTTGGGAGGAAACAAAATAACCCAATAGGTGACTTGTCCTTACACTGATCCTCGCCATCTGTGCGAGTGGCGCTGCAACTTCGTGTACGGTCAAAGCATGTAGAAACGAAATAATACATTGCGAAGATGGGGGAAAAATTTTGTGAACCGCGAGTTAGGTACGAAAGAAAATAAAAAGTTAACATTTTTCACTGCCAAAACGTGGTATAACTATTCTAGTTTGCTTCAGTGCAATTGTTTTCACCCTAGCACTGCTCAATTCCAAATACTAGCAAGATAAAGACAACTACCGCGGCTCGTGTGTGACGTCATGCTGCCAAGCGATTCTGCGATTGGTTGACAACAGAGCAGCCATTGATGGGTTAGAACGACATGACGTCATGCTGTCAAGTGATTGGTCGACTTTGAACTGCAAGTTGCAAAAAGTTGCAGCGCCACTCACAGATGGCGAGGATCAGTGTAAGGACAAGTCACCTATTGGTGGCTGAATAAAAAGGCAAATGCCCATACACATTTAAAGTGAACAACCACCAAAGTAGGTAAGGGGGAGGAGAAAGAAGAGATTCTCTCCCTGCCCCTTTCCCTCATGAATTTGTCTAAGGTAAAATATAAGGGCAGTGAGTGGGTCCACCCATTTGATAATTAATTTTGTTCTTGGTCCTGGCTACGTGATGTGCAATAATATTAATTATGTGTAATTAATAACTTACCATAGGGAATGAAGGTGAGTGCTAGTCCACAAACAATCTCGAGGCTGCCAATAACTCGTCGATACCATTTAGATGGGATTTTGAAGTCAAGTATTTGCGATAACGGAAATACTTTAGAATATCTTACATATTCCTTTCTCTGAAAAAAATATGAAAAAAAAAATTAGAAAAGATGTTGGAGTAGTAACATGCGATCCTATGTTATGACACAGCAAACAGAGACATTGAAAGAGGCAAGAGAGAACCCAAAATAGCTTGGGGCAATCTGCCAGAGCGCCAGAGATAAGGAGCACATCACAGAAGTTTCTAAATGCTTCTTAAAAGTAAGATAATTTATAAATATCCTTACTGAAAACACAAAATAACAAAATGTTAAAGTTATTCAAGAGCCATTACTGCCATATTTAAATTGCAGAGTTTCTAGCAAAAATCACGGATGAAAGAGGACCCAAAAATAGGGTCAAGCTGGCCTAGGAAATTTTGAATGCATACTGTACATACCAAATCTTTATGGAGGTCTTTGCTAATTTTTGGTGTTATTTTCATGATTCCAACGAATATAAAAAATAAACCTAACAATACAGAAAGACTTTTTAATACGATAGAACCCATTTCGACTAAGACAGCCAAGAGGCAACTAATTAATTAGAAAAAACCACTGCCCGGGCCCAATTTTTGGCAAATTTGCCCAGTATGACGTCACTTGCAGACGACGGAAGTACTGCTAGAGTCGCAAACTAAATAAAAGGAAAGGAGATAATTTTATTTCTTACATATTTTGAAATTATTTGAATGAATTATAAGTTAAAAATTTTAAAAAAATAAATGTTATTTTAATGCTTCTTTGGGAAGAGTTTACTAGTGTAAAATTGATAAAACAAATAAAATTAACAAATTCTCAAATTGTAGTTATTTCCGGTATCGCCATTTCAGTCGCCATGTTGTTTGTTCTTTTTTCGTGAGTCCTGTGGTTCTTATAAGCCGTATTTAGATTGAAATTTTGCTTGCTTTTTCTGGTTAATTACTTCTAAACTGTAAGTTGTAACCTCAATCATGAGTTACGGAAGACCTCCACCTAGTATTGAGGGCATGGTGTCCCTCAAAGTTGATAATTTAACTTATCGTACAACGCCGGAGGATTTGCGCCGCGTTTTCGAGAAGTATGGCGAGGTGGGAGATATTTACATACCAAGAGATCGCTTTTCTCGTGAAAGTCGCGGTTTTGCTTTTGTTAGGTAAGACAAATTTTAATACTTATTTAGAAATGTTATATAATATAATTGTCCTGATCATGTGCATAGGTTCTACGATAAACGTGATGCCGAAGATGCATTAGACGCCATGGATGGGCGCATTCTGGACGGAAGGGAACTGCGCGTGCAGATGGCGCGTTACGGCAGACCTTCGTCACCATATCGTCGGTACAGCCGGTATTTTTTATACTTCTCTTTCTATTTTCCTTAGAAATAATGCATGCATAAGGAACATTTGCATACTTCCTTTAAAATATCATGCCATGTTTTTCAGCCGCTCCCGTTCTCGCTCCCGTTCAAGGTCCCGCCGCCGGTCTCGATCTCGCTCGCGTTCCCGCTCTCGTTCTCGTCGTAGCCGCAGTCGCAGCCGTCGTCGCTCGTACAGCCGCTCCCACTCTCGCTCGGATAGCAAGAGCTCTCGAGGAAAGAGTCCTGCCAAGGATAAGAGCGGCAGTCGAGAACGTAGCAAGAGTAAGAGCAAGTCTCGCTCCAAGTCCAAGTAAAGACAACCAGGTATGTAACTTGTCATATTTTATAGAATATTTATGTTGCTAGTGGCGGTTCGAAAAAGAGAGCTGTGACTTCTCCCCCCCCCTCACTATTTCTCCCCCCCCCCCCCCCTACTCTCACCTCTTGAAGCGCCTACTAAAATAAATGTAAACAACAGCCCATTGTTGTGCTTTGCAGACAAAGATTTTTGTTTTTATTTCGTTCTTGAAGTTGTCAAAATTAAAGATGGTCAGTTTTTGAGTAAACATTAGTTGCAAGTAAAAAAAAAAAACTGGTAGAAGTGTTTTATGAATCAGGTATCTCCGTTTGAATGAAGCAATCAACAAATTTATTTTACATTTTAAATGAGATAGTTTGCCAAAAAAATTGAAAAATGGCAATTTTTCTTCCCGCAGCATCTTTTAATATTTGTGATCACAAGAAATAGGCTAGGTACACTTCACCTGTATGCGTAATTTGTGATCCTATTAAAATAAACTGAATAACCAGAACATGAACGGCTGTGCCACAGTAGCTTCCAAGAAACTTGGTTTCCAAATTTTATTTACACTAAAGTCCTTTTAGAATAGAATGTATTTATTCAACCACTTTTGACACACTTCATGTAAGAAATTGTACCGTATTTGTTGCTGCAAAATGGGTTGTCCTAAAAAAAACGTTGAACATTGCATATGTTTTAGGTTAAAGAATTGTAGTATTAAAATTCTGTGTAAAAAGAAACATTGCTACATCCTCTCAAAACTGTTTTTCAATCTCCAATAAGTTCAATGAACTCCTTCCAACCATCAAGAATAAAGTCCTATTATCGAATAGCAAAGATAATGAGACGCCCAACACAAACGCAGAGATTTAACATTTGAACGAGTCGTTTTTCTTAAATCTTGAAGTTGATATTATCACAAATGTTAAGTGTCTGCTTTGTGTCTGACCGTCATATGCATTATGTTGAAGTTTTCAAGGTAATCAGAAAATTGTGATTCCACATCACAATACTGTTAATGTAAATAGACAATAGATTTATATTATAATATTCACTGGCCAAAAATTGCTGGGCAAACTCTTCTGGGATATTGTTGATTTATAGCAAAGGATTTTGTATCCATATGCAATTAAGTCGGTGCAGTTAAGTGTTAAATGATTATAAATTTTTGCTGTCACTTGCCCTCAAAAATATTCAGATCTATTCTATGAAAATGCTCAAATCTAGTTTTGTCCACCATAGCAAAAAAAAAAAAAATGTACAGAATTTTTCTTACATACAGATATTTTAACATATCAGATCTCTTGGGAAACCCCAAACTGTACCGAAAGTATCGGTATACTATACAAGGTTTACAAATAGGCAAAAGAAGCAAATTGGCAATGAAACTGGTACACTCCATTCAAATAACAATGTCCGATCCAGCTATACTTTAACATGGCCGAATTGGACATTTTTATTCGAATGGAGTGTACATGGTAGGGTTAATGGTCAAAAGTTACATCCACTTTTGTTATGGTTTTGCATTCTGAGGCGACTGTGTACTCAGCTAATGGTTAAAGCAATTGTTTTAAATTAAATGTTATGGAAATATCCTTGATCAAATAAATAACTTTCTCAGTATTAATTTGCCATTTCCTGACCCCCATATCGTCGCTGTAGCGCTCTTTTGTCCAATCTTACTTCGTAATACTTCGGATTTTGATTTTTGTCGCTATAACGTCATCTCAATGCGCAAATCAAACTTAGTACTAAATTTACTCAACAGATGGCGCAATCAATTAAAAATACTAATTTTAATCCACATATGGTCTCCATGGCGCCAAAAATAAAAAACCGAAGTATTACAAAGTGAGATTGGTCAAAAGGGCGCTACAACGACGATATATTGTTGAGAGTTGTAGGTACTATAATATGATGATAGTAGTTTGTACAGTAATAATGTCAGAGGGGGGGGGGGGGTTGTCCCTCATTTGGAATTATGAGCTATCTGGCTGCTATGATATTGTTGCAATAATGAGCTATCTGTTATTTCAGGTGAGCGCAACAATGAGCTTTAATTTATAATATACCTATTTACAGCTCATAACTGTGCTCATCTGAAAATAGCAGACAGTTCATTATTGCAACGAAATCATGGTAAGCTCATTATTGCGTACGAGGGACGAAATGTAGGCTGTATATTTAATTTAATATAATTGTCACTAAACCTGGTTATTATGAAAGAACTTAAACATTCTGAGATTTTGAGGAACCTGTGTACACCTTTTGATTATTGTACTAAAAGAAAAAATTTAGTAAATGGTTATTGTTGTTTTGTTTCAGGTGTTGACAAATGGCGTTTTGTGGTGGTGTGCAGTGTTGTGTTGAGGTGCTGAGCTAGCAGGGTAGCAGTAGCAGCTGCTGGGACGCTGGCAGGTGCGGTGCAGTCCTGTTGCAGGCAGCCGTGCCCAGGTACTTTCCTAGCCAGCCCTCCTCACTAACACTAGGGGGACAGCAACAACAACGACAACGAATTTGTATCATCCGAGTGCTCGACTGCCTACCACCTATCAAAACCTTCTTCATCATTGCCCTTAAGGCTCACAATTTATTGCATTGTTTTTTTTTTTTTGTTTTGTTTTTTTTTTAAGACAAAATACATGACAACATTTTTTTTTTTTTTTTTTTTTTTGTATATTTCTGGTGCATAAAATATTTCATGTTAAAATTAAATATAAGCACTAAAATAATAGTAATTAATTCTCAATTTTTCATAAATTAATAATAAAAATTTAAACTTTAAATTCTTTTTCTTTTTTCCTTTAAACATATTTTTTCTCTCCTTTAAGCTCAATGTAATTTTTTTTACTGTAAAATATTGTATTGAATCCAATTTATCCTCTTAACCATGTATTCTTACTACAATATCTTTCTTTGCACTATCCAAGTGTTGCTATCAATAAGGAATTATGTAAAATTTTATGCACCTGTGCTACAGTACTGCAAACTTTCATCCTCTCTTAATATTTTAAATTTTAAGAAAACAGAATCCGAAAAGAAAATAATAAAAAAAAAAAATAAATATGTGTGTAGAAAAAACGAAAAAAACATACGTTTGGTGTTTTGATGATTGTAAGTTTAATTTCTTATTCTATAAAAAAAAATGGAGTTAAGTGTGTATATATATTGTTCTTTCAGTTAAAAAAAAAAAAAGAACTGATAAATGAGTATTTGTTAAAAAGTAAAAATCATTGACGTAAGCAAAATTTGATAATAGGCTGCTCTTTTTTTAATTTTTATTAAGCTAATTAATTATGTTTTTTTGTGGCAACATGTAGTGGTATCTACTTTAAAAACCTCTACTTGTCAGCCAGAATTGTAAAAATAAATTGTATTAATCTTTGGTTAAAATTTAGTATTGTAAGCAGTATATATGCAACTTGCATCACCTTTTAATCTAGTACGTAATTTAGAAAATGTAATGTAGTTATATATCTATATAATTCAAATACGAACACAACGTCTGAATTTTTTAATTTTGGAAAAGCACTGCATGACTATGAAATTGATGTATTTTTTTTTCAGTTTTATTTTTGTTTGTCAAGCATTAAGGGCATTGGGTGTAGCACCGGTAGTTGGCAACACTGACATATCTTCACCATGTTAATTTTTGATCCTTGCTCCTCGGAGTAATTTTTATGCTAGAGCTATGCTGATTGCTGTAGTATCAAGATAATTAGTAGCCCAAGTGCACAATTTGGCTAAATAAAGCCTGATTTAAAGAAAAGTATTTTTTTTATATTTTAGAAAAATGCATGTAAATTTAAAAAATTACTAAAAAATACTTTTCTTTAAATCAGGCTTTATTTAGCCAAATTGTGCACTTGGGCTGCTAATTATCTTGATACTGCAGCAATCAGCTTAGCTGTAGCATAAAAATTACTCCGAGGAGCAAGATTAAAAAATTAACATGGTGAAGATACGTCAGTGTTGCCAACTACCGGTGCTACACCCAATGCCCTTAAATTAAAAATAAACCACCAGAATTGACTCGGTAAAGTTTTTCACACTTGAACATTTTCTGCAACAATTTAGTATGGCTTACCAATTGCCTGACATCAGACAAACGGTTAGTCATACTGTATTTAGCATCTTCATCAATACATGGCCATCTATGTAATTGTATTGGTTAAGGAATTTCTTCTGAAATTTTTTCCTAAGTCGAAAATTAACATTGAGATAATATGTATGTTTTCTAATGATATGTCTAATTTCATGACAAATTACTTGAAGAGTGAGTAACTTAGGTAAATGCTTGACGGACAAATACAATTTCATAACTTATTTCCCTTGACAAGTATGCATTGCAAATATAAAAATATTTTACAAAAAAAAAAATAAAATAGGTACAGACTTTTCTTTTTTTTTTTTTTTCTTTAGTTAAAAAAATTACAGTTTTAAGTTACTGTATATGACTTTAAATTAATTAATGTGTTATTTACCTTTTGCTTTGTTCACATTTATATGATTCTTTTGTCATTTCTATGTGCTGTAAATAATTTTAACTTCACCTCCACTATGCTGCATGAAAAATTTCCGTAGGTATAATATTATGATAGTGCATAGTCCATTATAGATTAATATTGTGTGGATATTATATATTTTATGGGGGGTCTTGATTGGCTAAAATAATTAAATTTGTGTACTCTGATAAAAATTAAAAAATTAAAATCTAGGGCAAAATTGATATTGAATAAATATTGTAGATTCATAACTTACAGGGTTTTTATTATAATATATTGACGATGCCGCATTATTTTATCCATTATTTTTATTATTATTATTTGAAGGGGGTTGTCTGACCAAATATAAAGTAAATATTTATTATTGTTTTATAACTTCTTCTTAATGTATAATAATTAGCTGTCAGAATCACGAGAAAGAAAGTGGGGGGAGGGTGAGGGGTACTTCCCACGCAGCTAACCCTGATTTTTTAACTACAGGCGGTGGTGAGTGAGAGGCAGTGATGCTGCGGGTTTGCGGTGGTGTGCTGTGCTGGGGTGGTGTTCGAGACATGCTGAGTTGCTGGCGTTCGTTGTTGGAGCAGGAGAAAAGAATCCCCCACCTTTTTTCCCTTGATTCTCTGGCCTCTCCTTGATCCAAACCAACCTTGAAATCCAAACCTATCTTCTAAGCACACTCAGAGGGTGGGGGGAAAGATTGAATTAATTAATTTTTATCTCATCTTACTAGCGGGGTATTTTATGTATTCAATTTTTTTTTATTTTTGACAGGTTGGGGTGGGATAATTGTTATTATTAGGATCTTTAATATCATAATTTGGGAGGTAGATTTTATAGATTAATTGATAACAGTTTTTATAGTAAAAATAAATTATGGCAATCAGGATACAATTTTACTGGGGGTATAATGTTTAAATATGTTTTTTATTTTTACCTTTATCCACCAGTGGACAAAATAATTTTTAAACAAAAAAATAAAAAAAAATAAAGAGGAAGGTGAGTATAATATCGTCCTTATCAAATGATATAATTTTAGAGAATACGAAAATAACATTAAAATAATTTTGGTGTTAAAATAGCTTATGATGTTGTTGCCTGTTGCAAAGGGTTTTATTTTAAGATGTACCGGCTTGCTTTGGTGAGCATCGGCTTGAGGATGGAAGAGCATGAAGATTAATTAAGATGATGCATGCCCGGAGATGAAGAAACAAAAGTGGAAAATGGATTGCTGAATATTTGAAAACTTTGAATAAAATATGTTTCACCGACATTGTACCTGTTTTTATTGCATATATTGCTATAAAATAATGATAATTTTTATTAAATTTAAAAAATATATTATAATGTGCATCATGGTGGTTTGCAAAAGCTATATAGGTATTAGCTCTGCCTCTGCAATTAAAAGAAAACAAAGCAAGATAACACAAACATAAAAGGAAGAAATTTGGATTAAATTTTTATTTTGATAGGCAGAAGAGAAAGAGTATAAGCTAAATTAAGCTATATATCATGGAGGATATATATTATCCTTGCTATATATATTATATGCTCAAACTTTGGATGAAGTACATTTTTTGGTTGGCAATATTATATATATAGCTAAATTGTTAATCTTAGGATCTTAAAATGCGGTTGATCGGAGTAGCTGGGGATCTAGATGTGTGTCACGCCTAACGCGTAAATCGATGGAATTTCCCTATTGCAAAATTGAGGTGGTCAAGAATGAGTAAAAAATATTTACATTTGGTAAGAAATCTATTTTTATACCTATGAAGTTGCAATGTTATGAGCTGTGTAAGTGTAAAGCATGACGATTTTATGTGCGTAGAAGTTAATCAGTAAGTTTTGATAGGCTTCACGCTTTGAAAAATTAATTATGAGGGTAAATTTATCGTTAATCAATATCCACAGCTTTTTTATATAGCCTTTTTTTCAGTTTTTAGGCGACCAAAAAGATAATTTTCTGTATTTCAAATATTGCGCCTTATTTTTATCGCGATGCGCCAGCGCACTCTATCAGCGAAAAACTGAAATTAACTGTCATTTTTCATTCAACTTGCTGGAGTCCACCATTTTGTTTATTTTCCAAAGGTGGCAAAAATCGTGATAGCAGCAAGATTTTTAATTATAATCAAAGTTAAATATCGGTGAATACAACTATATTTTAATATATATATGGTCGGGTTGTTTCCCCTGGAAACAGGGGTCGAAAAAAGCTGCAGACATTGGGCGCATCGCGAGCAAACACGTTAAAGTGACCGTGTCCGGTAAAAACTCTTCATTTAACAGCAACCAGCCTGGGAAAGATCAGCGATCTTCGTCAGGAACTCTGAGTTTAAAAAAATCTAAAAATCAGATTCAAATAGCAACCGTTGAAAACATGAATCATATTAACGAGAAAGAAAATCCTAACAATGAGGTTGAAGAAATGGACACTCAAGAAGGTAAAAGAATTTTTGCATCTCAATGCATGGATGATAGGGGTTCCTCATCTTTTGGCGCCGAAGCTATTTTGTTATTTTTTTTCAGGAATTCTTCGCAAATGGTCGCAATTTGGTAAAAAAGTTTTGCATGAATAATTTTCGTTTTGAATGTTGTGTTTGTGCTTGATCATTGCGCAGATGGAACTAGAAATTATTAAAGCCGGCAGAGTATATAATCGTTGGACAGTTTCTTCGGGAATGCGCAGTTCGCGTCGCCCGCGACCCCGGCCTTGCACTCGCGAAACCTCGTTTGGCTTGACGTCTCACTTGTGTGACATGCAAAATTAAGCTGGTTATATGCTTGAAAAGTACGGTAGCTGGTTCTTGTGGTGTTCAGTAGGATAATACGAGAAACCCTGCATCAATAATGTTAGTATGTTTTGTATTATCCTTCTCGATGATAAGCCTGTGAATCCTGTGATTCTAGTATGCATAATTATGAAATCTACTAAATGTTCAGAAAAGGAGGACGAAGAGTTCAATTTGTGCAATCCTATAACATCATTATGCCTTCATTCTGTGTTGAAATAAATTGTATTGCATGCACACAGAATTGGAGAATATGTAAAAGACAAGGTAACAATATAAAATTAAGGAGACAGTAGGACATTTTATGATTTGTTGACAAAGACAGCTTTGGGAGCTTCATTGGAATCATTGGCCCCGTATCATCATAATATTTATTCAGATTGATTGATAGAATCACCAGCTCTGTTGACTTAATTCTAATAGGATTAATTAGACAGACACTGTATGATATTGCATACTAATATAAGAAAGCTAGGGTGGCTAAATCATTTCATGTGTGTAATATGAATCATAATATATACATACTGTCATACTCATATTATATGTACCGGTACATAATCGTGCATTCTGTATGCATACTTGTAGCAGTTGTAGCTTATTTGTGTTTCATTTAATGGTTATTCAAATAAGAAATTTATTGGTGTATCATAATAGATAATCATAAACACATAATCACTATAATCAGACACCTCCATGTCCATTCATCGAAATGTCCATTAATTATCATCATGTATGCATACACATGCAGTACAGTATGCAGAGTATGTACTCACAAGTCAGTGCACATTATAATTACAGTATGTTGGACGGCCATGATTAGATTATATAACAGCAGATGTGGCTACACCACTGTGTCACTCATCATGGATAATAGTATGGATACGAGAAAGTGAAAGAAAAAATTGGTTTGAATGTAATCAATATATATTATGCATATAATAATATACTTGTAAATTGAAAGAGGAGGGTCGAAAAATGTTTCCCACCCCACTGTCAAGACTAAGGCAACAGTCATATCAGCTCAACTTTGTCACTTGTGATTTGTAAATTAGTAATCTTGTGTGTAATAATACTTTTAGCTAGAAATCTTACTAAATCATTAATCATAAGTGAAATAAATTACAAAAATTTGTCAACCAGACAGCAAGACTGATTCTTTGACCTCTTTTTTTTTTTTGCTGATCATAGAATTAATTTAATTCTTTTTTAATTCTCAACTATTTTTTGATTTGCTGAAAGTTGACGGAGAAGCAAAATTCCACTGGGAAATGTCAAATGCACTAAATACATTATTGTTATTTTAAGGTGTCTTTTGAACCAAAAAATAGAAAGATATTAGACTTTTTGTACTTCACCACCCTCTGTTATTGTATTACCATCTTTGGGATATGCTAAGCATGAGGTAACTTGCTGTGAATGAATATATCTCTAAATGTAGAACAATTATGGTTAGAAGTCTGAAAGAGCTAATTAATATTTATGTGATCTATAACCTCGAATCTTGCCATGGTGTGCAGCCCTCTTGGAACTTTGAAATTGATGGCTGACCCATAGATACACCCTAGTCTGTGCTGCCCTCTTTTTTTACCATGTTTTGCCACTCTTAAAATATACCGATATACATTTGGCAAAAGAAAGGGGTGGGGGTTGCTATCTGTTTTTTAAAGTTTTTTTGCTTGAGAAGAAAAAAAATGTATTCCTCTGCTGCTGTGCTTCAAAGAATCCAGTACAACCCACCACTCTTACTCTCTGTTAATGTTTTATTACTCTAGGACTTTATTATAACGCCAAAACCTTCTATGAATTCTCATCATTGGACCACCTGCTATTAATTTGTAGATTGTTTAACTCTGATGTTGATCCTTGTTGTGTGTTTTTTTGCAGTAGAACCTGTGGAGGCCACCCCTGCAGATGGTGGGGGGACGGAAGGGGGTGGAGACGCTCCGCCAGTGAATGGAGAGGTTTCGGACCCTGCAGCTGGATCACAGGACACAGAAATGGATGAGGGTAGGTTTGCCCCTCTAATTTACAACAGTGTGGAATGTACACTAAAATTTGTTTAATAAAAGGCACAAGCAGCACCATTACACAGAATATGAGGTTTATATAATTATATCCATTGTAAAAAGAAAAAAATGTTCTCCTTTACATCCCCTATCAGTAGCTAAAATATCAGGTTTACAAAAACAAGCTAGTTTTCGAGTTATTAATTTTTAAAGTTGACTAATTTAACATGGAAGTTCCATTTCAACATGTTAAATTAGTGGACTTTAAAAATTAATAACTCGAAAACTGGCTCGTTTTTGTATACCTGATATTTTAGCTACTGCTAGAGGACAACATTTTAATTTTTTTTTCATAATTTTCATGAATGGGATTTTTTTTAGCATTGGGTCAGCTTATCTATGTTATCTCTACCTTAAGATGCAACACAAATATAATATGAATCAGCTGATTTGAAAACATTGAAAGCAGCTGCAACCAAGCTTTAAATTATGATTCCCATATTACCAGATCAGATCTGTTGGCTGTTAATATTTCGTAAGACTAATCAGACAGACTAGAACAATACTTTATAAATTTCATCATCCCCTTTTGCTTGTTTATTACTCTTTTAGTGCATTCTTGTTGTCATTTGTTTCGTATGTAAAAAATGTTAAGGTAAATTTTATATACTGTAATGTTTTTCTGAAAGTCTTACATTGTTTGTTCGTTTTTTTTTTTTTTTTGAGGATGAAGATTAGCAGACTTCCTTAAGCATCTTTTATTTATCTCAGTATGACCCAGGGTTGAGAGGGAAGGGAGCGTCATTTTATTTATCCCAGTATGACCCAGGGTTGAGAGGGAGGAGAGCGTCATTTTATTTATCCCAGTATGACCCAGGGTTGAGAGGGAGGGGAGCGTCATTTTATTTATCCCAGTATGACCCAGGGTTGAGAGGGAGGGGAACGTCATTTTATTTATCCCAGTATGACCCAGGGTTGAGAGGGAGGGGAACGTCATTTTATTTATCCCAGTATGACCCAGGGTTGAGAGGGAGGGGAGCGTCATTTTATTTATCCCAGTATGACCCAGGGTTGAGAGGGAGAGGAGCGTCATTTTATTTATCCCAGTATGACCCAGGGTTGAGAGGGAGGGGAGCGTCATTTTATTTATCCCAGTATGACCCAGGGTTGAGAGGGAGGGGAGCGTCATTTTATTTATCCCAGTATGACCCAGGGTTGAGAGGGAGGGGAACGTCATTTTATTTATCCCAGTATGACCCAGGGTTGAGAGGGAGGAGAGCGTCATTTTATTTATCCCAGTATGACCCAGGGTTGAGAGGGAGGGGAACGTCATTTTATTTATCCCAGTATGACCCAGGGTTGAGAGGGAGGAGAACGTCATTTTATTTATCCCAGTATGACCCAGGGTTGAGAGGGAGGGGAGCGTCATTTTATTTATCCCAGTATGACTCAGGGTTGAGAGGGAGGGGAGCGTCATTTTATTTATCCCAGTATGACCCAGGGTTGAGAGGGAGGGGAGCGTCATTTTCACCCTAAAATCTTTGAAATATGGGGGGGGGGGAGTTGTTTGAAGGGGGTGCATAACAAAAAAACTGAAATTATCAGTAATATTAGATTGCAAGTGACATAATGGCAACATTTTTACAATAGACTGCAAATAGGTTTATAAAAAAACGTTCCCGACAAATGGTCTGTTCATAAATGCATAGTAATTTCAGAAGCAAGAATCAGATGACTCTTGTATCTCTTATAGAATAGACAATGATGATCTCCTCTTTTATTTCATGATTAGACAATATACATAAAAATATGTGTTTTTGAATTTTTATAGATTTTTTTGGAACTAATTTTAAAATATTATTGCAATGGGCAACCTACATGATTTTTTTTAATTACAGAAATGAATAGAGGGTACCAAATTATGCTACTCTGAATTTTTTCAGATTTTTTTGAGACACAGAACTATTTTTAAATAATTATTGGAAGTGCGGCCACGCCCCCTGGAGGCGTCAATAGGCGTACAGTCTCTATCGTTTTTATTAAGTATTCAGGGGTGCCAACTGAAATCACAGAACTTTCAATAATTATTTAAAAATAGTTCGGGACTCAAAAATCTGACAAAATTCAGAGTAGCATAATTTGGTACCCTCTATTCATTTCTGCAATAAAAAATTTTCATGTATGTTGTCCATTATCTGAATTAGGGTGGTACTACCTGATTGTACGCCCATGATGTGATTTTCTAGCACTGTGATTGGCTGTTGATGGTATCTTAGGCGTCTAATCAGGAAGTACCATTTTAATTCAGATAATTTTAATATTCTTTTAAAATTATTTCTCGCACTCCGAAAAAGTGAGAACATTATAATTTTATGTATACTGTATTTTTAATTGTGAAATAAATTAATTAACCATTATTGTCTATTGGTTGATCTGACTCTTTGCTCGTAAATTGCAGCCATCTACCCAGGGATAATCCGAGGATACATCACAAATTGTTTATTACGTAATCGAAATTGAAATCACAAATAATCCTTTTTTTTTTTTTTTTTTTTTCTTTTTAGGTTAGTTTAACTGCAACTTACGGCCATTGATTCATGAATCCATCCTGCATTTATGAAGAGACCTATAATTGTAAATTCAATACACATTATTGCTACATTAAAATCAATGTTTGTTTGTTTGTGCAGACGAAGCGAGGTCCGAGGCGACGTTCCGCTATCAGGTTTCCAACTTCTCCAAACTTAAAGACTCCCAGCTGTCCACCCCGTGCTACGTGCGCAACCTGCCATGGAAGATCATGGTGATGCCTCGTTACGGCCCTCCTCAGGACCGCCAGCAAAGTCGCAGCCTCGGCTTTTTCCTCCAGGTAACTACCTTCTTTCAGCGTTCTGAATTAAATTTTAACCTTTTTGTACCAAAATAAATTGCCAGAATATGAGTTTCTCCAAGGCAAAAATCAAACCTACCAGTACGCTTCTAGCTCATGACGAGCTAAAAATGTAGCAGAACTTCTAAGTCTCTGACAAATTTCTACTTATCACAAAGGGTTACTTAGAGGATGGGAACAGTTTTTTTATGTTTTTATTGATTCTGTTCTGTCAAACTTGTTACTACACCCAAAAATATATCACCACCTAAGAGTTCCGTAAAGTCCTGAAGGTTGACAAAAATCTTCTCAACACCTTTTTTTCTTTTTTAAGTCAACCGTCAGAACTTGCTGGAACTGTTAGAAGGCGGAGGGTGGTAACAAAGTTTTGGGTGCAATAATAAGTTTGACATGATTTGAAGTTAAATATATTCCACTCCTTCTTTAAACATGATAGGATTTTAATTTTTATCAACATCACATTATCAAAATCCTATAGCAATTCTAATTGAGTCGTAATAGATTACAAATTGCATAAAGTCGTTCTTTCAGAAAAATATTAATTGAGGTGTACACATCATATGTGTGAACTTCAACAATCGTAATAAGTCTCTTTACTGAATTGTAGTCTTACATCTTGTGGATGTTTCAGTGCAGAGTTGTTTGAATAACCACATGGCTTAGAGATTAGAAAGTTACTACATGTATTGTTTGGGGAGCATTAGTCAACTTTCTGAGAGATTAATTTAGTTTCAACAAGACCTGCAGTAAATCTTAAGGGAAAGGTGACACGGATCAGCTGACCCAATGCTAAAAAAATCCCACATATGAATATTATGAAAAAAATTTAAAATGTTCTCCTCTACATCCCCTATCAGTGGCTAAAATATCAGGTAATGGTATACAAATTCGAGCTAGTTTTTGAGTTATGAATTTTTGAAGTTGACTATTTTAACATGAAAAACTCAAACTTCCATGTTAAATTAGTCAACTTTAAAAATTCATAACTAAAAAACTAGCTTGAATTTGTATACCTGATATTTTAGCCACTGATAGGGAATGTAGAGGAGAATATTTTAAATTTTTTCATAATTTTCATGTGTGGGATTTTTTAGCATTGGGTCAGCTGATCCGTGTTACCTTACCTTTAAGTTTAATGTGTTTGAATACTTAAACTGTTGCATACACTATACAGTGTTTGTATGTAATTTAGGTTCAAATTGAAATTAGCTGATGTTTGTTTGTTTTTTTCCTTGTCAAGTAAAGTAGATGTATGACTTTGGGTACTGAGTCTCTCGTGGTTTGTTTTTCAGTGTAACGGAGAGTCAGAGTCCTCGTCGTGGAATTGTTACGCTGTGGCGGAGCTGCGCCTGCTGAGCCAGCGTGAAGACGGAGAGCACTTCACCCGCAGTAAGTGTCCGTAACTTCTTTTTTTCTTATCTTTTTATATTTTTTTATGTAACTCAAAGTCTTGTGCACGCAATGATTGTGACAAACCATTGATATAAATGTCTGGACAATGAAACTTTTTTATTGTTAACCATGGGCCAATGTAGTACCTCATTTCAAAACCAGAGCACAGAATTTAATGATATTATTAAAGCTCGCAGACCACATTATTTTTTAAACTTTTTTTATTGTTAACCGTGGGCCAATGTAGTACCTCATTTCAAAATGAGAGCACAGAATGTAATGATATTATTAAAGCTCGCAGACCACATTATTTTTTAAACTTTTTTTATTGTTAACCGTGGGCCAATGTAGTACCTCATTTCAAAATGAGAGCACAGAATGTAATGATATTTTTAAAGCTCGCAGACCACATTATTTTTGAAACTTTTTTTATTGTTAACCGTGGGCCAATGTAGTACCTCATTTCAAAATGAGAGCACAGAATGTAATGATATTTTTAAAGCTCACAGACCACATTATTTTTAAAATTATTTTTAATAAGATAACATGTAAACTGTTCTGTGCTCTTCCCTTCACTGGGTAGACATTACTTGACAATTTTTTGTTTACAAATAACGAGCTAAAGACTTTGATCTAATCCTTGGTGAGATTCAAATCTCACTTCTTGTGTTGTCCTTTACAGACATCAAGCACCTTTTCTATAGCAAAGAAAATGATTGGGGCTTTTCACACTTCATGTCTTGGAATGACGTGTTAGATCCTGAAAAAGGATACATCAAAGATGACAGTATCATGTTGGAGGTAAACTCATTGTAATGTCTTGTGTATTTGTGCAGGAACTAACCAGTACATTGCTTAGGTCCACGTGACAGCAGATGCTCCTCACGGAGTCTCGTGGGACTCGAAGAAGCACACGGGTTATGTGGGACTCAAAAACCAAGGAGCCACATGTTACATGAACTCACTACTTCAAACCCTGTACTTCACTAACCAGCTGCGCAAGGTAAGCTCTTTGATAAAACATCATCAATCACAAATGGGGCGTTGTCTTTTTATTTACAACGAAGGTACTGCTTGACCTTCCTAGCAACAGAAAATAACATTGACTCGTAAAAGAAGGAACAACATCACCCTTAAAGACTTATGTTTGTGCAAACTCAACACCCTCATGAGTAAAAAAAAAAAAAAAAATGCTTGGCTCTTTTAACAAGTTTCCAGTATCTAAAAAACACCCTCAAATTAACTCATTGCCATGGTGGTATGAGTGCTCAAATAAATTTCATTCATAAAATTAGTAAAGATATTCCACCTTTGTAAACTTTAGTTGCTCTGTACTGAAAACTGAAAGTAAAAAATTGAGAAATTTTACGTTTTTGTTGCGTGACAAATAATGTTTTGCCAAGCCCAAATTACAATTAATCATGGTATAATGTTACATTGTGTTGTAGGCCGTGTACAAGATGCCGACTGAGAGTGATGACTCTACGAAGAGCGTGGCACTGGCTCTGCAGAGGGTGTTCCACGAGCTTCAGTTCTCAGACAAGCCCGTGGGCACTAAGAAGCTTACCAAGTCGTTTGGCTGGGAGACCCTAGACTCGTTCATGCAGCATGATGTACAGGAGTTCCTGCGAGTGGTACGTTTTCAGTTTGTGAAGCTTCTGGTGAAACACTAACGACGAAGTGTCTGTTGTAGTTGCTGGACAAGCTGGAGAGCAAGATGAAAGCCACCTGTGTCGAGGGAACCGTACCAAAGCTCTTTGAAGGAAAAATGGTGGTAGGTTTTCATTTAGATTTCTGCTTGTGATATTATATTTTATGCAATTTTGTAGGAACAAAAATAATGAATAATAGATAACGCATACTTTAAACTTGTTGCCACTTTGTTTATGTACTGTTTGTTTTTCCAGTCTTACATCAAGTGCAAGAACGTAGATTATAAGTCGACTAGGCACGAGACTTTCTATGACATCCAGCTCAACATCAAGGGCAAAAAGAACAGTAAGTGTTGAATGATGCTAGTAAGTGGAGGGGGTTTGACATTTAATCTCTTGTTGCAGTTGATGAGTCCTTCAAGGACTACATCACGACAGAAGTGCTTGACGGAGATAACAAGTACGACGCGGGTGACCATGGACTCCAGGACGCCGAGAAGGGCGTTATCTTTGCCTCATTTCCTCCCGTCCTCCACCTTCATCTCATGCGCTTCCAGTACGACCCAATCACAGACTGCTCAGTCAAGTTCAACGACAGGTGAGTCCTCCCTACCTCAAATATAAAACAAATCAACCTTGCCAAAGTCTCCCAGGTTTTATCATTTATAATAACAATCTATCTGGCAATTTTTCAAAATGGAATTTGGCTTAATGAATTTAGTATTTTTCTAATTAATAGCAATTTACTTTAATATTCATTAATATTAATTTTCAGCCTAGCAAATATTAAAAACAACCTTGGTCTTCATTGTAACAGTTGTGTTTTTGTGTATCAGGTTTGAGTTCTACGAGAAGCTCCATCTAGACCCGTACCTGAACGAGCCGGAGCCCACCCCTGCCACCTACACACTGCACGCAGTGCTGGTGCACAGTGGCGACAATCACGGAGGACACTACGTCGTCTTCATCAACCCCAAGGGAGACGGCAAGGTAAGAACCACTCTGTTTGAAACCATGGGAGGTACTATCTAGTTTTTTAGTCTGTAAAATTATTATTGTGATGGTACTTAATATTTGCAAATAATGCAGCAAGCAAGTTAACTATTTATTTTTTTTGGCGTCACAAATTTTATATGCTGCTAATAAAAATATGTCACTTTAGTTGTTGTTGCTGACTTGTGACGTTATGTTTTAGTGGTGCAAGTTTGATGACGACGTTGTCTCTCGCTGCACCAAGCAAGAGGCCATCGAGAACAACTACGGTGGTCAGGACGACGACATGAACATGACCGTGAAGCACTGCACCAACGCCTACATGCTGGTCTACATCCGCGACTCTGAGCTGAAGAACGTGCTGCAGAAGGTGGCCGAGCAAGACATTCCGCAGGAGGTGAGGGAAAGGTTTGACAGTGAGGAGCAGGAGGAGGAGGACGACGAAGAGACACTCGAGAAGAACAGGAAGAAGTTCCTCAGGTGGCGCAAGAAAAACGGATATCCGGATGACCCAATAACCTTCGACACGTAGTCTACTGTTTAAATTTTGTCAAGTTCATAATGTAAAAATTATCTTCCATTGTATTGTACCTGACCATTTTCAGATACCATATTCCAATAAACCCATCCTTTACAATCTAATTTGTTTAAATTTCATTTTCAACTTAAATATTATCTATAAGTAAACATCTCAATTTTAGAAGTTAGAGCTCAATCTATGGATTTAATATTTTAAGTTGAAATTTGTGTTATTGAACACATGGAAGATTGATATATTTTCTACTTTTTGTAATAAATAAATGCTTAGGAATGGAAGAGTTCAACATACAGAGGATATTTGAATTTGAATATTGGGATAGATTAATTGGCACAACTTCCATGGATGCCTGTGGCTGCTATAAATTTGTTTATTTTAGGTGATAAAATATAACATCACTCCTGGGTCAATGCTCTATTTTAGTACTATAAGTATTGATGAAAATCAGTCAGAATGAACTTCTGCCTCTCTCTGAATTTCAGTTTCTCAGCATCTTTTAAGCCTACTACTGTACTTAGATGTAAAAATAATAGATTGATATGCATACACTTAAGGTTCATTTTAAACAGTAAATTTTTTAAAGGGGGGGGGGGGGAATGATCTGTTGCTTTAATGCCTATTTTGTTGTCAATTTGTTTTAAGCTCTATACTGGAATATTCTTGGAGAGTAGAGTATTCTTCTAACAAGGCATTTTATTTTGTCTGGACTACTGCATGTCTTGGTTAATTCCCCGTGGCCGTTTCTCGGAGGTTGCAGTGTGGTTTGACGGTGGTTTGTGTCGCAGCTGGTGGACAGGCTGCAAGAAGAAAAGCGCATGGAGCAAGTGCGACGCAAGGAGCGCAACGAGGCTCACCTCTATATGACAGTGCAAGTGCTGCTGGAGGACAGCTTCGAGGGACACCAGGGCAACGACCTGTACGATCCCGACAAGGCTCAGTACCGCGTGTTCCGTGTCCGCAAACAGATGGTTCTACACGAGCTCATGGATCTTCTTGCAGACAGCATGGTTAGTTCACTTTGTTTGTCTCTGGGAGAAAACGTTTTAAAGAAAAATTCATAGAGGGGACGTTATTAAAAAACCAATTTTGCAGTTTTTTTATAAAAAAACATAATATACATAGTAACACTGTTTTATATAAAAATAAAAAAAAGCCTTTTAGTTTTAAATCTTGAATATCTTTTATCATTCTGATTTGACCTGATAATCAAAATTATCACAAGTTAATAATTTTAAATGTTGGAAAGTGTATTCAGATCTGACTTCTTCCGTTAGCTGAATAGCAGCTTTATTAAAAAAAAATAGTAAATACAGTAAATCAGGTGGTAAGAAAAAAAAATGCGGGGTTGAAATGAAAACTTCATTTCAAGTTCCATCCATCAGTAATAACTCATAACACGAATCAGCTGATTTTGTAGTCCCATTTGATTAATATGATGTAAACAATGTAAACCTTAGCAAATTCACAAAATTTCTGAAAAAAGTTTGAGACAAAAAAAAAAGCCAAAAGCCATAGAAAAAATTCCAAGATTATTCAAGCCATTTTTTTTTTTAATATTTTTTTTTTTGTTTTGTTTTTTTTTTTTTTTTTTCATTTTTAACATACGGCCTTCCCATGGAGCAAAACTAAAAACTTAATAAAAAAAAAAAATCAGCTCGAATAATTGTGTCGGAATTTTTTCCATGGCTTTGAAAATCTGTCCAATTTTTTTCACAAAATGAGACAATCAGCTGATTCGTGTTACCTTTCCCTTAAGTCTAACAAGTGCTCTTGTATTAACCTTTTAACTGCTTCTCTTTGTAGAAATACCCCCTAGAGCAGCTGAGGCCGTGGCCGTTGAGTTATCGGTCCAACGAGACGTGCAGGCCCACTCTGATCGACATGGAGACGGACGCCCACAAGCCCATCATTGAAGTGGCCGAGAACTCCAACCCCTGGAACATTTTCCTGGAAACCGTCATGCCGGACTCTGGATTGACGGTAAGAACTCCCGACCAAACGACCTATGGTATCGATACAAGAACCTCTAAGGATGTAAATTAATAATGATTTGTTACAGGCCTTGCCACCATTTGACAAAGACTCTGATGTCTTGCTCTTCTTTAAATTATATGATCCAAGAAACAAACGTTTGCATTACTGTGGCCATCATTATATGCCAGTCGCAGCAAAAGTCCGTAAGTTGAAAAGTAATTGTCGTTTTTTTTACAACTTATTTTATCTTATATTTTTAGTATTTAGTTTATAAATAGAGGCTTTGAGTATTCTGGATTTTCAGCCCTTTTCTCTATCTTTTAATATGGAGCATTGCTGAGTTGATAATTAAGGGCATCATTTAGACAGAATTCATTTTCAAACATCATCAAACATGATATCCAAGCCCCAAAATTAAATGTTAAGTAAGTTAAATATTTATTTTCAGATTTTTAATGTCATTTATAGCAGAGAAAAGGGTAAATGTCAATTTGCTAAATTTTTGACCACAAAATACACCTAATTGACACAAATTATTATTGTTATGCATAGTGACTTAAAGCCTCTATAAACTTGAAAATATTTTTTGGTAGTATAATTAATTAAATTCAATTTGAATGCTTAAAAAAAATGCTTGTAAAAAAATATTCTACCCTCTGAAAAATACAAAACATTAAGGGTAACACAAACAATCGATTGTTGGTAGTCCCATTTGATTAACATGTAAACCTTAGCAACCTCATAATGATTCTGAATTTTTTTTTAGAGACAGTTCTTGGCACCAAAAAAATATGGAAAAAATTTCAAAACAATCGGACGATCCAGTTTTTTAAAATTAATTTCTTAGTTTAGGTCTCCATGGGAAAGTCCTATACTGAAAATTTAAAAAATTCATTTAAAAAAATTGGATCGTCCGATTGTTTTGAAATTTTTTCTACATTTTTTTGGTGCCAAGAACTGTCTCTAAAAAAAAAATCAGAATCGTTATGAGGTTGCTAAGGTTTACATGTTAATCAAATGGGACTACAACAATCGATTGTTCGTGTTATCTTACCCTTAATTTATTTTTCTATAGAATTTGACACATTTTTTTAAACAGTTTTAAACTTAATAATATGCATGGTTTTATTTCAACAGTTGCTTCATTTTACTAATTGGTGTGTATTTTACAGAGGATCTTATCCCAATCCTGAACGAGAGGGCTGGGTTCCCGCCAGACACTGAGTTGCAACTGTTTGAGGAGATCAAGCCCAACATGGTAGACAGGATTCAGAACCTGCATGATGCCCTGGAGAAGGTACCGTGATGATACCCCTCGAGAGGTGACTTGAGACTGACCGTGGCCACGTTGTTTCAGGGCCTGGATGAACTCATGGACGGAGATATCATCGTGTTCCAGAAAGATGAGCCAGACGAGATGTTTGAGCTCGCCACCTGCAAAGATTACTTTAGGTAATTATTTCACCCCGTAAAAACAGACAATTTTAAAGCTTTCTTTTGCACTTAAAATTTAGAAAATAGTAATGGTCTATAGTGCTAGAAATCTTGTAAATTCCATCCTGTCTTTATGATGACAATAGTTTTTTTTTTAAAAGTATTTAAATTTCTTTAAAACAAGTTAACTCTAAACAATAAGTTCAATAGTATTACTTATGAGTCTGGCTCTAATGCAAAGTATTTTTCACTGTTGTATTTCTGTGTATGTTTTCTAATATTAATAATTTGTTACAGGGATTTGTATTACCGAGTTGAGGTTACATTCTGTGATAAGACTATTCCGAACGACGTAGGCTTCACGATGGGATTGTCCCACCGAATGAATTATGACCAAATGGCAAGTGCTGTTGCACAGAGGCTAGGCACAGACCCTTACCTTCTCCAGTTTTTCAAATCACAAAAGTAAGTGCATCACTATGCTAGTTTGTCTTGATGGAAGTCTAACGTTATGTCGTCATGTCAACAGCTACAAAGACAGTCCTGGGCACCCTCTGCGCTGCACGTACGACGGTTCCCTCAAGGACCTCTTGGTCTATTCAAAGCCCAAGCAACCCAAAAAAGTGTATTATCAGCAGCTTAGCATTCCAATAAATGAATTGGAAAACAAAAAACAATTCAAGGTAAGACTATTTTAATAATTTTCTTCTTACCTTAGCTTTTATATGTACTGTACCAGTATTTTTTTATTATTTAGTCTTCTGACTTTTCTCATCTTTTTTAATTTAATCTTTTTATTTTTATCACCATTTTTATATTGAAGTCATTTACTTCTAGTAGGCTAATAGAGACAGTATTCTTTGTCTTACCTCCCCATATGAAACCTTTTTATTAATATTGAGGTCAGGTCAAAACTGGTTATCTTGAGGTGTGTTTTGCTTAGTGATTCCCTTGACTACACACTGGTACATTACCCATTGTATTTTTCTGTGTGCTGATCTAAATTTGTTTGTTTTGTGGTGCAGTGCATTTGGATGAGTCCGAAGCTGAAGGAGGAGAAGGAACTGACGTTGTTCCCCAACAAGCGGGGCACCGTTGCTGACCTGCTGGAGGAGGCACGCAAGCAAGTGGAGCTTGTGGAGAACGGCACCGGACGCCTTAGGTTAGTCTCAGTTTGACATTGATCAAAATGTTATAAAAACAACTATTATTTTTACATGTTTATTTACGATTAGATAATTAACAGCTTAAGTAATACTTCAAGAAGAGTTTTGTCCTTCGACAAGTTCTTACCCCATTCTGTTCTTAGGTTATTTGAACTATCCTGCTTCAAAATCATCTTCAGCCCCTATGACGATTGTCAATTAGAGCAGCTCAACACAACAGCCAACAAGACCTACAGGTAATGTTATTTGCTTTTCAGAAAGGTTCAACTTATATTTTGCTAAATAATAAGGGATAAAAGTGAAGTAAATTCATTTCAATTTATCAAATGTTACTAAAATCTTCAGCATACTTTTTATATTTTTACATGATGGAATAACTTTTTCAGAATTATAAAAATAAACATGCACCATCAATGAGAACACAAAAACTTGGAATCAATAAATCAATACTAACTTTCCCACTTTAAATTTGCAATGTGCTGTTAGATCTAAGGAGGATCAAATATAATGTTAATTAACCTGTGTGTTACAGGATAGAGGAAATTCCCCCTGATGAGTTAACCATTGCGGACGACGAAATCCTAGTCCCTGTGGCTCACTTCTCCAAAGATGTCTACGCCACATTCGGAACACCCTTTGTCGTCAAAGTGAAGCATGTAAGTGTTACAACCTCCATTTAAGAAAAATGAAACATTGTGATATATTATTTATAGTAAAAGATAGAAAAATTTCAAAACAGCAAGGCCTTAATATTCTATACTTTCAATATTCAATAAATTCAATGAAATTTGCCACATTTTACAGAAAGATAATATAAAGTACACTAGGAGTTGAAAATGCAAACTCTTAATTTTGCAATATTTTAGAACTAGAAAAACTAGAGCATCTCATTTCAGGCTACATCCAAGAAAGAGTAACTAAAATTCGCTGATTGTAGTGACCCAACAGTATGGTTAAGTGAATTGTTATTAAATTTAGTAAAGTTGATTGTGTAATGGAAGAATAGTAATAACTATTAGCTCTTAAGGGTAAGGTAACGCCACCAATGTTAAATTTTCCACTCTCATTTGTTCCTCCAAAAATATTTTAAAATATTCTCCTCTATGTCGTTCATTAGCTCTTAAAATATCGTCAATACAAATACGATCTAGTTTCCGAGTTACGTGTATTGAAACTAAACCCATTTATTGAACAAGCATACGCTGCATTTCAGTGACATTAGTAAAATTCTATAATTCAATCGTCCGATTTTTAAAAAAAAACTAGAAACAAACTTAATGCACTAGGACAAACCTTCACAGCAAAAAAAAAAAAAGACAATTATGAGAGTGGGAGCGACGTAAATTGATAATAACTGCACGATTTTTGACACTCGCACGTCTCACACACCCCTTTTTGGTCGGCCATTAAACAACTGGCGAATGAAACAGGCTGACTAATGAACCAAAACAACGCTTATAATCCACTCACCTAAAGTAAAAACTTTCCAAAAATGTTTTATAGTAATGAAAAAAAAGTTTTATAAATAAAACAACCATAACAGTTATTATTTAACTCATTATTTATAAATAAATTGAATATAAAACTGCCGTGACTTGCGTGGTATCTTTAGAGTGGGACAATTTGAATATTGATATAGAGGCGCTGCGATCGCGGCGCAACTCTGGCGTTCCCTTTCCCTTAAGTGAGAATCGTAATGTTGTTTACCTAGTGTTGTAACTGTTATTGTTCTTGTCTTGAATACTCTTGTATTTGCAGGGAGAAAACTTCATCAAAGTCAAGGAGAGGATCCAAAAGAAATTAGGACTACCAGAGAAGGAGTTTGAAAGGGTAACAGATTTATCTTTTAATTTATTTTTCTTCCACTTTTGCAGTGTTTTAATTTAAATTAACTGATTACAGATCAAGTTTGCCGTGGTCGTCATGGGCCGAGCGAACTACGTCAGTGAAGAAGCAGACTACATTTTCACCCCTAACGACTTCAAGTTTCCTCTTTGCCAAGGTAAACTCGGAACACAGTACCTGAAATTAATCAATAGAGTGCTTAAATTTGTAGTTGACATTATTTTTTACATGTTAATTGATAGGTAACATTTACTAACAAAAGTCGATGAGCTCGTGTCTCCTTTTACATAATTTCAAATGTTTAAAAATTGTCTACCTTAGGACAGAATGCTTGGGATAAAAAAAAAAAAGCTTGATTTTTATAGGTTATGTAATATAAAACATTGATGTTTGAATTAAAGTTGTGAATAAATTCTTAATTGGAATTTAGACCATAGAGCCCACTCTTTCAAACATTCCAAATCCAAATTATAATACAAGTTCGTTACATATCTATGGTCCAACAAAAACATAGATTGTGATTGATTCACTTTATTTTTAATCCGCTCTTTTATTTACCTATCAGCTGTGAGGCACATTTAAAACAAATTTAAAAGTGAAAGTCAATTTTATTGTAATCTAATATTTGCTAACTGTGTGGACATATGAAGCTGCATTAGTTCCAAACGGCCCTTCTTCCATTTCCAAATAAGCTTATTAAATATTTTACCGATAGGCAAGTGAACTTCATTGAAAATTGAAGAAGGACTGTTGATAGTAGACTCGTACTATATCGTCATAGCAAGTCTTGTTTGCTGATCTCAGCTTGGAAGAATTTTCATAGACTTTTCAATCCATTTTCTGCTAACATATCGAGATTGTCAAATTATGTAAATTATATCAAGGTGAGATCTATTGGCTTGCTAGAAGTAAAATGCCAATACGTGGGCATAAAAAAAGAAGATATCAAGTAGAGATTGTCGAACTGGATGCCACCATGGCGATATAGTTTATCAAATACTGAATTAGATTATACCTGTAAACTACAATATTCCTACTACTCTTCTTTCTTGTCTAACTTTTTGATCCGTAAACGGAAGCAAAAATTAGCAAAAAGTGGAAATAATATAACTTGTAGGCGTAATAAGATGGTATTATTTAGTGAGTAAACAAGTCGTAGCTTGTAATTTGTCAATTTCGGCTAACGAGTGATTTGTTTCAGCAGCTTTGGTGAACGCTCCCCCGCGATCGTGGATAGGCTTGGACCATGTGAACAAGGCCCCCAAGAGATCACGCTACAACTACTTGGAGAAAGCCATCAAGATTTACAACTAGGGAGAGAGTGAGCGAGAGTTTGTATTTTATGAAGGGGTATGTTTAAAAAAAAAAATATTTAAAAAAAAATAATAATAAGGACTGAGTAGATTTTAAAGCTTACTACTGTGTCCTTATAATTTCAATATATTTACCCCACTGGACAAAGTGAATGAATGAGTGACAGTGTGAACTAGTAACATGCCCCACAATTTTTTTTTGTTTGTTTTTCATCAGCAAATATTAATAATAACCAAAACAACATAAACAGTGTCTTTGCTTCCTCTATTTTTTCCCTGAGTGGGCATAAAAAAATAAGTTTAGACTGAAACTAAAAATTATTCCTTATGCTATAAATACTTAACTTTAAAAAAGAAAAAAAAAAAAAAAGAAAATATTATATAATGTTGACCCTCTCTATTTAGCTTTCGTTATATTTTTTCTGCTTTCAAGTAAAAAAGAAAAAAAAAATGATAACAAATAACAAAAATAATGTTAATTGGCATAACAGAGTTATAATTGTGAATAAATGAACTTTCTTTTTAATTTAAACTATATAAGTCGCAAGCATTTTAATTTTTGTGGCACCACTTGGGTAATGTATATTTTTGATGATTTCTAAGAGTATGAATCATGAAACAGAATTAATAAATTTCTGTGACGAGGAACGTTATGTGCAAGTTTAATTTTATCGTTTGACGAATATTAATTGATGTTTCATAACATTTTATAAAATATCAAAGCAGAGTATAGATGAGCTCAATTCCATGCAATCACATTTTCTCCTTAGATGTATTAATTTTCTAACTTAAAACTTTATTTTAATGTGTGGAAGTGAGGTGTTATTTTTAAATTAATATTCTCAAACGATGAAACTAAAGACATGGTATTTTCTTACTTAAAACAATGTTGCAACAAAAGATTGTGGTAATCCCATGTAATGATAGAAAAGAAAGTACCTTTTAAACTCCAAATTTAATAACATTTTTTTCCATCTTAATATTTCACCATCGTACACAAATTATATGGAGCAAGTATTGTGAAAACAATACATGTCTAATGCCTGGCAATCTAAAAATGCTGTCACTTCCGTTTTCTCTTGTTTGACATAATCATGTAATTACTTGTACATGTTGTACGTAACAGTAAGTTTTAAATGTGCCAGACGGAAATATACAAAGTAGTTATTTTTTTGTATCACCTGATTTTCTTTTAATTAATTAAAAAAATAAAATCAAACAGCATTTTTAATATATCCAGAAATTTTACTACAACAGCAAGGAAAGAAAGAAAGTGTTTTAAACCTTGTGTAAATTTATTAGCTTTTACCTATCATGGATAAAAAATATTTTAAATTTTGACATTACGTCATCATTCTTTTATTAAATATTTTAAATTTATGTTGTGTACATCAAATATATCATACTATCAAGTGAAAATGTCTCTTGATACTTTGGGTACGATGCTACCTCTCTTCTCTGTCCTCTACTTATAAATACTTTTCAACACAATATGGAGTTTGATCTGATATCTATCTTTACATGGGGGAGCATAGTCTCGATTTGTCATGTAAATATTGTTTGAGAATGGGTCAAAGGCTATTTGCTGGGGAAATTAAATAAAAGAAAAGAAAAAAAATATTGATACAAGTTGTTACTAGCTCTACCGTACTGCTGGATCATTCAGTTTAACTAAGATCTCTGAAAATATGTTTATGGCAGTACTATTTTTTATTTGGCTCGGCATTTTTGCCTATTTAAACAAAAATAATAAAAACTATATTACCACTTGGTAACTAAAGAGGCTAAAGAAGAAGCCTGAAAGGTATAAAATTAGGTTGGTTGTTTCGTTGTTTAATACTCTATTTAAAAAAAATCAGGAAGGTTGTTTGACAATTATCGTGTGCTCAAAGAAAAGTGAAGAAAAGAAACAAATGATAGAGCTTTTTATTATGATTAAAAATAATAATACTGATAATGCCAGCCATTGCTAGGAGTTTATTATTCAAATGCTGTGTAATTTTCATTTAAATTTTTAATTTATTCACATCTTGTTCAGATATATAGCAAAAACTAAAAACATCATTACTATGAAAAAAACAACTCATGAATGTAAAAATAATAAATTAAATCAGAAAATAAATCTAATTAAATTTATAAGAGATGAAATTGAATCAAATTTTCTTATCCTTTCCTATCGTGAAATTTTGGTATCTTAATTTTTTATTTATTTATTATTTTATTGGAACACTAAGTGAACTCTTACCAAAAGTATGCAGATGCAGTAATTACAATAATATTAATATTTTGTGGTTGAACATTTTGCCTTTTTTTTTTTTTTTTTTTTTTTTTTTTGTTCTTTCCATGATATTTTCAAAGCAATTTAAATTTTGTAAACAGCATTTTTTTTTGTTTAAAGAAGTCTCATGATGCATACTGTTGCGCCAAAGCAAGGAAAGCTTCTTGTACACCATCATAGTCCTTCTGAAATTGTAAAAAAAAAAAAAAAAATAAATAAACAAGGTTAAATAATTTTCATAGTGATATAATGAAATTAACAGAGATTCAATTTTTAAGGGAAATAAAACATTTACGTTTGTTTATTTAAAGAAAAGGAGTGAACTAATTAGCAAAGCCTGCTGATTGTTTTCTGACACTGATTGAAAAAGTTTACCCTCTGTGACTTTTCAAAAATGACAAAAAACATAAAAGAAAAATGGGGCAAGGTGGGGACAGAAATCAAATTTTAAAGCAGAGGCACTGGCTATATCACTGGAGTATTTAAACCAATTTTACTTAAATTGGATCTCTTTTTCCGTGCAATGTTGTACTGCCAAAAAACATACTCGAAAAGAAATTTAAAATCTGTTCTACGCCTCTTTAGCTGGTATTAAGGCTTAATTACACCATACAATTTTGCATACAAGTTTTCCTTGCAAGAAAATTCCATCTCCATACAAATAAATGAATAAATGGGGTTCAATTTTTCTTGTGAGAAAAAATTGTATGCAATAGTTAGAAAAATTGTATCATGTAATAGTGGCTTTACATGATACCATTTTTCTAATTATTGCATACAATTTTTGCTCACAAGAAAACTTCATTGTTCCTATAACAGAGGAAATTTTCTTATAAGGAAAATTTGTATGCAAAATTGCATCATGTAATACATGCTTTAACAATTTTTAAATGAATGCAAGTCAACTACAAGATGGGTTTGAATAATTAAGTGTAAAAACAACAAAACAAAAATATTCGTCCATGGCAACGGTGTGTACAATCATAACAAAATAAAATATGAAGTCAGACTGCTAAAAACTTCTTGAATGGTTTGTGATATATATATATATATATATATATATATATATATATATATATATATATATATATATATATATATCATAGAATATCATATTCTATATTTTTACTAACTTATATTTTTATTTTTAGGATTTTTTAATCTTATATTTGTGTATATAATGAGATCATCAGAATGAAACCTGGAAAAATGACATTTGCAATCTATCTTTCAGATGTAGTTATAATTAAGGAATCTTAATGGACAACATACATGTAACAATTTTATTGCAGAAATGAATAGAGGGTACCAAATTATGCTACTCTGAATTTTCTCAGATTTTTTTTGAGACCCAGAACTATTTTTAAATAATTATTGAAAGTGCAGCCACGCCCCCTGGAGGCGTCAATAGGCGTCCAGTTTCTATGAGTGCGTTTGAATTCACGGGCCAGCCCGGGCTGGCCTGGGCTGAAGCGTTTTTTGTCGTCAAGTGGGGCCAGCCCGGCGGCCATTTTTCCTCCTCTAATGTCGTCACTTCCTGGCTGGCCCAGGCTGACGCGGGCGGACTCTACAGTGCGCCTGAGACCTAGCGGACAGACTGGGAACTAATTATGACGACATTATGACGTTTCATACCAGGCGACCAAGGTCACCGCCATTTTACCCAGCCCGGGCTGGCCCGTGAATTCGAACGCACTCTATCCTTTTTATTAAGGCTGCAGGGGTGCCAACTGAAATCACAGGACTTTCAATAATTATTTAAAAATAGTTCTGGGTCTCAAAAAAATCTGAAAAAATTCAGAGTAGCATAATTTGGTACCCTCTATTCATTTCTGCAATAAAATTTTTTCATGTATGTTGTCCATTAGAAGAAAGTGCAAATGTCTGGTTTTGATTTTGACAGTGATGTATATGTAGCATAATATTGATGGTGTTCCATCAAAACCAACTACCTCGTTTTACCACAGCTGCTCAAAAACCTATCTAAATTTATTTATCACAAAAAACAAAGTTTCCAGGTTTGAACCATAATTATAATGTAATCATGCAGTTCTGTGATAAATCGAATTAGTCAGTTTTGACGAAACCCTATCGATATTCTAAATTTACTATCCGTTATATCAAATGTCGTAATAACAATTTAATAGTTACCGCAGAGCCCTCCATATGTGTTGAGATCCCCAGACGTTGCGCCACTTCTTCTCCTTTTTCTTTGCTGATGGTTCTCCGTTTAGTCAGATCCGTTTTGTTACCAAACAGAACCGAAGGTACATTTACTCCCGTTGACTGTTTGACCAGCTCAACCCAAGAGGCAACGTTTTCCAGAGACTGCGGGGACGTAACATCATACACTGCCAGCATCAACGCTGAGCCTTTCAACTGAAATTAGACCTTCACATTAATGAGCTTGATAACAACTGCAATGTTTGTATCAATCATGAATTTGCCTACAACTTTTCATATTTTTAGGTCGAAAATAGCAAATATTGAACTTCCCTTTCAGCTTCATTCTGTAAGAATATTCACAAGTTGGACTCTGATTAATTATAATATTTATAATTAATTTATATTAGTATATATTAATTTATATATTTATTTCCTACTTACAATTTTCTGAAGTAGATCTAAATAAATGTCATGTCCAGATGAATCATATATTAAAAGTTCAATAACTTTATCAGTTTCTTGAATGTGTAAAGATTTGGTACTTAGTTCAACTCCAAAAGTCTGAAACATTTAAATTGTTGTAATTTACTTAAATTTTCGAATTTTCATTAATTTATAATTATAATAAGCTAGAGACCATCATACATAAAACCAATAAAACCATAATTACATACGTAGATTCAAGCTATATTTTTCTTATCTATATTAATTATATAGCTATGTTGAAGGTATATAATTTTATTAGTGTTAAAAATAATCTTAATTTAATTATTGCAGTTATTAAAATTAACTGCTTTAATTTGTCTTTTTTGTGTCTTACTCAATAATAATAATAATAATAATAATAATAAAATTAATGCGGCAAATGTGGCTACGCCACGGTACAATTTACTCTAAGATGCAAAAATGAAACAATGTAATTAAATCTTAATTATGGATAAAAATTGTTAATTGGTGATCAAAAGGGAAATGTTTGTTACCAAATTGTATGATTTAGGAAATTTGCTGCCATCGGAGAGAACTGTTTGAGTCATCGCTGTCTTGCCCACGGCTGGATCTCCTAACAAAAAAAGAAAAATCATGAATCAATCTTGATCGAATGCTAGCAATTTTAATAAAATAATATATATTGATCGATAGTGTAGTATATAATTATGGTATTTATAAATTTAAAACTAGAAATCATTTCACTGAAAAATAATAATTAATTGTGTAAGAAAAAATGTTTTGTCGATCAAGCTTTATAACGGTGCTTTCACATATTCGAAAATCGCTACGGAAACGCTCCGTAGCAAATGTGTTGATTTTGCTGCGGCGCACCGTAGCTGTTCCGTAGCACCTCGCGGCACGTTCTACGGAACTCCGTAGCAAAATCAAAAGATGAGTTTGATTTTGCTGCGGCATTCACATGATTTTCCGCCGCAACTGCCGCAGACGAACAAGAATATGTGAAAGGCTTACGGCATTGCTACGGAACTCCGTAGCGATTTTCGAATATGTGAAAGCACCTTATTATATAAATATACTAACAATTATAATTAAAGCATGCATATTATATATAATACAATAAAAAATTGATACAACGTTTATATCATTATATATTATTGTTGACAATGATTCTAATAATTTTTTGTGGTATATATTATGTGAACTTGGCTGTCATTAAAAGGTGAATCAAAATATAATATAATTGAAGGATTAAAATTTATCATAGTAAAAAAATTTGCTAGATTATATAATAATATATAAATTGATTCAAGCAAAAGCCAGACAAAGTTGTAAAAAAATATGGGAGCAACTTAATATATTGAATTTTCCAAGTATTTGTATTTTTTTTATGATAATGTATGTTAAAAGAAACTATTCTATGTTTGAAATTAATAGAAATATTACTGGACATAATACTAGGCAGTCAAACCTAATCCATAAAAAATATGGAGCTTACGAGCAAACTAAAAGAGATCATTTCCTTCTGAGCTCGTTATTGTATAATAAACTTCCTGATTCTTTAAAACAAATTGAAAGTATATCAATTTTTAAGACACAATTGTTTACTTATCTTATTAAAAAGAATTGTTATTCTATTCACAAGAAAAATATTAATAATGAACGTGTCAATTCTTATTTCTGATAATCTTTGTTTTATATATATTGGAATTATTTGTATATTATAAATTGTATGTATGTATTGTTTTACTAATTTCTTTTTGTGTTTTCAGATATTAAATAACTGTATAATGTAGTCACAATGTACCAACTGGTATTTAATGTGAATAAATAAATAAATAAATAAAAATTTAATGTTATTTATTTATTTTTTTTTTTTAAATGCAATAATAAAATTAAATAGCTTATTTGTCTTACCAACTAAAACACATTTAACCCTTGCAGTCTCTGGCATCTCAGTTACTAGTAAAAAACATTACAAATGGTTGATATCTTGACTACAATAATGTTTTTTACAGAAATCTTAAAATAAATATTTGCAAATTTGTACCTTTGGAATGCGGATCATCAAAGCAGCCAACACAAGAAATTAAAAAATATATAATTTTAGATTTATATTGAAAATTAAAACTAATTTAATACATTATTTTATTACTAGTTAATTTTTTTAAATTAATTTTGAAAACATTTTAAAGTAATTATTGTTTGTATTTAATTTTGTGAGAACCTATTATAAAGTTGGCAACATTGCTAGTATATAGACCAGCTGTTGTCTCAAAAGCTACTGTTTACTGTTACTCTCTTCGTGAATTTTGTTGATTTATATAATTAAAACTCACCTTTTATCTTAAATTTCAATATATTTTAGTTTTTAAATACATCTTCAATTTGTATTGGTAAGTTTTTTAAACAAATTGTTTAACATTTTTATAAAAAACTTAATCAAATATTTCCTCCATCAAAACTGGACCTGATGTTGTAGGTTTAGAGTTTTTATTCAAAAATTGATGATAAAATAAGTTTCCTTCAAATTTCTCTCTTTTTTTTTATTTTTATTTACATTAAAATTAATTTATTGTGCTTATATTTTTTCAGGTTATTTGTTGAAAGGAGCTTGAATGGAATGTTTGGGAGCATTCTGTTGCTCCGATCTTGATTGGTGTAAACCAGTTTGGAAACTTACATTATGAATGGAGAGAACAACAAGCTAGCTTTTGCAGAGTGGGCTTCTGGAGCTGGTAGATCGATTCCTCAGTGTAATCCTGCGGTAGCTTGCAACGTAGCTCACACGACACCTCCTCAGGTCAGCTACTTTGCTTAACAAACATTTCTCGTCGTGTTTTTTCCTGTGAGGTTCAATAATGTAAATTAATTTAATTATAATTATTGCTGCTTGGTATAGCAGCTTGTACTGAATCCATGATAAATTTTCTCTTTACTTAATTTTCCATAATTTATAACAAATTTTAAGGGGATCGGAGGTTGGGTTTTACTGTCACCTAAGCTTATAGTCACATATTCAGAATATTATGGTCAATTTGTAGTCCATTACATTTATATCAGGGAGTGGACCCGGACCCGCTTCAGATCCCCTTTTTAGACGAGGGGATCCGGCTCCGGATCTAACGGACTCGCTTTTTTCAAGAGGGGATCTGGATCCGTTTTTCAGATCCCCCCATTTTTTTAAAGGGGATCCGGTCCGGATCTCAGATCCCCTTTTTTATCAAGGGGATCTAGATCCCAAATTTTGGAACCGCTATAAAAAAAATCAAATCCGGGTACCCGAATCCGGATCCGCTCAAAAAGACGACCGGGTCCACTCCCTGATTTATATATTTAATTAGAACGGCTTTACAAAAAAATAAAGTATTTTTGTTTAGGATGAACTTCTTATGCGAACTAAAGCCCAATGGGAAAAACAACAACAAGCAGCTGCCGCTGCTGCTGCAGCTATGTGTTATTGGGGCTACTCTGAACAAAATCCATTAATGTTTACTAAGAACGATTGGAGACAAATGAATACAGATCGCTCAAACTCTTCAAACCACCCCCCAGCTTCAACTACCACAACCATAGATAATGGTCAAATTCATATTCCGCGGTGTGTAGAACAGACGGCGCACACCAGTAAAGCAGTGCGGGAACCAAGGTAAGAGCGGATGGAAATAATGCAAAGGTGTTTGTACTAACGAGGACTGATTGTTGCAGAGCTGGTGCTCGGGAGGGTGGTAAAAAGAGGAGCAGGGCAGCTCCAGTGGCAGCTCCGTCCCACGGCCCCCCTCATCAGTGTGGCTCCCCCTCGGAGACTGCGGGGTCCTCGATGAGCAAGCCCTTCCCGTGCACCGACTGCTGCAAGTCCTTCCGGCAGCACTCTCAGCTCATGACTCACCAGCGTACACACACGGGCGACCGACCGTACCTCTGCACGGACTGCCCTAAGGCTTTCAGAACCCAGGTTAGTGATGTCAAATGTTCTATGTTCTTATGTCTTATTTATACTACAGTACTAGTGTGTTTTCATTGCATCATTTACAACGTTTACTCTGCTTGATTTTCTTTCCGTGACACGTACTAAGGAATCAGCATCAAAACTGAGCTTGGGATGGTCCCCTCCTGCTTACATAACCAACTCCATTTACTGTTGTTGAACAAGTTGGCAAGAAAAGATGTTCATTGAGGTTTAAATGAGATATTAGAATGTGAAAATTTTAGTGGCTTAATCGAAAGAAGGGGTAAAAATATGGTACTGTGAATTTTTTCAGATTTTTCTGAGACCGGGAACTATTTTTAAAGAATTATTGAAAGTCTATTTTATGACGTCACGGGCGGCACTGCCCTATCCTTTTTCTTTAAAGAGTGCCGCCCGTGATGTCATCAACATAGACTTTCAATCATTTTTTAAAAATAGTTCCCGGTCTCAGAAAAATCTGAAAAAATTCACAGTACTGGACCATATTTTAACCCCTTCTTTCGATTAAAGGGGTACCAAAGTGAATACTTTTTTTACATATTCGGCCAGCTACGAATTATTCTAATATCCCGGTGGCTCAATATTTTCGTACAATGCCTAGTTATTTTACAATTAATTATTTAGTTTGAAAAGTGAGTTTGAAAACCGTTGGTTGATTCAAGCATCCCCGCGGCCGCCGCAGCCGGTGATACGACAAAAAGGGGGCGGGAGGAGGTTCTCATGATTCACGGGAGATTCTCGTTGTATCAGCGACTGCTGCTGGAGCGCACCGACTTGAATCAACCAACGGTCATCAAACTCACTTTTCAAACTAAATAATTAATTTTAAAATAACTAGGCATTGTACGAAAATATTGAGACACAGGGATATCAGAATAATTCGTAGCTTCCCGAACATGTAAAAAAATTATTCACTTTGGTACCCCTTTAAGCCACTAAAATTTTCACATTCTAATATCTCATTGCATGGTGGACAGTTTTTCCCTGTAATTATTTGAATGCAGTTACAATAGAAGTATTACTTACTTACTTACTGCCAGATTTCTCCAAGTCAATTTTCAATAAAAAAAAAATCCTATTAAAATGGTTATCAGTAAAATATACATAATTGAACAGAGCAAAAATTACAATTAATTAAACTTTAATTCCTCATTTTAAAATTCAGCTGAAATACACCCAAAAAGTTAATTTTAAAAATAGTTCCGTACATTTTTTAATTGATTTTCCGTATGTTTTTCAGCTGAATTTTATAATATGGCATTTAAATTTATTACAGCTACTTTATAAACACTAATTAATGTAATTTTTTTGTAATTATTAATTTTATGACATAAAATGCAATATTAATTATTTTTCCAGTAGTGTGTCTTGCATTCATATGTTTGTTGCTCCACAGGGCACTCTTGCAATCCATCGTCGTATTCATACCGGTGAGAAGCCATATTCTTGCGAGGAATGCGGCCGAGCGTTCCGTACTCAAGGTACGTTGGTGATCCACCGGCGCACACACTCCGGTGACAGGCCTTACAAGTGCCAGGACTGTGGCAAGGCGTTCGCGGCACGCTGCAGCCTCGTGGTGCACTGGCGCACGCATACCGGCGAGAAACCGTACATGTGCACCGAGTGTGGCAAGCTGTTCGCCAGTAGGTCAGATTCTGCTCGCCACACACGTACTCATCAGCCAGGTGCAAACGGCAAGAAGCCGTACATCAGAAGAATAATCCAGCAACATCCAGCATTGCAATGACAACAAGACATTTCTATTTTTTCAATGACGGCAATCTTACATAAAAACTCGTCATTTAATAAAGTCATTGCTAATAAGAAAAAATGTAAGAAATAGCTTTAAAAAAAAAGTTGTGAATTTTGTCGGGAAGTGTGTATGTATTTAAATTATAATACTATTATTAGAATTGAATGAAAAAAAGAAAAGCAACAAGTTTAATACAGTACGTAATGTATGTAAAATAAATGTGTGAGTGATATTTTAAGTATTTTTAAGTGTATGTTACATTTTGCTAAACTTACTGAAACTCCAAAATTTCTTATCAATATTGAGATCTGCATTTCATAACACTTTTAAAATTTCATTTTATAAACAATATAATCTATTAAAAGCTTTTTGAATTACAAAACTTTACTGTGTGTACAAACTACTTGGTGCATAAAATAAAATATGTAGTTCTAAGCAATGCAGAAAGGAAATGCCAGTATATTTATAAATTTACTGAATGTTGTATGGCTTGTATGTAGGCATTTCTTTTTTTAACACAAATAATACAATAAGAATAATATTTATTGAAAATTTGCAGCATCTTATTTTATATTAAATTAAAAAAAAAAAACAATAGGGGAAAAGAAAACTGTAAAAAAGTTCCCCAAATCCCCCAATTTTAATCAGCAATTTTTTTATTATATTTCATTATAGGTGCAGGCCATTAAAAGAAGAATTTTTTATTCAAAACAATTTTTATTTTTATTTTTTCTGATAAAAGTTTTTTTTTAGTGTCTTTTAATATTCAGATTTCAGACACATTCTTAAAACATAACTTCATTTTACAATAAAAAAAAAGTTTGCTCTAACAGTTGGCAAGTATATTATTGTAATTATAAACAGTTTTTGTTGTTTTTACTGCCTTTTTTTATGTTACTTCTACAAATCCTTTTCCTATACTTATTTTGATTTACCTGGATATAATTTAGATACATTGAAAAAAATTACTAACATAATATTTTTATTCTTGTAAATCAAATTCATGGTTATAAATGTCATAAAATTGTTTGTAATATTTCCTCTATATAATTTCTGTCAAAATTATTGAACTTGTGTAATTTTATACAAATTAATTGTTCTTGAGCATTTGTATTAATATTATAATAATAATTATGTATGGTCTGGATTAAATATTATAATATACAATGTGTATTTATAAGTATGACAAATATTATTTTGAGTTTTCTTTTAAACTTAAAAATCCAAATTAAAAACTTAAGATAAACTTTAAATTGTTTAAAATCATGTAGAAGGGAATCATTTTAGTTAGAAAAAAATATTATAACAAAAATAAAATTATTGTATATTAATTTTTAAGTACATGTTTACATTTTTGAAATGTTAGAATACATATATGGTATACACAGACTTGCATATAAATGTTAAAAATTTGAGATTTCTTCTACACAAAAAATGTACAGGATCATATATCAAAGAGTGTGAACCAAAAAATGCTTTGCTATGATATTATAGTTTTCTGATTTTTTTTGGAACTATTCATAAAAGAGCAACAAGTTTAATACAGTACGTATTGTATGTAAAATAAATGTGTGAGTGATATTTTAAGTATTTTTAAGTGTATGTTACATTTTGCTAAACTTACTGAAACTCCAAAATTTCTTATCAATATATTGAGGTCTGCATTTCATAACACTTTAAAAAATTCATTTCATAAACAATATAATCTATTAAAAGCTTTTTGGATTACAAAAACTTTACTGTGTGTACAAAAAATACTTGGTGCATAAAATAAAATATGTATTTCTAAGCATTAAGATAGAAGCTATAGGATATGCCACAGCAAATCGGACTATATATATTATAATAACAGCAAATGTATTAGTATATAGCGAAACCTCTGTTATTCTGTTTTGATTAAATGATGTAAGAGCCAATTCAGTGTGATTGCGCAATCATCGAGGAGATGGTTAGACTTCAATTTCGTATTTTATTGCCTAAAAATTCTCTACAGGACACGATCGATTCGTCTTGTTGCTATAATTATGTAATTATTTGCTGATAGTGGAAAAAACACATTTGAATTTCATCTCATTTACCGCACTTTCTTAAAAAAAAATGCAACACGCGACCATATGATTTTGACAGATCATGTTTCATCCAAAACAATAGTATGGTAGTTTTTTTCACCTTTTTGTGTTAAAAAATGAAGTTCTGAACAGATTTTTGTAGTGATTTCTTAAAATAATGTATTTTGAGGAAATATAGCGCCTACTATCAGGGATCTACCTTTTTAAATTAATGCTACAGAGATATGCGTTTGACACCAACTCGAATTTTATTAGCTCTATTTTTAACAACACTTTGTCTTGCAACTTGGTTCATTATTCGTAACAGTTTTGAAGATCAAAACATTGCTCACAAATGCAAAAATACAGAAATTTTTCAGGTAATACAGTAGATTTTTTCTAGCCTTTTAGCTCTAATAATGTTTAAGGACGTACAATGAAACCATATTTTTTACCCCTTTTTGCATCTCTGATTTTAGGATTCCCTGCACAAGCTTGCCAAAGAAGCACATGACGCTCTCTTAGCTTTGGGCTTGACTCATGCTCTGTGTTACGGAGCTCTGTGGGGTCAAATTCGCCTCTCTCGCACTTTGCCTTGGGAGAGCGATGTGGAATTTTGTGTCCTCAACGAAGAACTTATGCAGCACGATGAAGCCACAATATTTGGAGCCTTCAGGAGAAGAAGGCTGTCACTGTCATATGATTCTGTTGATGGTGTTTATACAGCAAAAGATAATGATGTTTCCCCAGATTCAGATCGTAAGTGTGAATATAATATATGTATGCTCATGCATGTAGTTGTGAGATGTAGATGCATACATTATAATATCGTCCCTCGTCCGGAATAATGAACTGTCTGTTTACCATGATTTTGTTGCAATAATGAACTATCTGCTATTTCAGGTGAGCACAATTATGAGCTGTAAATTAGTATAAAATAAAGCTCATAATTGCTTTCACCTGAAATAGCAGATAGCTCATTATTGCCACAAAATCATGGTAAACAGACAGCTCATTATTCCGGACGAAAAACTATACACTGTAGTGTACATTGCAGTATCATAATATTTTATGTGTAACTGCAGATAGGATACACAGATCATCAGAGACTTCCATGCATTAATGGACAGAAATTTACTAGAAATTTCAATGAGCAAGGAGGTCTGCAGCGGTGGTATTATTTAGTGCTATATACTAAGACTTAACAGCTTGCTATATTAACTTGCTGTTTGTATTAATTACCATTCACTAGGGAAAGTTTTCAAAATATCACAATAAACCTGATGTTGTTGCAGTATCGCGGGCGCAGGTGAGGCTGGTTGTGTTTGAAGAAGACAGCAAGACTGCTCGCATGCCGGGAGGTCGTGGCATGTTACGACGTGTGGGCTGGAAGCGCAGGGTGATGCCGCCCGACTGCGAGGGAATTCCCTTCCTCGAATGCTTCCCTCCAAACCTCGTCACGAACCCCCTCCCCATGCGTACGTTTGGCGGACACCAACTACCTGTGCCAAGAGAGGGTCTCGAGATACAGAAGTACCACTACGCCGATAATTGGTGGAAGGAAGTTATACCAAAGAATTGTTGAGTTGTTATCAATATTTAATGAATGCTTGAAATTTATTTTGTTTTTAAACTTATTGCCATTTCTTATTAATATGTTAAGGGTTATTGTCACTAGTCTTAGGAGATGATGAATCATTCTGAAAATTATAGTAAACCTTCCTTACATTATAACATCAATTTTCAGCAAAAAAATAATAATAATAATAATAATAATAAATAAATAAATGAAGCAAAAGTCAGTCTAGTTTTTGAGATATTCAGGATATGAATAGTGAAAATATCATTGGAAATCAGGCGGCCATTTTCAAATCAAGTCAAATCAGCATTGTTTTCAACTAAAAAAATTAATATCTCAAAAACTGGACTGAATAATTACTTTTTTTACTTCATAAAGTGAACAGTCATTTTGTTCTCTATGTTCTGTTCTAAATTTTAGATTTTTCTACCATCAAAAAATAATTACACTAGTGACAATAATCCTTAATAAGAATTTTATAGTTGCTGAATGTTTTTACTTGAAAATACAATTAAATTTAAGCATTTCTTGCCATATACATTCAATTTTTCAACTGATGGACGGATATCCTCATATCAGACTAAATCATAAATTTGTATTATTTAAAAGAAGACTAACCCAGTTTGTGACATGTTTTAAAAATTAACAAGCTCAAACTGTCTTAATTTATTTAAATCAAAATATCTCATTTTTCTACCTTACTTAATTGCTTACTTGCCAGAAAATCACTTTTCTGCGTATTTGTTGCTCTTAAGAAACTTTGTGGTTAAATTTTGATTTTACATTGTTCATTGACTGAATGATTCATAATATTTTTTAGCAAATTAAAAATTGATCAACTTAATAACGTTCACATATATACAGCAACTTATGTGGTCCTCAAAAAAACTCTCAAAATATTTAAATTAGTCCGTACAGTTAAGGTTAATTAGACTAGGACGCTTTGCATGCTTGAGTTTTAAAGTGAGCACCATCAGTCCACTCGCCTTATGTGGCAACGCTGTTGGAACTCTGACATAAAGTCATCTCCTCCAAGTCTACCTGGCTACAATAAGAGGCAGCGTTGCCACTCAGCAAGGTTATAGTAAGTTCCCTTCACTTACTATAAGCAAGGTGAGCTATTCTAACTTTCATGCTTGCCAAGTGTCATAACTGTACATAAAAATGAGTTAGTCTGAACTGAGAAGTAAAATTAGTCATTTTGAGAGGCAGTGACGTACTGAAGTAGCTGCACCATCATTTGTATGTATTAAATTTGCAAAATATTGTTAATTAGTTGAGCTGCAATAATATGTTATTAACATAAGACAGCTAGGTTATATTTAGTTGTGTCATATTGTGAATTACTATAAACTGGAAATTTTTTAAAAATTCAATATGCCTTGCATGTTTCACAAATCAGTAATTTCTTGAAAATTTTCATTGTTTATGTAAACCACAATAGAAAAACAGGGGCTTCAAGTGTTCCTTGCCAAGATTATTTCTCCTTTCAGCCAAATTAAAAAAAATATTTCTCAGCAATTCTTGAAGCTAGTTAAACTTCAAACAATCTTCAACCAACCATTTAGTTTTTATTTTGAATGAATAACTTTTCAATCTTTAAAAGTTTTTGAATTAGAATGTTCGTAACACAAGAAAATATTTTCTGTCTTGAAGCCTCATCTCTGCACAGCACTACAGTAATCTCACGTTGTTAGATTTAATTATCGGACTGTTGAAATTTGTCAATTAATAGCTTGACATTAATTACTATTTTTCCTGTTAAATCAAGGAATTTCTAAAGATTAAAAAAAAAATAGATTTGAATTTGGCATGCTCATGACAAAGACAATTATGTGCACATCTAGAAATTTTAACAAGCGCTGCGGCATCAATATCATGACATGGCCTACTTTATAGACAGCCGTCCTGTCATAGAACTGAACTCCGTGGTGGTTAGTGATGTGGTCTTATTTTTTTTCATAGAAGGAGTCATCATAGAGCCAGTTCAATTTAATCCTAACAACAATAGACAATAATGGTTGCATTTTTTTATTTCATAATTAGAAAATATACCTAAAATTATGCTTTTCTGAATTTTTTCAGATTTTTTGGAGTGCGGGAACTAATTTTAAAAAAATATTTAAAATCTCTGAATTAGGGTGGTACATCTGATGGGACAACCGTGATGTCATTTGTCGTGCTGTGATTGGCTATTGATGACATCACGGTTGCAGTGATTGGCTATTGATGACGTCATAGTTGTCCCATCAGATGTACCACCCTGATTCAGATATTTTAAATATTTTTTAAAAATTAGTTCCCGCACTCCAAAAAATCTGAAAAAAATTCAGAAAAGCATAATTTTATGTATATTTTCTAATTATGAAATAAAAAAATGCAACCATTATTGTCTATTAAGCTGGTTCCATTCAACTGGCTGCTGAACCTTCTATGACAATTCTTTTTATAGAAAAGCCATTAAAATCACCACACCATGATACATCACTTATATAAACATAGAAGACTAAATCTCCCACCATAACACATACATCTAGTCTCGGCAACTTAATTGTCGTACTTTGCTCGTCTGCAAATAATCTGCACTCTTGTTATGTGACTGGACGTAGCTTGAAATTAACATTACTCTTAAGCCAAGACGTTATTATTGTTCTCTATATATCAAAACAGTACTGACTTTTCTAAGAATATGCCATGACTTTTTGTTATGAAATGAAAGAATTAATCAAAAGTCATATATTAATTAAAAATTAGTTGCTCTAAAATTATATTGCATACTAAAAATAGCTCGTAGCTCTCATATTGATTTATATAATCAAAATGTTTTATTTAATTTATTGTTAATTTGATAAATGTGACAATGAATTTTCCAAGTTAGTATTTTGAAAACAATAATTAACTGTTTGAAGCAATCCATTATTACATTTATTATTACTGCATATAGGATTGATTTTTTGTGTTACTTGAAAAGTTTTAAGTGAAATATATACAATATATAAATATAGTTCAAGTGTGTATTAAATTATTATTATTTATATAAATAATATATGTTGAATTCTCTCTGGCTTCTGTAGTACAAATTTTATAAAAATAAAAATGCTGAAACTAAAATTTTAAACAACGTTACGACTTTTTATACATTATTTGAATATTTAAAATCCCCTTTTTTATTTATAAAAAAAACATATTATATATTATATAATTGTAGGGAAAAAATTAAGATTAAAAATGAAATACATTTTTTAAAATATAGTAAATAGGTTTGTTTGAGCTCTGAATAATTTTTATGACTCGAAACATAAGAAGCTTTTCTTTTAATATTGGCATGAGAAGCAGCTAGGAGCTAGAAAGAAATTGAAGTGAGCATTTTCTACCATCCCAGTGGGTGATCCAATCGGAGCAAAATGCACTGGATTGTGTAATTAATTATGTGAAGAGTGCAACTTTCATAATGGACAATTTGCATTACATTTTTTTATTGCAGGAATGGCCTCTATATATATATAGAGGGCGCAAAAAGTTATGCTACTCTGAATTTTTTCAGATTTTTTAGAGACCGGGAACTATTTTTAAAAAATTATTGAAAGTCGATTTTATGACGTCACGAGGAGTCTGTCCTTAAGAAAAGGATAGGTGCTAAACGCCCGTGACGTCATAAACCTGACTTCAATAATTTATTAAAAATAGTTCCCACTCTCAAAAAAATCTGAAAAAATTCAAAGTAGCATATATATATAATTTGGTACACCCTCTATCCATTTCTGCAATAAAAAAATTTCATGCAAATTGTCCATTATTATAAATATATATATAATAAATATGAACTAAAATTAGTAAAAAAAAAAAGGCATGTATATATAGAGATATTTTTATTTTCTTATTTTATTAAACACAAATAGTGTACAGATTCTACAGATACAACTGAACATAAATATAGATAAAATAAATATGACATGATAAAAGATCATAGATTTGATCAGATCGAAACACATAATATATTATAATTATTATTTTTTTTAAATAAAAACATAGTTATTTAGATTTATTTATTTGCCTGATCAGTTATTTAATTGGCAATTTCAGCTGTATAGCATTTTTTTACTAATCTGTGTCATATCTGCATATAAATATAAAACGGAGAAAAGGTGTCTCATTTTTCATATTAAATTTCGTTAAATTTTTTGCGGGCAAAATCAATGCGCATTAGTGTTAACAAACATGCTTGTGAGAACTGGAAATTTGGTGATCTATAGATTTCCAACTACAATGATATATTTGTAGTAGTTATAGCAAAATAAAGACAATACAGTTGTTATTTTTTATCTTAAAAAATAGTTTGGTAAGTTAAAAACTTTTATACTTATCACACTGATGTAACTAAAAAAAAGCATAAATCACTTTTTTACTTTAGCACGTTGGCAACAATGACTCAAGCAGACGACAAAAAGTGGGCGTATTCCTCGTAGAATAACATGGATGAAAGTTCAAACAGCTGTCAGTGTTTTGTAAAATGTTTTTAAGCGGTCTCTGAGGTGTATTTTAATAAAAAATTAAGCTCTGTTTCCTATTTAATTTTCGTAAAATTACCTTTAGTAATGTTAGCGACACCTCCAAGTTCTACGGACGCAAGTCCAAATGAAAAAACAAGAATCAAGTCTCTGTTGAATTTCAACCAGGATCTGTCCGAGATTCCTCCAGATCCCAGCAGGTATAATAAGTACATTTCATTGATTATAATGAAATATTCCATATTGAAGATTTTCATTTATTTAAACATGAAGCACACACACACAGCCTTTAAAATATTTAAGAACTCACTCACCAAATCCTGTTTACGTTCTAGGGGCAGCAGGTGGTTTGGTCAAATTCAACGTCGATATGTGGTTGCCATTCTAGCATTCCTTGGGTTCTGCAATGTCTACGCTCTTCGAGTTAACCTGAGCGTGGCAATCGTTGCCATGACAACTAATTATTCAACAGTTGTTAATGGCACTATTGTCTCCGTAAGTTTCCGCAGTTTTTAGAATTTTAAATAACTTTGGATTTTTATATAAACCCTATTTTACATTTTTTCAGCACCAAGATTTTGAATGGGATCCACAAACACAAGGAATTGTGTTAAGTTCTTTTTTTTATGGTTACGCTGTCACTCAGGTATGATGAAATGGTTTTTCAACTCTTACTGCGGAAAGGGTCACAAAAAATTTCAAACATAGAAAAATTATGATTGAGGAAGGTGAAATTAATTTTTTTTTTTGGCTAAGATCTCCTGAATTTTACTAACGACAGGCTGCATGGACAATGCCATCAGGGTAGTATTAATTAATTAATGCTGGCTTCAGCTTTATTTGTATGTATTTCGTTGGAAGTAAGCAGTAGTTATTCTGCCCATGATCACTACATTCAGTCATTATGTAAATCTGGGGGGTGTTGGCAAACATTTAATTTAATTTTTTTCTCAATCAGTAATTTTTTTCTTATTAAGAAAAAAAAAAAATAAAAAAATTGTGACCCTCCTTCTCTCAAGATAATAGAGTATTGTATACAATCTTGATATAAAAAATGTATTTCAGATTCCTGGAGGGTGGCTTGCTACTAAAATAGGAGGCAAGAAACTGTTTGGATACGGCATACTGATCACTGCAATCTTTACGTTATTAACTCCGGTGTTTGCCTATGGTGGCATTCACTTGCTGGTCATTGCCAGAGTGTTGGAAGGCCTCTTTGAGGTATATATTTCCACTAATCTGGTTGGTGCAGACCTAATACTGATCACGTTGTTCAGGGTGTCACGTACCCCAGCATCCATGCCGTGTGGAGCCGCTGGGCTCCCCCATTGGAGCGCAGCCGTCTCGTCACCATTGCCTTCTCGGGCAGTTACTTCGGAACCGTTGTGTCTCTCCCGCTCTCAGGGTTCTTGGCACAGTACATCGGGTGGCCATCAATATTCTATGTCTTCGGTAAGTGGCAGTATGAACTAGCGTTATCATTGATAGGGTTTTGGAGATAAATTAAAAAAATTTTTTTTATCTAAAAATGTTCTTAAGTTCTTACAAGATTTTAAAAACATTTCAGTTCTTATCAGAATTAAAAATATCTTATTTTTCAATGCAGGTTTGAATCCTTTATTGTATGTGATATAGTACAGTACTCAAAGTTTGCAACTAAAATATGTACAGTACCAAAGTTTGAGTCCCGTGCAGTATATTACAGAGCTTTTTTTTTTTTTTTTTTCTTTTTTTAGAGTTAAAAAAGTAATAATAAATGGTATAAGAGCACTCAATTTAAGCAGCAATGTGCTCTTTAACATGTACGTTAATCAAATTATTTTAAAGAAATAGTGGTAGAAAGCTCGGTAGCCACTTACATGGAACCAGCCCATTCTCAAAAGTCTGATTAAGTTGCCATGGAACTTCTTCGTTGCACAAAAATTATTCCACATGTCTCCCCAATCACAAAGAGATGTCACAAATGTTACAGGAACGGTGGCCATCCTGTGGTGCGTCGCGTGGCTGACGATTGTGACGGAGACGCCCCAGGAGGACCGTAAGATCACCGACGACGAGCTGGAGTACATCCGGGCAGCCGTTGGGCCGGCAGCCAACCACGTGAAGGTGGTAAAGTATCTTGTTTGGTGCTGGGAACACTACCTGCTTGCTAACTTTGTTGTCATGTGTCCATGTAAATGTACAGAATCTATTATCTGTCAAAATCATTTTGAAAAAAGAATACACAGGTTAATTTTGTTACAATACTTTTTTATACTTTCTTTTTTAATTGTAAACTATGCAATTTAAATTGTTCAGATAACAATATGCAATTTTTACATATTACGCTGTTAATTCTTTAATTTAATTTGTCATATTTGAAATATTTTTATTAAGTTTTGCTGTACACATTGCAAATCTTAACTATATTTTATATGCTTTTGCTTTTTCTCAGTTTTTTTTTTTTTTTTTTTTTCTTTACTTTTGCTTGCTTGTCTAGACTTGTAGGTTCCGTTTTGTGACTCCGGTGCATGTGTTACAGAACATGGATGTTCCGTGGAAGAGGTTCGTCACCTCTCTACCCGTGTGGGCCATCATGTTGGCGCACTTCAGCGAGAACTGGGGCTTCTACACCCTCCTCACAGAACTGCCAACCTTCATGAAAGGTGAGTGATGTTTTTAATAGAGTCAAACTGCCCTTCTTTGATTTTTTTATAAGGCTTGCATTTATTAATATTATACAAGAACAGTTTGTTGAATATGGAAGAATGGCTGTTAGGGACTAGTAGTTTCAAATGTTCCTTATAAGTACTAACTGCCAATACCTGATTCTTCCCTGGAAATAATTATGATTATAATTATCCAATAAAATGATCAATTAATGCATATATATTTTTTTTTTCATTTTTGGGTCTTCAACATAGCTTTAATTCCTGAAACACTTGTTTTACAGACGTCCTTGGGTTTGACCTGAAGGACGCAGGGATGCTGTCCGCACTGCCCTACCTGGTGATGGGCACCGTGGTGCAGCTGGGGGGACACCTGGCGGACCGTCTCATCGCCAGAGGACATCTCTCCACCACTCGGGTAAGTCTCACCACAAGCCTCTTGTATATATAAATATACAAATTATTTTTAGCATTTTTCTTGTTGCATGAGAGCCCAATAGAATAATAATTTATTTTAATAAGGTAGTCAAACAATTACTTTTTAAACAATAGATACACTGTCAATTTTTTTTTATATTCTGGAAGTTTATTGTACAACACTTACCTCACATGTTGTTCATGTATTCCACTGTGTGTGTTCTTCTTGCAAGTCTAAACATGTTTGTATATGCACACAGGTGAGGAAGCTGTGCACGTGCGGAGCTTTCATCTTTCAGACGATCTTCCTGCTTGCGGCTGCTCACTCGACAAGCGCAACAGCCGTCGTGTCATTCCTCACCATAGCTGTCGGCTTCGGAGGCTTTGCCTGGGCAGGATTCAGGTATGAAGACGGAGGGACGGACGGACAAGGTGGTGCTAACGGTGCTCGTATCATTGCAGTGTGAATCCTCTGGACATTGCACCTCAGTTTGCAAGCATCTTGATGGGCCTCTCCAACACCGTGGCCACGTTACCAGGCATGGTCAGTCCGCTGCTGACAGGACATCTGGTACAGCATAAGGTGAGATGTGTTTTAACTTTGACCAAAATATTTGTCTTCTGGTACTTAGAAAATGTCACTCACTTGTCAGAGCAAAAATGAAGCTTTTTATATTTTATCAGTTAAAGATATTTTTTTCTAATGCTTTTTCTCTAAGAAAGGCATCAGCTAGTAGTGAAATCAAAATCAACAAAATCATTTTGGTATGGGTGCATAAAAATCATTGCTTCACCTGTTTTTATTTGCTTTTCTATTGTTCTGCAATCAAAAGTTATAAGTGATGTCTATTTTAGCTAGACGTTGACAAGCTCATTAAAAATATTTGTAACATTTCACTAACGCTGATGTCTTCGCAGACCCCTGAGGAATGGCAGGCGGTGTTCTACATTGCGGGGGGCATCTACCTCGCTGGTGCCGTCTTCTATGGCCTCTTTGCTTCCGGCAGACAGCAGAAGTGGGCGGACTTGCCGGACGGAGAACTGCTGTGTGCCGAGACCCACTCTCGAGCTTCCACGGAAGACTTGCCGTTCGGTTCCGGCACATGCGACTAAGAATGTTGAATCATTGGCTGACGGAATGCTAGGACCACGGAAAACATAAATTTTATGTTGTTAAGTACCTATATATGCTATTTATTATTTATTTTATGTATCTAATATTATTATTTATTGTGATCTCAGTTATAAATTTTAATCCATGTTAAAGCATTATACAGATATTTAGTTATACTTTTTATATTTCTCAATGTATATTCATGTCTTCTGAATGTAGGTTTATTAAAATGTTGACATTACATGTACCGTAGAGATATTTGCACAAAAAACTAAATTGCTTTGACACCCACTTTAACAAAAGGAGCAGATCATTGAAGTAGGCAAGGCATGTTCAATTTTTCTTGCAGATATCTGAACCAGACAAGTTTGTAAACCCTACCGCTGCCCTTATTGACTAATGTAAGGTTGCCTTGCCCTTCTTGGGTATATATATAATTATAGCCATACTGTAGAAACATTTTGCCTATACAATGCTGAACACTTTTCTCTGACAAATTGTGAGTCTGACATCATAAAATCACTGGTACTACCTGTATTGTCACAATTGATATGAAAACTAATATGTTTATAATATTATAATTCAAAATATGTTTTGTATGTTTATCTACAAACACTTGTAGAGAGCGGGGTAATTCACAAAAAAATTTGTTGACCGTGAATTTTCGTTATATTAGTTGCGTACAATATTTTAGTAGTCAATTCAGCATTAGATTTTTTATGTTAAAAATTAAAAATTGTTTCTGTCCTTATAAATATGTCGTATAGTTATATAAATGTGGTGTCAACATATTTTTGTAACTGCATCTCAATTATATAAATTACAAAAGTTCCCAGTCTATTCTATTCCAACTTACTTGGTGGACCGAGAGAGTGCTGGGTTAAAACCTGGTCACAGGGTGTTGTCAATTAAAAATCCTTTGTACAACAATCAGGGGTACAAAATCTGCCGCAGCAACAATGGATGTGTAATTTCCTCACTTTTCTAATGCTTATTAACTTGCCTCTGCTTGATTGCAAACTGAGTCAGTCGAAAGAGACCATTCAAATTTTCATTGATAAAAAAAAAGAAAGATAAGATAAGCATTTTAATTTGATTTCCTCTATTCATAAAAAAGTAAATTTTACAATTTCTATGCAACAATAAGAGCGAGAACTAAATGAACTTAAAACATAATGTTAATTGTTAGTACATAATTATATTGACTATAACAAAACAAAAATCTGATTTGGTTTGTGTACATTTAATTTATATGGACTGACTCAGCTACTATACAAACTTTTTAAAAACTTCTAAGGCCTAAACTAATTGGTAATTAATATTGTAAATATAAAATCACACACTGTACTTATTCATCAAAATTTCTTCTAGTTTTACAATCATTTTAATTTATTACATTATCAACAGATCACTGATATATTTATAAATAATTACCCTTGATATCAAAAGATAATCATTAATGTTAAAAAAACTGCTATTCATCATAATTTTCTTATGATTATTACTGTATTGTTCATGTAATATTAATTTTAATCAAATAATCTGTTGTGTTGTTAATTGTAATCTGTGTGTGAAAACTTTATTATGAATGTCTACTGCACTGTATTTCTTGCACTGCAATTTTTATCTTTTTATAATTCACATATCACTGACAACTAATAAGAACAATAACTTTATAACAACATTCAAATTACGGTGTATCAAAGGATGTCGAAGTTCCAAAAACTGCTATTGGGAGGGGGACATTAGCAGACCACAGTTTTCTATTCTCTTCAAAATAAACCAAAACAAAAGGTTAGAAGTAGAAGGATAGTTTCTTGGGAGCTAAATCCAAATTCAGGGAAAGGGTACTGATAAGGAAATCAGAAGAGAGAAGGGGAAGACTAAAACAAAAACAGAATGTGGAAAGAGGCATACCCTATACTTTTTGATAATACGTAAAAACTAATTTAAGGAGAGAGGGAGTGATGCAACTCCCTATTTGATTCTATGCTGTGGTTGCTAAATAACTCGTGGCTTGCCCATAAGCCTTGTTTTATGAATTAAAAAAATTGTATTTGTATTCAAAGAATGCAATAGAGCATTGACCTAAAAAAAATATATCACAAAAATGAATAGAGGGTAAAAAGTTATGCCACTTTGATTTTTTTAAATTTTTTTAGAGGACGGGATGTATTGCTAAAAAGTTTTGCTGAGGCCAGGTTTGAACCCACGCTCCTTTTAGTCCCTATCTTTTTATTAAGAGAGGCAACATTCTCTCTGTGCTTTCATTATTTAAAAAAAAAAATAGTGTTTAAACTCTAAAAAATCAGAGTAGCATAACTTTGCGCCCTCTATCCATTCTGCAAATAAAAATTTTTGAGGTCGATACTCCATTATTACAGAGTGAGCTTGTTTCAGAACTTTAGCTCAGAATCCATTTGTTAGTTTCATCATTCATGTCCTACATTTCCCCAAAAACTGTGATGTATTTGACTAAATAGAAACCTAAACATTTATAATCATTATTTCTTTAGAATAGACTAAATTCTCTCACTTTATCATCCAATCCATTTCAAAGCCTGTGATATATTTTTGTTACTGCATTTATTTTATTTTTAATTATATTTTAAGTTGTTGCACTGTTAAAAATAATTTAATTTGCTCTATATATTGGATGTTTTTTTCTTAATTATATAGCACAATTATTTGTGATTGTGTTTGCTTTCTTGTAATATAAAAATTATATATAGATGTTATATATGTTATGATAATCCAATTATTTCCTATTGAAATAAAATGTGTTGAGCAAGCAAATTAAACTTTTCATTTTGATTCACCTTTATATAAATGGGATTTTTATTTTAGATTTTTTAAATATTATTAAAAAATTGTCAATTAGCAAATAGACAATCAACGTCAAAATTTAAAGTAGTATAGCATGTAAATGAATAATGCGTTAATAATTATGCTATTCAGCTTATTTTCAGATTGTTATCGTTAGGGTAATTATTAAAAAAAATATTAAAATAGATTAGAATTATATTTAAATATATTGAAACCATTAAAGTTTTTTTTTAAATAAAATGAAAAATATGTGAAAAATAACAAAGAAAAAAGAACATAACTTTGTAAGCTCGATTAATTTATGGAATTCTTTTTATTCAGATCAATAGTAAAAAACAAGTACTCTATTTTGAAATATTACGAGTACGTTTTATTAATTTCGTAATATTATTTTATCTTTTCTGAATTAACCAATCCATATATGTATACATAGTATAAAGTACTTTAATTAAAGAATTATAAAATAGATTCGAATACAAGAGGTTATATTGATTTTTTTTTTAAATATAATATTATAGATTAATTTTAGCATCAATTAAATAAAATTAAACGTAAACTAAAACAGAATCATTTAATTACAAATGCCTATAAGAATTAAAAAAAAAGCTCAAAGTTACAGCGTATTGTATATTGTACATTAATATAATTAATTATGAAATATATACATATAGGGGGACATTCACAAAGCACTTTAACCCCCACTTTAGCCCCGATTTTTAACCCTGGTGCTAAACATGGTACTAAACCAGGGGCCAACCATGTTAAGCTCATAGCTTAGCACCATGTTTAGCGCCAGGGTTAAAAATCGGGGCTAAATTGGGGGTTAAAGTGCTTTGTGAATGTCTCCCAATATATATTAATATATTTGTATATTTTCATTCACATATATATAGAATTAAAAAATATTATAATATATCTACATAAATAATTATTACACTCAAAAACAATTATATTAGTTTAATATTTATTATAAATTTTTAATTAATATTTTTACTATTTTTCATAAAACTTGAACAAAAAATATATACGATCGACTTTAAAGGTCAAGAAGTTTAATGATCTTGTGCTAGTGAAAGTTCAGAAATAAAAACAAGCATATGGTTTGATAAAATTCTATAACCTTTGATCTAGCGCGAGACAAAGTCTTATATACAAAAGAATATTATATTTTAACACTATATAATATTATGATAAAAATGTGGAGCATTATAACTCGATATAGTTGTATAAAGTGAAAGTGTAAGTCGCGCCGAGCCGTGTGCTACATCAATCGCTTGGAGACGACGAGAAAAGTTGTCTCTTTCTATTGAGCCTAACCTCGATAGTTTAGTGTGTAGTTCCATCAGTGATGCAGCGGTCCAGCAGAGATGAGTCCAACAATCAAATGGAAGTGTCAACAATGGAGCGGTAATAATTAAAGCTCGTGATAATGTGTTATCGTGTACTGACGTGTTTTGGTGTGTGCAGAAAATCTACACGACGATGCTGCTGGTCTCCACCCAGAAGATACCTTGTGGCCTTCTTAGCATTCCTGGGATTCTGGAATGTTTATGCGTTAAGAGTTAATTTAAGTGTTGCTATAGTGGCGATGACAAGTAATTATACCGTTCATTTAGATAATGGTACAACAATACAGGTAAGTTCAAGGAAGTGATTTTTTATTATTAAGATATTAATTATGTTTGTTTTCATAGAATACGTGATATATTATAATATAATTTTAATATTAAAGGTTGATTTCAATGTAATGCTTTTTTAAAGCTATAATAGGAGTATTAATCATCATTTTATTATGATCTGAACAAACATAAGATTTTTTTTTTTTAATTCAGACATACGGCACATACGGGAAAAAATATAATTTTTACAAATATTTATTTTTTTAATCGATAGCTTAATTATTTTTTCTAAACTTAAAGTATATCGTTCCCTCGTACGGAATAATGAGCTATCTGCCTACTATAATCGTGAGCTTTATCAATTTACAGGCTCGATCGTACATAATTACACTCATCTAAAGCTGACGATATATACAACAAACACCTCTTGTTGCAAACGATCGTTTATAGTAAGTAGGCATTTTAGCTCATGTATTTTTCGAGACGATCAAGCTAGGGACTATAATTATCATTTTAAATAGTTTTGGGTTGATAATATCAGACTGTCAGGCACAAAAGCATCTATAGACAATTTACATTTATTTTGCAAAATTGTCATAACGACCAACTCTCAACGTTAAGATATAGGAAAAACAACCTTTTTATAATCAGAAAGTAAAAATTTCGATTTAATTTTACAATTTCTTATTTATCTTTAATTTATTAAATTTATTAATTAATTATAATTGTTCATATATATAATGTCAATCAATTGAATTAATTAAACTGGTTTCTAGATTTATGAGCATTGTATTTTCAATTATACGGAAGCATGCGAGCTGAAAGTGAACCCACATTGGCATTAACATTGCCAACTGCAAATAATGTGAAAGTTTATCGAGGTCTCGTCTACTCGAGCGTAAAAAGTTACAATCTGCAATCGTAAAGATCGTGTCAACAGTGTCGTCAACAATTGTTTACTTATCAACATGTCATAGTTTAACATTACGGATTATGTACAGCAAGGCAGTCGACATTGTATATTAATTAATGTAAATATATTAATGTTAATAAATAATGTATACGCTCGTAAGCTAGATAAATTTCATGATTATTTTAATTGCTAAATTATATTTTAAAACAATTATTATAATATTTAGTATAAAAATATTCAAATTTTATGACAAGAAAACAGTTAAAATTGTTATCAGCTATATTGGAAATTGAAAAACAAATATCACTTTTATCAGCTTTAATTTATGTTATCTCTATTGGTTTCCTAGTTCCGAGTTACAGTTAAATTTAATCTAATAATGCATGGATACTTACACAGATGAGAGCCTTATTTGTATGTACACCAGTATAACAATACAATCACATTTTACCGCTACAATTAAAGCTTAAATTTGCTTACCACTTAATAATGATACAAATGGGATATGATAATTATGTGGACAGGGAGCTGCCTGTCTCTAATACACATTTTTTTTAAACTAATTCATCCAAGATGGTTGTGTCTAATTACAAATTCTATAAGTTAAGAATTTCGTATTTTTTAATTTCTCGCAGTGATGTTGTCATAGACATATTAAATTTTTCATTTTTAAATAATTTAATATTACGTCTCATTATTATTAATGTTAGCTATAAGCCTTTAGTTTCAAAACCGACAGTGAATTTTCAGTTAGGGTCATTTTCCTGGTAAAAATATAAGATATTGATCTTACGTTAGTTGATAATTCAAATTGCTGCTTTTGAAATAGAGGACTAAATTATATATTAAATAAATTAATTAACGTATTTCATTACGTTAATCAAAGGAAAATACGAAATTCACATTTTTTTTTTATATAAGAACTCGCCATAAGGCAGAGACAAAGAATTTTTACAGCATAATCAATCACCACGGCTCACGCAAAAACACAGTCAAAACTTGTGTGAGTGAAGAAAATATAATTTTAGTGGGGTAGTTTTGTATTATAGACCCTGATTTCCTTACATATAAGTCATTGTAGATAGTTCCGTATATAAACAGTTGAATTGACTCCTGATGTGAGAGCTCCTATTTACGCGTATAATAACGATGGGTCGATGGGTCCATTGGTGTAGCTGTGGAACTTTCTGTACGATTACTATTTGCATGGTAAAAAAATGGAGTGACCTTCCAGCACTGTCGTGACCTACAACCACCACATGATCAAATGTCTTGGAGAACCTTTGTTATCCACGGAGGGTTGACTTGCTCTGTTATGTTACAGCGGCGCGACTTCGACTGGGACTCGAAAACACGGGGGTTTCTGCTGAGCTCCTTTTTCTACGGCTATCTGGTGACCCAGGTGCCCGGGGGCTGGTTGGGGGCAAGAGTGGGCGGGGCGCTGCTGTTCGGGGCCGGGATCGCCTCCACCGCGCTGCTCACCCTACTCACACCCCTCGCGGCCAACGGGGGAGTCTCGCTGCTCTTCGCGCTCAGGGTCCTTGAGGGGGTCTTTGAGGTAAGCGTTAAGGGTAGCTTTCCTTAGAAACTAAAATAGGTATTAAGACTCCAGTCCCCCTGCTTAACAAAGAGGCTGAATATGTCCTTGAAAGTAAATAATAAGAAAGTATCATCATCTTATCCCTGCCCCTTCCTCACTAAATTCTACAAAAATACGTCCTAGATCAATAGTAACTTGTATTTAATGTTATGAAATTTTAATTCAATTTTTACTCTGTGACATAATGATTTGATTTTCTTTAATATTATCGCACACTGAATAATTAGACTAAAAACTGCATGAGAAATGCTATATTTTTATACACTTTATATTTTTTATGTAGTTAGAAAGAATGCGTTTTGAAATTGTGTTATATTTTTAAAGAGCAAGCAAATTAATTATTTTTATTTTATTTCCCTGTTATATATAAAAAGTCATTTTTATTGGTATTGTTTATTAAAGTATAATTATATTAAATATATAAATTAAGACTTATATATAAGGGGCATTCACAAAGCCCTATAAGGCCACATTTAGGGTTCGATAATTTAAAGCCTGATTTTAGGCATGCTTTTTAGACCCAAAATTTCTGGTCTTAAATTATCGAGCTCTAAATGTGGCCTTAAGGCTTTGTGAATGCCTCTTATAAATTTTTTATTTTTAAATACCAATAACCAGTCAATTAAAAAGACTGAATATAATTCAATACATTTATGAACACGCAAACTCTCTAAACCGAAAGTGAGTTTCGTCGCATGTTAATTAAATCAAAATCTATCAAATTAACACAACATCCATTTTGATCTGTCTCGAGGACTGCTTAGCGTCCTACCTGCCAGTCATGTGCACATCTCTCTGTAATTATATGTTCAAGGCTAATTAGGAGCCATTAAGTCGTTCGTACTCTCGTGCGTTTGAGAGAGTCAAGCAGTGAAATGATGTGATAACTCAATTAAGATACAGTTCTACTGATGTAAGTTTGATAAAGGAAGTAGTCGGAAGTAGTGAAATGAAATTGAAGTTCAGGGATAGAGAAAGAACCCAAAATTTGCTAAGGTGTGACTGAGGGAACCTTAGGAAACCTCAGTCAGGACGGACGTACTGTATTTTTTTTAATCAATTGAAGCGATGTTGAAAAAGCCTGAAGGAACGATATATGAAATATGAATTGATTCCTATATAGGAGAACAACGTTAATTTTCTTGAAACAGTCACCCATGTAAGTATTAAACACGCTTGCTTGACAACTTTGATCCAAAGCAGAGCAACGCCCTGCCCCTTGGCATTCTTTATCTCTTCTGGTTTGTGAATTTTCAATGTGCACAGTTAAGCCAGGAGAAATCTTTCCACTTCCGATAAAAATCTTAAATTTATTCAACTATAGATAAGTTATAAAAAAGTTAACCAAAAGTTGTTGATGCATGACATATTAAATAGAAAATCGAAACTTAATCTTGTTTATTTACTCTCACGTTTGCGAACGATGCCCCCCGGAACATATTTTAAAAAATCAGCACAAACACCGTCTGAGTTTTATTAAGAGCACGCGTGACCGTGACCCAGTGAGGGAGCGGTTGGTGAAAATGCAGACGCCGCATCGTTATAACATTCCAGTATAAATATAAATGTGGTGACATCAACATATCGAAATTTCCACTAATTTGAATTAGTGGAAATTTACGACCATAACGGATGAAAAAATTTCCATCGCGAATTAAGAAAATTACGTATACGCTAATTTGCTTTATTATCAGGTATACAATTGTAATTTAATGTTTAAGTGCTTTAACTGAGTTCCGGGGTGATAAACCTCTTCTATTCACCATAAATTTAGGAAGATTAATTTAATTTTATTATTTTTATTTCTATTTTCATATTTTCATGAAAATTTTATATGAACAAAATTACAATACCGTGGAGTCTTACGTGGCAGAGGTGGGTTCATTATTCAGTTTTGGAAGGAAAGAAGAGGGGGGTGTTCTAACATAAGGGGAAACACAAGGTAGTACCATCCTGCATGTGTCACGTGACTATCTCGTGACGTCACGATATAAGAATCACATGTATTACAATTCTTATATCTCTATCATGACGGCATCAAGTGGGTATAGGCAACAACACGGTTCTGCATCCATTTCCCTTGGTGCGGGCCACCCCCTTCTGTCTAACTGTCACGTTTTCTCTCACAGGGGGTGACCTACCCCTGCATCCACGCCGTGTGGTCTCGGTGGGCCCCGCCACTCGAGCGCAGCCGCCTCGCCACCCTCGCGTTCTCCGGAAGTTACGTGGGCACCGTGGTGGCCCTCCCGCTATCAGGCTACCTCGCCAGGCACGTGGGCTGGCCCTCTGTCTTCTACGTCTTTGGTATGTTGTTCATCGGAAGATAACCGGTAACTAACGTCAGTCTAAATCAATGACAGTATAGTCGTCTCGGGTTGTCCTTGGTTTGACGTCACAAACCTTTTTCTTTGTCCTCCATACAATACTAATGAGAAGGTCACGTGAATTCAAACCAAAGATAGGTTGTGACGACTATAATACTAAAAAAAAAACACATTATAAAAACTTTTTGAATAATTTCTTTGCAAATAGCGTCCACATATTGAGAAGAGAAACAAAAAGTAATGAAAATCGTTTTAAAACTTCAAATATGAAAAATTTACACAATGCATGACCTTTTTATTGACTTAATTAATGAAAAGTACTAACAATAGGGTACAACAATAATTCGTATACCAAAATTGTTATTTATCCACATTTTTTTAATACGGAATACAGTTGGATAACTGTCACTTCATAAAAAATTGTAATATTTTGCTGTATCATTGTGTCATATGTTTTTAGTTTTAAATTTAATATCCCATGAATTTAGGAAATTGAAAAAAAAAAAAAAAAAAAAAAAAAAAAAAACCGATTGTACAGCTATCGTTTCAGAAAACGACGGTAAGGGTTCATTTTTTTTCCCAAAGCGATAACTGTGCAATCAACAAAAATAATTTGTTTGATTGCAAAGTTATCGCTTCGAAATTATCGACTTCGAATTATTGACAAATAATCCATTGTCATATTGTGGCTATACTGGCTATATATATTAGGCAACTTATTTATCACCATTTGAAGCAACAAATTACATTCATGTATTGATCGCTATTGTTCGAAAGTCAAAAGGTGCATTATTATTATACGTGTAGAGTTTGGCTTTCATGCTCATGGACTTCAAACAGCTGATTATACGTTTATGTTCATAAGCTGTAAAGTATTTTGTACTGCCCGTACGAAATCAATCGATAGCTATGTTATGAAGCAAAAATGACTGCAATATTGCAATTATTTAAGAGTCAGGTGTATGTTATAAAATTTTATAACATCATTATATATTAGTAAATAACTTTTTCGTGCAAAGGATATTCATATCACTTCATATTGAATTTTATTTCACTTTTCGGACTTTTACCTTTGCCGGTGTTCGATGTAATCCTTCTGTGTGTAGTCTCAGATCACCTGAGGAAGAGAGCGGTTGACTCTCGAAACGTAGTGATATGTGTAGTACATGCAAGTGTAAGTGACGTGCACGAACACTAAGTGACCATCGCAACATACTACACACAGAAGGATTATATCGAGCACCGGCAAAGGTAAAAGTCCGAAAAGTGTAATAAAAATCATATATATGTAGTTACAATGTACTAAATGGTATTTAATGTGAATCAATAAAATAAACAATAAATAATTATCAAGATAAATAACTCCGATTCGGTGGTGATTTGGATTTAAAAAAAAATACGTAACCTTGGTGCGAGATGATGTAGCAAGGACATATTTTCAAACTGAAAGTGTATGAACCTGAAGTAGACCGTTTCTGACTGCAGGCGTGATCGGCCTGGTGTGGTACGCCGCGTGGCTGCTGGTGGTTCGCGAGGGACCGGAACTCGACCCTCACATCAGCCCCGAGGAGCTCGCCTACATTCAGAACGCTCTCGGAACGCAGCCAGCCAAGGTATTCTTTGTTCCCAACCAATACAGCAGGCTAGGCCACTTGTTCTGCTCGCATGCATTGCAGGTTGCAGAACGCTCACGAAGAATGGGTTGGCTGCACGGCCGATTTTAAGTGGCGGAAACGAAAGAGGAGGTGCTGAAATGCAGGTGTGAATTTTATGCGAATTTTTTGAGCACTGTAACTTTGTATATATGCAGTTTTAAAAGGTGCATTTCACCTGGAAGCCATCGCCTACCGCCTTTGACGTCATCGAAATGTCAGGTTCGGTTCACTATAGATATGCATACCTGTACTCACCTGCATAACAGGTAGCCAATCAAAAACAATCTAGCCAAAATTCAAAATTTCAAATGCCTAGCCTGATCGAAGTGGATGAGTTTTAAAACTTAAAAAATGCACATTATTCCATGTACGCGTACTGTAAAAACACACTGGGAGATAAGTAATATTACAAACATACCTTTCATCATATTTAAATAATAGAAATTGTTTCTCAAATAGTTTCATTTTATTGAAGAGAAGATGCAATATCAAGTCCTTCCACCACACTCTCTTTTTAAATGATTGGCGCCGTTAGCAGCAATCAGCCAATGAAAATGTGTAAATTTATCATACTCCTTCCGTATCTGCTGAATATCTATTGAATTATTATATTAAACCTAAAACTGAGTCTCTTTTCTTATCTACGAAGATAGTAGGATGCCGTAGGATTCATATTTAACTTTATTAAGACCCTTGAATCATAATTTTTAAATGTCTTTTCAACCCCCTATTTGCTGCTGCTAAAACCATTAGTGGAATGATTGAAAAATAAATACAGTTTTAATTTCGACTATCCTAGCATGGGCGTCTGTGGCCTAGTGGAAGTACACTTGTCATCCACGCAGAAGTTTTAGGTTCAAATCCCCTCTGGGTCATTTTATATTTTTAGTAGCACGAGGAAGTTTATTTCACATTTTTAATGCAGACGGGGTAAAATTGTTTTGTCTTTTATGATTTGTTATTAATTTTTCTATCATTGTATGACACGCTTTTTTTTTTTTTTTGCAAAGTTTTTGAAGTGCGTATTTATATGGAAAAGTGTGACTTATAATAATATAATATAATTATATTGTAAGAAATAATAATATTATTTTACCCCGTCTGCATTAAAAATGTGAAATAAACTTCCTCGTGCTACTAAAAATATATAAAATGACCCAGAGGGGATTTGAACCTAAAACTTCTGCGTGGATGACAGGTGTACTTCCACTAGGCCACAGACGCCCATGCTAGGATAGTCGAAATTAAAACTGTATTTATTTTTCAATCATTCCACTAATGGTTTTAGCAGCAGCAAATAGGGGGTTGAAAAGACATTTAAAAATTATGATTCAAGGGTCTTAATAAAGTTAAATATGAATCCTACGGCATCCTACTATCTTCGTAGATAAGAAAAGAGACTCAGTTTTAGGTTTAATATAATAATTCAATAGATATTCAGCAGATACGGAAGGAGTATGATAAATTTACACATTTTCATTGGCTGATTGCTGCTAACGGCGCCAATCATTTAAAAAGAGAGTGTGGTGGAAGGACTTGATATTGCATCTTCTCTTCAATAAAATGAAACTATTTGAGAAACAATTTCTATTATTTAAATATGATGAAAGGTATGTTTGTAATATTACTTATCTCCCAGTGTGTTTTTACAGTACGCGTACATGGAATAATGTGCATTTTTTAAGTTTTAAAACTCATCCACTTCGATCAGGCTAGGCATTTGAAATTTTGAATTTTGGCTAGATTGTTTTTGATTGGCTACCTGTTATGCAGGTGAGTACAGGTATGCATATCTATAGTGAACCGAACCTGACATTTCGATGACGTCAAAGGCGGTAGGCGATGGCTTCCAGGTGAAATGCACCTTTTAAAACTGCATTTATACAAAGTTACAGTGCTCAAAAAATTCGCATAAAATTCACACCTGCATTTCAGCACCTCCTCTTTCGTTTCCGCCACTTAAAATCGGCCGTGCAGCCAACCCAATGGGTAGGAATGGGAAATGTTATTTTACTGAGACGAGATTTGTCATAATCGAAATAACATTACGCAAACTCAATGCAAATTGTTGAAATTCTTAATAATTTGGATCTAGTCGAACACTGTTTTGACTTCAACAAACAAGCTTCAATAAGAAATAAGAAAGTCATTATACTTATAGTTTACAATCACACTATTTTCATCATGCAGTGATCGTATATAGTAATATCTAATATACTTAGCCGCAATCCTACATATAATAATATATATATATATATATAATTATAATACATTATAATTACATATTCAAATGTCCATGCATTGGTGTAGCACAAATTGCATACCTAAAAGGCGCACGAATTCCTTTTTTTTTCTTTTTCTTTTTTTTTTTTTTTCAAAATAGCAACTAGCAAGAATGAATGAGGGAAGCTTATTGTATACACTTCCGGAATGTTATTATTATAGCTATTTGCTAGAGCTGAAACTTTGGAGATAAATATTTACAGATATGCATTTGATGAGAAACTATCTTTTCGATGATTTCAAACTCATGGCACCTCCATGGCACAGATTAAATGAGAAAAGAATGAGAAACATGTCCTTGCTCCCTCAGCGCCCCAGTCCTCCGTGGTGCAGCTTCTTCCGCTCAGCACCCGTGTGGGCCATCATCGCCGCTCACTTCAGCGAGAACTGGGGCTTCTACACGCTCCTCACCCAGCTGCCAACCTTCATGAAAGGTGAGTGATGTGCACTCATCGCCTTGGAAAATGTCCCACTTGCAACCTTGTCAATCACCTGTGTGTATTTTACGGGGCATGGTAATTAACAAGGCCGAAACCAAAGCATCAAATTAATTAAAATAACATTATAATATAATTTTTGTTTATTAAAACATTTGAGTTTAAAAAAGGGAGTTTTAATTTTAATTGCACTTTTCTTCTTTTTGATATTTTTTTCACATTTTTTTAAATATAACTTTACAAAATATATCCCTCCTCTCTAATTATAGTTTTGATCTACACAATCAGTACAATCCTGCACAGTATACACTTTCTGCACTCGATCGACCTTATGACCAAGTGCATAAGGAAAAGCAGTGCAGAAAAACCCAACAAAGTTCTATGTTTACGAACAGATATCTCAATTTCAAGACTATCCACTCAGGCTACCCTTTATCTGAATCTATTTACAAAAAATGAAGAAAGTCATGCAAGGACATTGTCACAGATACCCTGGAGTTCGACCTGAGGGACGCTGGACTGCTCTCGGCGCTGCCGTACCTGGCGATGGCCATCGTGCTGCAGTTCGCGGGTCACCTGGCGGACTGGCTGCGTTCGCGGGGGATCCTCTCGACAACCGGCGTACGCAAACTCTTCAACTGCGGGGCCTTCCTGAGCCAGACCACCTTCATGCTGCTGGCCGCCTTCTTGCTGACCCCCACCGCCGCGGTCACCTGTCTCACCATCGCAGTGGGGCTCGGGGGGTTCGCGTGGTCCGGATTCAGGTACTTGATGCTCATCGATCTATTTTAATTACAAATCTGAGATTTTAAATGTTTAAGTTTAAAATTATTAGTCTTTTATTAAACACAGAAAGTGTACATATTAACAGCACTAGAAACATACATTATAGAAAAACATTACAATAGAACACATAAAACACATATTTTTAAGTTTAAAAAATATCATGATTCAATAATATTAGAGAGAGAGAGAGAGAGGGAGAGAGAGAGAGAGAGAGAGAGAGAGAGAGAGAGAGACAACCTGCATGGTAAACACAGCAGGAATTAACATTGTGAATCTTGCTTATTAATGGACTTGTATAACAACGTGGTATAGCAGAAAAACATCCTAACACCATTGGTAATTAAAAATGGAAAAGGTTATGATAACAGGCGCGCGCCTATATAAAATATCCTAACTCCATTTTTACTTACCAACGGAGTTAGGATTTTTCCCGCTACCACGTTGCTAATTCAATAATAATAATACCCACCTTGGTATAATATATATATCTATAGGGTCTTTTCCTGCAACCATTGTTATTCCGAAAAATAACCAGGCATGCACATTCTCAAAAAACGTGACTGAGTTAGGCTGACACTGGACATGAATGCCATATGGTTAATGAGAAACCTGATGAAGATCTTCCTTCTTGGATCATGTTTAGAAAGAAATTGATCTAAAAATTAAATGCTTGCACTCATTAAAGACTGATATGTCCTTCTTGGATCATGTTAAGAACGAGCTTGATCTAAATTAAATGCTCGCACTCACGTCAGTAAAAATTTTGATATGATGTGCAGTGTGAACCACCTGGACATCGCGCCGCAGTACGCCAGCGTGTTGATGGGCCTCTCCAACACCGTGGCCACTCTGCCAGGCATCGTCAGCCCCGCCCTCACCGGCCTCATCGTGCAGACAAAGGTACGTCAATATACTAACAATATAAAAACAAAATTATTTTCTATCCTTGTACAGTACTTAACTAAAATATCAATGTTTAAAAAAATGGACCTAAGTCACTTATAAGATGAACGAGTCGAATTTAATAATATATTCCGGTAGTTTCTTATAAATTGGTGTATCATCTTTTATAATTTGAAAATACGAATTTTCCATTCTTGGACAACAGCTTAATACTGATGTCTGCTTGCAATCGTTATCATTAATATCATAGAAAGAGTGAACTGAAGATATTAAGATTTATAATAAAAGGTTTTATAATTAAAATAAATATATTATAATAACTTATTTCACAAAATATATGATTAAAAAAGAAAATATATAGGTTATTATATTATATAGAGTACATAGATGTTGCGTGTCGCATCATCACTTAATTTCATAACAGAAAATGTATAATCTTTGTCTGCCCTTACAGGACCCTGACGAATGGAAGATCGTGTTTTACCTGGCAAGCGCCATCTATCTTGCTGGCGCCGTGGTGTATGGCATTTGCGCGTCCGGTGAACGCCAGAGCTGGGCTATGGACGAGGACACGACTGCAGCGCCGCCACTGGACGTCGTGGCCAAGCAGGAAATCAACGGCAGCAATCGCTACAGCGGTCTCTATGGTTACAGCAACGGTGGCATGGCGCTCGAGGAAATCAAACTGCCACGACCAAAACTGAATATCCCTATGTAATAGTCGAATCAATGCAAGGTTTTTAACGGAAGTAAATTGAAGGTTCCTCTCCTACTTTCATTTTTTTTTAATCAGTCAGTGCTCGTCACTCAAACGATTCATATATCCCAGATTGTTCCGAAGGGGATTTAAAAAGTGTCGTTTTATGGGTGACATCGTAAAAGACGCTCGGCATCAAGGTACGAGTGATAAGAGAAACAGCATCAACTGATCTTAATTCACTTGCCGATGCAATGTAAATAACCAGAGCCTCATTCACCGTGGTATTTTTTTGGTTCCATGTATTTCAGTTCTAAAGCTCATTAAAAAAATGTATAATGCATTAAAAATTCTTAAAAACCTTGCATTTTGGTGAATATAGTTTGACTGTTGGATCCTCAAAAAAAAAAAAAAATAGCCCCCATGAGTGATAGAGGATCGAGATGACTGAAGTAGTTTAGTGGTGTTGTGTAATTTGAGTCTGCGAATATTTTCTGTGCCCTGAATGGACATTAATGTGATCAAACCTAATTTAATTTGTTAGCAAAATTCTATACATGGACAACTTACATGAAATTTTTAATTGCATATTTGGACAGAAAATTTCAAGTTATATTGTCAATTTTTTCAATTTTTTTTGTTTGTAACACCCATAAAAATCATACTGCAAAATACTATGACGTCATCGTCATGCAAATATTTAATACGCAAATACATTATATATACGAGTGTAATATAAGAAAAGTTGTAACATGACCAATGACGCTTCAGCGTCTTTCAGATTAAATTGAAGGGTTTTAGAGTTCAATTATCATTTCAGAAACAATGAGAATCAGGCTGTCGGTATGTTATTTATTTTTTATTATACGTTCTCTATCTAATTATGCAATAAAAAAATTCAACCACGTTAATATCTATTGTCGTGCATTTTAAGTCAACTGCACGCATTTAAAAAATAAAATATCAAAATTTGCAAACGTGCACAAATATTCATTGCCAAATGAAATTCTCTAAATTATTGTTTTAGTTCAATTTTGTGCTATATATATTATATTTAAGTTTTTTTTTGGCATTGACATATTAATAAATTGCAGTATACTTGAGAGAATCTAGTATTGTACAAAAAACATTGTCGTTTATTTGTTAATAAAAAAAAATGTAGCTACAAGTTTGTGTTTCAATATAATAAAACCATTGTCATATTATATTAGTTTTCATAATGATAAAATATAATTTATTATACTTTTCTTATTGCAATCTTGCAGCTGCAGGTCCGTGACAAATGACGAACGATATTGCGATTATATTTGACTTGCTGCTGGTGTAAATGTAACGCAAGTCATGAATGAGATTACTTTCATCCCCTATCACTTTCATCCCCTCTCTTGACCAACAAGAGGGGTGATGTTATTACATCTGCAAACTATAGAACTCAAGTACAATAGCAAAAGTTTGTATGCATGCCCTCCGTTTTTAAGTCGAGTCAAGCATATAAATTTGTGATCATAGATTTATTATTAACTTTTCATTGCTATTGTGTTTGGATTTATAATTAAACTTTTAATGTATTGAAAATATATAATAATATATTTTAGACGGAAGATATGCGTAATAATTTTTTTTTAATTTTGATTTTCGAAACTATAATATAGATCAAAGGAAATGTAGAAATAAATAAGAGAAAAAAATAATATATACGTAAACTAAATTAAATTACGAAAATGAAACGATATTTGAAGCAATCGAAAGCATATTAACATAAAATAAAAATGGAACATATTTTTTAAAATAAAATGTATATTTTATTTATTGATACATCTAATAGCACATAAGTTTTTGCTACTTATTGTATTTCTTTTTTTATCTAATTTTATATCATTTGCAATTAACCATGCAGATATCAACAATTTAAATAATTAATTTACAAATAACAATTGCTTTTATTAAAAAAAAAAAATACATTTCAATGTTAATGTAATACAATTCTATAATTAAATTTACGTATCATGTTTTAATTATTTATCATATAAAACATATTAAATTTAATATTAATATATAAAATATAATAAAGCACCTGGTAAATGTAATAAAATCTGTATAATAGAATTATATTGCTATAATATGTTTCCTCTTTCAATTAAAATATATCATATATACCTTTTAATATAATTCAGTGAAACTCTATATAATCCTTATCATGAAGTATATATATATACATTTTCCAGTAGATGATCCGATTAAACTGTTTATTATTTTATGAGAAGGAAAGGTTATTGTGCCCAAATTAGCCACTGATCTCGGCAATATGATGTTTAATTAAACCCCCGGCTAGGGGTTGTCATGACGCTTCAAGAAGGGTTCAATAGAGGGGGTTGCTCTTGAATATCCTCACTTCACTTCCCCTAGCTACATTGAGTACTTTGTTATTACCACCCAAGTAGATAATAAAATTGATAGCGTAAATAATAGACTATTACTATAAAAAAAGCCCTTCTCATAATATAATATATTTTAGGCAATATGTTCATCATATTTCGTACGTATATAAATTATTGTCATAAAAGAATGTGTCATAAAAGTTTCCGTGTGAAACTAAACCAAAATTTTCTCGGATATGTAATATATTGTATAAATTATATATTATATATAAAAATAATATATTCATGTGAAAAACTGATGAACAATAAAAGTATTGTATTCGCAATTGTTGGATAGAAATCACTCAACATTCTCAACAATACTTTGTTTACGAATATTTGAGGCATGACAATATATTTTGCATGCAATAAATTGTCAGGACAATGTTAAAATTAAAATTTAAGTTGTAGCAAATGAAGTTTAGTAATATATAGTACATTCAAAAACGTTTGTTTCTCTGATTTGTGAAATAATTATAAGAAATTAATTGATATTGCAATTTTTATAGGCATCTAATTTAATATCATACAAAAATGTTTAAAATATTATATAAAAGAATATAAATTGTAGATTTCAACTCCATACGTGATTACTCCATGTATTATATTATTATATATAAATAAACGTAAAATTTGTGCTATAATGAACTGTAGAGAATATAATAGATAGAAACTCGATCTTCCCACTTTAAGGACTCTAATTAAATTTGTCTTTTTTTTTCATCAAAAGAACCATGGAAACCTTACATCGATGCGTCAGAGTATAATATTTAAAGGGACACGATGCATATATACTTATTATTTTTACCCTGCATGCATAGAAACGATTGTCAATGCAATTTAACCAAACTATATAATAATTTATAACTAATCTGAAGGTGGAAGCCACCGAATAAATTAAAATCATTATGCAATATGAGCTACTGGTCATAAATCTGTCAACTGCTTGGTTATGGTCTGTGATGATGAGCATTCCTGCCTCATTGTCTCCTCCAGCCTACTGCGTGTAATAATAATAATGGGAGTTTAGCTCGCATGGTGGCAGCAGCAACCACGTGGTTGGATAGCAATAAACGTCGCCTTGCGATTTATCTTCCCCCCAAAAACTATTAATATCACACCATACTAACTCATAGGCCTATATATAGTTTAATTAAAATGACAAAATGATAGATTTCATTTTCTATATACGCTCTTTTGATGCGAAAATTAGTGCTATACCAGAATTGTGGTATAAAATTAGTTCAAATATTTATGACTCCTTTTTATACATCATGATGATGACGAGAGAGAATTATTATAGTGAAATTTAAATAGAGAAATAACAAAGAATAAAATTGTTGTATTATTTAACACTGGTCACGATTTTTGCACTTAATTAATTCTTTCTAGTCTCTCCCTTTGGAAACATTCAAAATTAAATAACAACTTAATACAATCTGGTAAATTTTTTACAATGTCACAATTTAAAGAATATAATATATTATATTAATTATTATATTTCTAATTGCAAATATTTTGTATCCTTTTTTGTATTATTTTTTTGATAACTTTGTTACACGTTTTTTAATAGGACTTAAAAAAATAATAGAAAATAGTTTAATATATTTATTTTTAACATTTACTTAACATTCGAGATTATATATATGATAGGCAATTTATGTTTCTATTAAAATTTCTTTCAGTATATTATTATTATTATATTCTGATGCGAAAAAATATTCTATCTAATTTCTATATATTAATACTTTAATACTTATATATAAATTTATTTTTTAATAAATCTGTTAATGTTTTGCAATATATTATGTATATTTCTGTGTCCAAAAGTAATGAATAAACCAAGCAATATAACATTGAGACTCAGATCACCTGAGGAAGAGAGCGGTTGATTCTCGAAACGTAGTGATATGTGTAGTACATATAAGTGTTGGTGACGTGCACGAACGCCACGAACATTAAGTGATTATCGCAATATATAATATAATACAGAAGGATTACATCGAACATACCGGCAAAGTTAAAGGTCCGAAAAGTGCAATGAAATACTTTTAGTATGAAATTTGCACAAAAAAGCTATAATTTACTAATAATATTGATATATTTTACCGGACTGAAGTTATCCACATCCACATCCTCATCCACACTGCAGTACCAACATGTAAAACAAAAAATCCCTATATAAACATTAAGGAGGTGAAAAATAAGCTTTCTTGTGTTAAATAAGAAGATATTAGAAGGACATCGCTCTAATAACTTAGTACAATGATAAATCTTCGCAAAAAACACTTTGCAAAATTTCTAATGGAACACCATGCAAAGTTATAATATTTTATCCCACCATTCCTGATTAAATTTTTCTTCGATTTTCTTTTAAATTAAAATGAAATGGTCCCAGGCCTATTTTGAACGACATACAATAATTTCATATGGGGCATCCAGTAATTACACTGGAAAATATATAATTTGCAACAATTTTTATAAAGATCAAAGGTTTGAATTTTTTTCCCGCCAATTCCAAATAGGAATTTCGTTCAAAATTAAAATATAGGGTTTAATTTGGATTTAACACAACATATATAAAATTTAGATAGATCAACCAGTAATTACACTGTAAAAAAAAATAATGTGCCTCATTTCCAATTAACACCAAAAGTTTAAATTTTTTTCCCGCCAATTCCAAATAGGAATTTCGTTCAAAATTAAAATATAGGGTTTAATTAAGATTTAACACAACATATATAAAATTTAGATAGATCAACCAGTAATTACACCGTAAAAAAAATAATGTACATAATTTTCTATTAAAACCATAAGTTTAAATTTTTTTCCCGCCAATTCCAAATAGGAATTTCGTTCAAAATTAAAATATAGGGTTTAATTAAGATTTAACACAACATATATAAAATTTAGATAGATCAACCAGTAATTACACCGTAAAAAAAATAATGTACATAATTTCCCTATTGCAAATTTCTTATTGAAAAATCTAGTTAGAATTTTCGATAAGAACTAGTTCAGTTTTGGCAATAAGATTCAACTAGATCTTATTAAATCTTATTAAAATTTCTAATTAGATCTTATTAAGTCTTATTAATTTCTAATTAGATCTTATTAGAATTAAATATTTTTGATTTTAGGGATTACATAGCAATTATGTTAATTGCCAATTAAAAAACGTTTTTAACCATTACAATGAAGTCACCAAAATTAGAGAATAGCAAAAAAATTGTTTAAAAAACGGGCATCATTGGGATTCGAACCCAGGACCATTGGATTAGAAGTCAGGAGTGTTTACCACTAGGACACACATCTTAGTACTAGAATCTAGTAGATTTTAACTATATAAACTATAAATTATGAAACCTTGATAAAATTTTGATATTTTAGGGCGAACATGAGCTAAGCCTAATGACTATTAATATTTATTAATGATATAAATCAAAATGAATTTATTATGCTTTTATTAGTATAAATAAATGAATAAATATGTATTTTCAGATGTTATTAAAACTTGCTTTGTTTCTAATTAGAAAAAATCTAACTAGAAAAATTCTAATTAGAAAAAATCTAACTAAAAAATTCTAATTAGATTCATTCTAATTAGATCTTATAAGATTTTTCAATTCTTATTAGAAATATTAAATTTCTTATTAGAAATGCTCATTTCTAATTAGAAATAATGGGTTCTAATTGGAAATTTCAATAAGAATAATAAGAAATTTTCAACAGGGTTCCTATTAAAACCATAAGTTTAAATTTATTTCCCGCCAATCCCAAATAGGAATTTCGTTCAAAATTAAAATATAGGGTTTAATTAGGATTTAACACAACATATATAAAATTTAGATAGATCAACCAGTAATTACACCGTAAAAAAATAATTTACATAATTTCCTATTAAAACCATAAGTTTAAATTTATTTCCCGCCAATTCCAAATAGGAATTTCGTTCAAAATTAAAATATAGGGTTTAATTTGGATTTAACACAACATATATAAAATTTAGATAGATCAACCAGTAATTACACCGTAAAAAAAATAATGTACATAATTTCCTATTAAAACCATAAGTTTAAATTTATTTCCCGCCAATTCCAAATAGGATATTCGTTCAAAATTAAAATATAGGGTTTAATTAGGATTTAACACAACATATATAAAATTTAGATAGATCAACCAGTAATTACACCGTAAAAAAAATAATGTAAATAATATCCTATTAAAACCATAAGTTTAAATTTATTTCCCGCCAATTCCAAATAGGATATTCGTTCAAAATTAAAATATAGGGTTTAATTAAGATTTAACACAACATATATAAAATTTAGATAGATCAACCAGTAATTACACATTAAAAAAATAATGTACATAATTTTCTATTAAAACCATAAGTTTAAATTTTTTTCCCGCCAATTTCAAATAGGAATTTCGTTAAAAATTAAAATATAGGGTTTAATTAGGATTTAACACAACATATATAAAATTTAGATAGATCAACCAGTAATTACACCGTAAAAAAAATAATGTACATAATTTCCAATTAAAACCATAAGTTTAAATTTTTTTCCCGCCAATTCCAAATAGGAATTTCGTTCAAAATTAAAATATAGGGTTTAATTAAGATTTAACACAACATATATAAAATTTAGATAGATCAACCAGTAATTACACCGTAAAAAAAATAATGTGCGATCATTTCCAATTAACACCAAAAGTTTAAATTTTTTTCCCGCCAATTCCAAATAGGAATTTCGTTCAAAATTAAAATATAGGGTTTAATTAAGATTTAACACAACATATATAAAATTTAGATAGATCAACCAGTAAATACACCGTAAAAAAAAAATAATGTACATAATTTTCTATTAAAACCATAAGTTTAAATTTTTTTCCCGCAAATTCCAAATAGGAATTTCGTTCAAAATTAAAATATAGGGTTTAATTAGGATTTAACACAACATATATAAAATTTAGATAGATCAACCAGTAATTACACCGTAAAAAAAATAATGTACATAATTTCCTATTAAAATTAACCATAAGTTTAAATTTATTTCCCGCCAATTCCAAATAGGAATTTCGTTCAAAATTAAAATATAGGGTTTAATTAAGATTTAACACAACATATATAAAATTTAGATAGATCAACCAGTAATTACACCGTAAAAAAAATAATGTACATAATTTTCTATTAAAACCATAAGTTTAAATTTTTTTCCCGCCAATTCCAAATAGGAATTTCGTTCAAAATTAAAATATAGGGTTTAATTAAGATTTAACACATTATATATAAAATTTAGATAGATCAACCAGTAATTACACCGTAAAAAAAATAATGTGCGATCATTTCCAATTAACACCAAAAGTTTAAATTTTTTTCCCGCCAATTCCAAATAGGAATTTCGTTCAAAATTAAAATATAGGGTTTAATTAAGATTTAACACAACATATATAAAATTTAGATAGATCAACCAGTAATTACACCGTAAAAAAAAATAATGTACATAATTTTCTATTAAAACCATAAGTTTAAATTTTTTTCCCGCCAATTTCAAATAGGAATTTCGTTAAAAATTAAAATATAGGGTTTAATTAGGATTTAACACAACATATATAAAATTTAGATAGATCAACCAGTAATTACACCGTAAAAAAAATAATGTACATAATTTCCTATTAAAACCATAAGTTTAAATTTTTTTCCCGCCAATTCCAAATAGGAATTTCGTTCAAAATTAAAATATAGGGTTTAATTAAGATTTAACACAACATATATAAAATTTAGATAGATCAACCAGTAATTACACCGTAAAAAAAATAATGTGCGATCATTTCCAATTAACACCAAAAGTTTAAATTTTTTTCCCGCCAATTCCAAATAGGAATTTCGTTCAAAATTAAAATATAGGGTTTAATTAAGATTTAACACAACATATATAAAATTTAGATAGATCAACCAGTAATTACACCGTAAAAAAAAATAATGTACATAATTTTCTATTAAAACCATAGGTTTAAATTTTTTTCCCGCCAATTCCAAATAGGAATTTCGTTCAAAATTAAAATATAGGGTTTAATTAGGATTTAACACAACATATATAAAATTTAGATAGATCAACCAGTAATTACACCGTAAAAAAAATAATGTCCATAATTTCCTATTAAAACCATAAGTTTAAATTTTTTTCCCGCCAATCCCAAATAGGAATTTCGTTCAAAATTAAAATATAGGGGTTAATTAGGATTTAACACAACATATATAAAATTTAGATAGATCAACCAGTATATACACCGTAAAAAAAATAATGTACATAATTTCCTATTAAAACCATAAGTTTAAATTTATTTCCCGCCAATTCCAAATAGGAATTTCGTTCAAAATTAAAATATAGGGTTTAATTAAGATTTAACACAACATATATAAAATTTAGATAGATCAACCAGTAATTACACCGTAAAAAAAATAATGTGCGATCATTTCCAATTAACACCAAAAGTTTAAATTTTTTTCGCGCCAATTCCAAATAGGAATTTCGTTCAAAATTAAAATATAGGGTTTAATTAAGATTTAACACAACATATATAAAATTTAGATAGATCAACCAGTAATTACACCGTAAAAAAAATAATGTACATAATTTTCTATTAAAACCATAAGTTTAAATTTTTTTCCCGCCAATTCCAAATAGGAATTTCGTTCAAAATTAAAATATAGGGTTTAATTTGGATTTAACACAACATATATAAAATTTAGATAGATCAACCAGTAATTACACCGTAAAAAAAATAATGTACATAATTTCCTAATAAAACCATAAGTTTAAATTTTTTTCCCGCCAATTCCAAATAGGAATTTCGTTCAAAATTAAAATATAGGGTTTAATTAGGATTTAACACAACATATATAAAATTTAGATAGATCAACCAGTAATTACACCGTAAAAAAAATAATGTACATAATTTCCTATTAAAACCATAAGTTTAAATTTTTTTCCCGCCAATTCCAAATAGGAATTTCGTTCAAAATTAAAATATAGGGTTTAATTAAGATTTAACATAACATATATAAAATTTAGATAGATCAACCAGTAATTACACCGTAAAAAAAAATATTGTACATAATTTTCTATTAAAACCATAAGTTTAATTTTTTTTCCCGCCAATTCCAAATAGGAATTTCGTTCAAAATTAAAATATAGGGTTTAATTTGGATTTAACACAATATATATAAAATTTAGATAGATAAACCAGTAATTACACCGTAAAAAAAATAATGTACATAATTTTCTATTAAAACCATAAGTTTAAATTTTTTTCCCGCCAATTCCAAATAGGAATTTCGTTCAAAATTAAAATATAGGGTTTAATTAAGATTTAACACAACATATATAAAATTTAGATAGATCAACCAGTAATTACACCGTTGATCTATCTTAATTTTATATATGTTGTGTAAAATACTAATTAAGCCCTATGTTTTAATTTTGAACGAAATTCCTATTTGGAATTGGCGGGAAAAAAATTCAAACTAATGGTTTTAATAGGAAATTATGCACATTATTTTTTTTACGGTGTAATTACTGGTTGATCTATCTAAATTTTATATATGTTGTGTAAAATACTAATTAAACCCTATATTTTAATTTTGAACGAAATTCCTATTTGGAATTGGCGGGAAAAAAATTCAAACTTATGGTTTTAATAGGAAATTATCGAAATTATGCACATTATTTTTTTACGGTGTAATTACTGGTTGATCTATCTAAATTTTATATATGTTGTGTAAAATACTAATTCAACCCTATATTTAAATTTTGAACGAAATTCCTATTTGGAATTGGCGGGAAAAAAATTCAAACTGATGGTTTTAATAGGAAATTATGCACATTATTTTTTTTACGGCGTAATTACTGGTTGATCTATCTAAATTTTATATATGTTGTGTAAAATACTAATTAAACCCTACATTTTAATTTTGAACGAAATTCCTTTTTGGAATTGGCGGGAAAAAAATTCAAACTTATGGTTTTAATAGGAAATTATGCACATTATTTTTTTTACGAAGTAATTACTGGTTGATCTATCTAAATTTTATATATGCTGTGTAAAATACTAATTAAACCCTATATTTTAATTTTGAACGGAATTCCTATTTGGAATTGGCGGGAAAAAAAATTCAAACTTATGGTTTTAATAGGAAATTATGCACATTATTTTTTTTACGGTGTAATTACTGGTTGATCTATCTAAATTTTATTTATGTTGTGTAATATACTAATTAAACCCTATATTTTAATTTTGAACGGAATTCCTATTTGGAATTGGCGGGAAAAAAAATTCAAACTTATGGTTTTAATAGGAAATTATGCACATTATTTTTTTTACGGTGTAATTACTGGTTGATCTATCTTAATTTTATATATGTTGTGTAAAATACTAATTAAGCCCTATATTTTAATTTTGAACGAAATTCCTTTTTGGAATTGGCGGGAAAAAAATTCAAACTAATGGTTTTAATAGGAAATTATGCACATTATTTTTTTTACGGTGTAATTACTGGTTGATCTATCTAAATTTTATATATGTTGTGTAATATACTAATTAAACCCTATATTTTAATTTTGAACGAAATTCTTATTTGGAATTGGCGGGAAAAAATTCAAACTTATGGTTTTAATAGGAAATTATGCACATTATTTTTTTTTACGGTGTAATTACTGGTTGATCTATCTAAATTTTATATATGTTGTGTAATATACTAATTAAACCCTATATTTTAATTTTGAACGAAATTCCTATTTGGAATTTGCGGGAAAAAATTCAAACTTATGGTTTTAATAGAAAATTATGCACATTATTTTTTTTACGGCGTAATTACTGGTTGATCTATCTAAATTTTATATATGTTGTGTAAAATACTATTTAAACCCTATATTTTAATTTTGAACGAAATTCCTATTTGGAATTGGCGGGAAAAAAATTTAAACTTGTGGTTTTAATAGGAAATTATGCACATTATTTTTTTTTACGGCGTAATTACTGGTTGATCTATCTAAATTTTATATATGTTGTGTAAAATACTAATTAAACCCTACATTTTAATTTTGAACGAGATTCCTATTTGGAATTGGCGGGAAAAAAATATCAAACTTTGGTTCTGCATACAAAAGGAATCAAAGAATTTTTTTACGGTGTAATTACTGGTTGATCAATCTAAATTTGATATATGTTGTGTAAAATTCTAATTATACCCTATATTTAAATTTTGAACGAAATTCCAATTTGGAATGGGCGGTAAAAAAAATCAAACTTATATCGCTTATATATGGTTTTAATAGGAGGATCCGATGCACATTATTTTTTTTACGGTGTAATTACTGGTTGATCAATCTAAATTTGATATATGGTGTTGTAATAATTATGTCAATGAAAACTAGCTATATTATATATTTATAAAAAAAAATCGTATTTGGGATCAGCGCTGGGCGCGGGACAAAAATTCATATATTTAATCTCATTATAAAATGTTTCTAATTTTTATTTTTATTCTTTCTATTTTCAATTTTAATTATTCTATATGTCCCCCATATATTGCTGTTTATTAATATATGCTTGGACGTGGATAACTTACGTTTGTCCCTAAATTTAGTGATATTTTTAAAGTTGCTTTCTTGCATTTCGCTAGTGTGGATGATGATAACTTCTGGTTTGTCCCTAAATTTAGTGATATTTTTTAATGTTGCTTTCCTGCATTTCACTAGTGTGGATGAGGATGTGGATGTGGATATCTTCAGTCCGGTATATTTTAGCTTGTATGTTGCTGCCGGCATGCACGGTTGCGTCTTGTTTTTATTTTCTTGCAAGCTATAAGCATTCAGATACGCAAATTTTTATTATATATAGTAGTATTTTATTTAAAACAATCACAAGTTCACAACAAACAAATGGACATAACAATTGAAACATGTACTATCAAATTTTATTTAACAAAAAACAATGATGCAATATATACCATCCAAATTATGTTTAATAAAAAAAAAATAATAAAAAAAAATTAAAGTACTTTCCCGTTATTAAATTTCTTTATTATTAAAAAAAAACTCTCTTCTCAAAATATAAAAAAAATATTGAATGATGTTGCAGTAAATTCCAGGTTTTTGTGTTAATAATGCTTTTGTGACGGGGGGAGGGTCCTCGAGGGCGTTTTAATATCGTGGGGAGGAAGAAATGAACTGGGACCGTCGGTAATGGCTGCCGAGTTTAATAAGAGCTCTCAGAGAGGCAGCGTTAATACAGCTGCGAATAAAAACCTTCCTTTACGTAGCCACTATGCTTATATAGCAGCTTCATCTAAAAGTTTAAGAGAGAATTTTCAAGAAAATAGAAATTATAATGGAATAATGTAATTTGGAATTATATTAATATTATAATGGTTATGAAATTTATATATAACTTCTTATGTTTATCATGTTTTTTTTTTTTAATAAATTATATATTTTATGTTTGAAACTAAAATTATAGTGGAATACATCATTTTCTAACATCTATAACGATATTTTAGTGAATTTACAATAATTTCATCTACGCATCATGGTATAAATTATATACAAATTGTAATATATACTTTCATCAAATCCAAAGATCTGGGTTCGGGTCCCAGTGGTGCTAGCTTTCTCATAAGAGTTTGAAATTTACTTTTGAGAGTGCAAAATCGTGTAAGTCAGAGTAAAATGTTATCCATTTATGTGTATTAATACTGTATGTTTAAAATAAATAATTTGTTTTTGGTAATTATACTCAGAAGTTTTATCATTTTTGTTTTGTTTTGTTTATCCACAATAGTTTTAAAGTTTATGTAAATTTATTATTTTGATAGAAAAAAAAATCTAATTTTATAATGAAATTAATATTTATTTTAATTTTTTAATTTATATTTATTCTACATATAAATATAAACAAAAATACAAACAGACATAATAATTGTCATGATTAAAATTTTTGAAGTCAAGTTAATTACAAGTTAGAGCAATGAACTTGTTAATTAATGAAGTATTTCTTAATTTCAATCTTAAAATACGTGAATGATGTTTTAAAATGAAGTAACTATTAGACTTTTAAATTAAGAAGGGAGCTGCAAGTGCAACACACACACAGCGTTACTTGCAGTGCCACCACACACTTGCGCTAATAAAGACGAGGAATCTCTGTCGTCGAGCGAAGACGTTCATCGAATTCTTCAAATGTTTTACCGGCTAACTACTGACACTCAGCTGTATCACCAGTGGATATAAATGACGACAAGGCTTATGTAAGCTTAGTAAAGTACGCAAAACAAAGCTAACCCTTTTGCAAATACGTTACATTTATCTTACAACGTTAAAAATATATTATATAGATGTGAGAGAGGGGATTTTTTATTTTTATTATTTAAAATTTGAAATTTATATAGTGTGTTGTTAATTAAATATAAGTTGACTTTTGGGAGCATATACATGACTAAAATGTGTCAATTGCCCCAAAATATCAACTAATCAATCAATAAGTTGACTTTATTAATTGTATTCCTCTCCGAACAAATATATAATTATATATTTATTCAAAATATTCGCTAGTTATATAATATACAATGGAGTATTGACCTTAATTTTTTTTATTGCAGAAATGGATAGAGGGTGCAAAGTTATGCTACCCTGATTTTTTTTTCAGATTTTTTAGAGCCCGGGAACTATTTTTAAAAAAATTATTGAAAGTTATTTTTGTGACGTCACGAGACGCCGCTCCTTAAGAAAAAGATAGGACTTGCCGCCTCGTGACGTCACAAAAAGGACTTTCAATATTTTTTTAAAAATACTTCCTGGGCTCTAAAAAATCTGAAAAAAATCAGGTTAGCATAACTTTGCACGCTCTATCCATTTCTGAAATAAAAAAATTGAGGACAGTACTCCATTTTATAATTTAATATTTTGTATTCATATGGACGTGAGGGCTCAACATATTACAGCAAAGTTTTAGAGGTTGTGCGTATCTTACAAACCTGGGAAGCCATGGCGCGTATTATAGCGACCAGTATAATATTTACCTATTATTTGAGACTGAGGGAACCATGGAAATCTTAGTCAAAAATTGATGGGTGTACTTGAGCTTGTGGGCTCCTGAAATCGAATTTATGCATCATCGTATAATATTGAAGTTTTTAGCTCAAATTATATATTACAAAAATTAAAACAAAATATTTATTTTAATAGAAATTAGTATTGTATAGTAAAATAAATCTGGTATAATAATATGTAGTGTAAATTAAATAAATTTCCAAATATTGGTCGAGTAAATAAATAACTAATTATCTAACCGTTTTGGTTTTGTTCAATGTATAAAATTGAATTAATCGATGAATCATAATTATGCTTTGCACTTCTCTTTAATTTTCTCTCTTCAAAATCTGCCTAAATATAATTGTTTTTGTGCAGTGCGATCTAATGATGAATTATGTTTTTATATAATTATATAAAAGCAAATAAAATAATTAAGATGCGAAGCACAAATTATAATAGGTCGGTTCGTACGTAAATTAATGCACAATCAGAAACTTTTGTTCCCTTTATCCAGAAAGTTAGTCTGATTTTTTATTATTGATCATGAATTTACAATTCATATCGTATCATATCATATTGATCATGAATTCATTTAGGAACAGACCTATAATAAATAATAAAAAAAATTAATGCATGATAATTTTGTACCTTAATTCTTTTAAAGTGAACTTTACTGCTCTTTCTTGTAGTTTTTTCCATCAAACTGATGGAGTTGCATAATACTGATGGATAGGCTGCAACTTTTTTTAAATTATTAAATTTTACTTGAAGTGCTTTATTTATAAGTTTATGAGTAAATTTTTAGCCAAAAACATGATGATATTTCTTTTTTTAGTAGATTATTATTTATTTCATATTCTTTATTAAAATTAAAATTATATCAAATTATACATTGTACTGTAAGATATGTAAATTATTATCATTAATAGATTCAGATTTAATAAATCTAATGACACATTAGTATAAATCAAATAAAGATTTATTTAAATTGAAATATATGTTAAAAATTTAACGAGATTGTACGGTACATAAGGATTAAAATATAACAAGCTCATTTGTATGCTTGACATCAACAAACGTTAAATGACTCTAACGAAACGCTTCTCGTTTAATTTTAATTGTGACATTCTGCAAACAGATTTACAATCACCTTCCTTTTATTTGCAACAAAATAAGTCTTTTAGTTAATTAATTATTTATCATTAATTACTTCAGAAATTTAAAATAAATAAAAAAACATGCAAATTTTAAGCAAAAAAAAAACATGTTATGTTTATAAACTACCCATATAAAGTATATTATAAACCCCCCATATATATAAATCTATCCTTTTTATATATAATAATAATATTCTATATTATAGTATGATATCAACAAGGTAGTTTATATAAAATACCCACCACATTCCATTAAAACAAGGAGGAGTCTTGACATTCATTGGTCAGAATATTACGAATAAGAAAGATCTCCATTGGTTGCCGGGTTGTTACGTCAACATTTTAGTCCCCGCCTTTTTCAGAGTGTATGTAGTATAGTAAAATGTTTTTAGTTAAAGGATGCATGTGAGGAGGAGGAGGAGGAGGAGGGGGGGTTTTGGTTGGTTGGAGCTACTCTCAGTTTGCTTCAATGTTCAGTAGGTTCGTGAATCGTGTCACGAGAGGTGTGTGTGGTGACAAACGTTCGTGGACAAGTGAACAATTATATTACAAACATTACATTGTTTTATTTTGTGTGTTTTATTTGATAAATTTTTAACAAAGCGTGTTTTTGTTAATATATACAAAAAGGTGCTAATTAAGCGTTTAATGAGCCCAAATGAGCCATGAGCTGTAGTGAGGTGATGTATCAGGCTTACTACCCTTACCTGTACCAGAGGCCTTCAACTTCGCCTGTATCAAGACCACCGGCGTTTCCACCGTTCCCTCAATATGACAGGGTAAGTTATGTTAATTTCATAATTTTATTTAGAAATTTTCTACTCGGTTATAAGAATGAATTCAGCGTTGTTACATAAATTACTTCATAAGGGTAAAGTATAAGGCAAATTATATATAGTCCTATAATTAGCATCGTGTGTACATATTTTTTTAATTGAAAAATATGAAGATATATTTTTAATTAAAAAATATCAGCGCATGCAGGCATCATATATGTTAAAAAAGTGAATATCGTTTGATTATGATGTCTACTTAGTATTCAATAAATATTAGTTTAATTAAAATAAAACATAATTATATGCAAACGGATAAAAAAACAAATATATATTATATAATGCGCTTAATAATTATTGTAATCATATATTATACAGGTATAAAAACACATGTTTTTTCATATTTTTTTACTCTATATTTTATACGAATTTGCATTGAAATTGATAAAAAATTATATGCAGATTTACATTGATGATGTCACATTGCTTAATAATATTTATAGCCGTCAATTACCATAAAATTAAATTAATTATCTAAGTATATACACCGCGCGAAGCGAAGTGAAAATGTTCAAAAATCATCACGTCTGGGTTTTATTTAAAAAATATGTGAAACTAATTTAATGGAGAAAAATAATGGAAGTGCCTGCATGTAGGATGTTCTTGATTAAAAGAGAAAAAAATCAATTAACTGAAGTTAATTAATGGTTCATATTTTAATTACTTCATAGTTTACGCAGCAAATACTCTACAGATAATTGGTAAAAAATATAAATATTTATGACTTAATTTTGTCGTCTTTTTTCTCAAACAATTGCTCTGTAGTGAACACATATTTCTATTTTCAACATTTAATTAATTTTGAATTTAATTAGCAGATGACATGATGTTTCCCATGATAAATGAACAATTTGGAACATATAAACATTAATGTATGGAGTATGCTTGCATCATTCATAATACCAAAATATATAAGTATATATTATGTTAATCATCATGTTTTATTTACTCAAATAGGCAGGTATATATATATCAATAAGATACAGTTTGATATAGAACCATTTTAATATTTTAAGTATTCACATTATACACTAAGGTCACTAAGCATAGAAATTGTAACAATTAATTTTCTAAATAAAAACTTCGTTTAACAAATTTTTTCAATTCATCAGTTGAAAAAATAGATTTTTGCGCTAATATAATTAAAATAATTATAAGATTTTATTGTCTTAAGTAAAAATTGCATAGAATACAACATAATCTGCAGAACACACATTTTAGAATTTAGGCTATCATATAAATTGACCGAAATTGCATTCAGCTAGGTTTTTAACGAAAACATGATTTTTTTTCTTTCCAATCCACGTGTCTCGTATCTCACAGGGATAATCTATAATGATGGCTTGATCATTTTTGATAACATCCAACATAATATTCATTTTATAAAGAGAACACTGATAATTCGCCGCCATGTTGCCTGGCCGCCCCTGCAGCGATCGCATCTAGACAAAGTTGCGTCTCCGGAGTAAAACAGGTTGCATATTTTGGGGGCAGCTCGGCAGTCGAAATTTTGCAGTTACTACAGAGAATTTTTTGACAATTACAATGATTTGTGCAGAGTATATTATAATAATTTGTGTAATTAAATTGTTACACTAATTTTTATCAACTTTAAAACTCTATGGTTGAATTATATTTGTATAGTTGATAATAAATCGAAACTATCGATTAACTTTGAGAACTTAAAATCAAACCGTGCCTTTTTTTAAGATTTTTTAAACTAAATCATTTAATAATTTTACTGTTGAATATAAAAATCTTTGATATAAGCTCCAATAAAAATATTATTTAAATATGCCTTTATTTTATATTTGAACCATCAGGTATTCTGATTGCATTGCATAATTATAAAGAATTATAAACAATGCTGCATATTCATGTTTAAAGCCGGTATTACACGATACAATTTTTCTAAAATTATTGCATACAGTACAATTTTCATGATTAAAATATAATAAAATCAAATCAAATTATCTTAATAGTACAATTTTCCTTACAAGAAAACTTCCAACTCCATTTGTTTCTATGGAGATGAAATTTTTTTGAAAGGAAAAATTGTATGCAAAATTGTATCGTGTAATACCGGCTTAAGCATATAATACAATTAAATTAAATTTTATATTTCACACTTTTCTATAATAACATGTAAAATAAATGTAAAAAAAAAAAAAAAACATCCAAACTTTTGATTAATTTTTTATTTCAAATTAAAAAGTACAACAATGCACAGAAGTAGCAAGTACACTTTAACATTATAATTTTTCCTAAACAATGTGAACTAGATCAACAGCATGTTGATCCCGACCCGGCACGTTTGTGCATTGAGGCGTGTGCCTCGCTCGTGCTGCCCGCCTGCGCGGCTTATCTCGCCGTAACACAGATGACCTTAGGCAGGTGATAACCCGCCAGGTACATTGTTGTCCAGGGTGCTGTGACGTCACGTGTACACTTAGGGGCAGTGCGAAAGTTACGTCAGCTGTTTGTCGGCACTGAGGTGTTTTGCTTGGTTGTTCTTCTTACCTCTCCCAACATTTGAAAATCTGAAACTCTTTGTCTTTTGTGACGTTGCGATGATAGCAAACCATGCAGGGATAAATGTGTTGTCTCGTACATTTAAAAATATTGTTTTATATTTTACAACTCAAAATGTAGTTACAAAAAATAAGTGTGTATAACATGTCAGAGGTCACATGGCTTTGTTGATGGCAGAATCGTCCTTTTTTTAAATTGTTTTTTTTTTTTTTAATTTTATCTCCGTCATATTTTGCTTCAGAACATGAAACAAGTATCGCAATTTTCCAAATTTCGCTCTTACAATTCTCTCAATCTTTTTTCGATCAAACAAAGACGGCATTTTGGGCTCAATTTTGTTGTAATTTAGTTTAAAACGAGCTTTATTTTCCATGCATGTAAAAATTTATTAAATGCATGTATGGTCAAACGAACCCTCTTGGCAATTTTGATAAATATAACTATTTGGTACAAAAAATTAATTAATTTTTCACCATTCTCTTTTTTTTACAGTGGAAATATTTTGATGTTTTAACACCGCAGACCTTATGATAATAATACTTTTTTAAATATTAATTTATTTTTTTTGAGTTTTTTAACAAAAGTAAATGAGACAGGTCAGTATTTAAAAAAAAAAAAAAAAAATCCACGGCTCTCTGTCTATAAAAATAAAAATTAAATTTCAAATTAATTTTATCAGATATGACATTTATATTTGTTTATCCACATGCTTTAATGTAAGTTACCTTAATTATCGATAATTTAAAAAAAAAACATTATTTTAGAATAAGATTTATTTATTTATTTATTTATTTATTTATTTATTTATTTATTTATTTATTTATTTATTTATTTATTTATTTATTTATTTATTTATTTATTTATTTATTTATTTATTTATTTATTTATTTATTTATTTATTTATTTATTTATTTCACCCAAAGAAAATAGAAAAAGATTCTTACATTATGTAATATATTTGACGTGTACCAAAAAGAATGACAACAAAATATGTACAGTGCTATTTGTAATTAGGACGTCAATTATCATGTGATGTAACTAACAAGTAAAAAATGTTGTAATTTCAGAAAAAAATTAGACTGTAATTCGATGATTTATATTTTTAAGAAGTACTCAATCCGACTAATTAATTTTGATAATTACAACATTATCGGGGCTGTACTAACATATTTGTTATGAGAACGGGGGAGTTGCAGAAATAGGTTTTATTTTTTAATTTAGTTCATTATATCTAACAAATTTTCGTTATATTATTTATAATCAATTCTTGTAATACTTTTGATGTAAATTGCATTTTACTTTTAAATTCATATTGTTCATGTATCCAATATTATTTATATTTAAATATATATTTTAATTAATTGAATTATCAATAATATTTTAATAGTACTGTATTATAGACATGTATGTAACATTATTAAAAACATTAAAAAAAAACACACACACAAAATATTTCATGCATTAATTATAAATTATAAGCATAAAAAAGTTAATAATTTGAATTGTCGACCATCTAAACTAAAGTATTCCATGGTTCCCTTAGTCACAACTGGGAAAATATGCTATAATGGCCACCTCAAAGACCCAATCCTATATTATAATAATTAAGAGTTATTAGCAATGTTTAGGTCGGATTAAGGAGCCGGGAAGGTAAAATTCTAATGTTACTGCATGTTACAATAATAAAATATATTAAAGTGAACAGTACTCTGTACCTGCATGCATGGATTCAGTTAAGAATATGCAAGACAGCTATATTATATGACGTTTTAATGCATTTAAATAATATCTTCATATATGCATAAAAAATATATGATCGGTTTATATGAATTTTGCATGCATTTTAGATTTAAATAAAATTATAATATACAATCTACAAACTTTCAGTGTTGAAATATAAATACACATATATTACAATAGCTTGCACCATTGCGTCATAATCTCAACAAGTACAAAGTATGAAGTCTTAGTGTAAAGAATCATTTGCATGGCGTCAATGAAGTGTCAATAGCAGACTTAACAGTTTCTTCACGCGTTGCATACTTTGCATAAATCTACATAATAATGCACATGTTAAGATAAATACAACGGTCGTTAAAGAAAAAACAAATCTGTGTTACAGTCTTACGTTGATTACATGTAATTGTGTAGCCAGGGAAAAATACGTTGACTTTTTTTTTGTCATTTTGAGAAGAATATTAAAAAATTAGGTTGGAATAAAGATGGACTCACCCACTGTCCATGTATATATTCATAAGTCTGGTTCGCCACTGATGATTGTTAATTAGGAGAATTATTGTCCTTCATGCTTGAAAATTTGATAACAATGCATGCGGGATCCAACCGAAAGGAATTAAGAGATTTAGTCACTTCCTCGACTGTATACGTCGTTGTGTATAAATATCAGAAGCCAACATAAACAAAAAGCTGATCCACCTTTTTTCTAAAATTAGTTTACTTTGAAATCATCAATAAAATAAGGATTATATTATCAAGGTACAAAAATATAAAATTTCATTAGCTATATAGACGTATTTTATATAATGCACCTTTGTAGACATAATATATGAACTATATTCTTATACCATCAAGGTAAAAAAAATTAGAACTTGCATTTTAATCAAATTAAAATAATAATAACACACGTTCTTATATGATATCGTTTTTAGTGAATCCTTTGCATCTTTTTTAGATCTAATTTAAAGAGTGCAGCACTCTTAGCATAATATAGGTGAACGGCAGATCCATTCATAATAAATTTTACATAAGTCCATTTATATATCGACCTGACATTATATTAATATTATACAACATATCAAATTGCATATAAAAAACTATTTTCAAAAATAAAACTGTCATAAACAAATTAAATATTTTGATATATCATTTAAAATTCAATATTACAAAACAAAAATTTCAGTAGAAAAATAAAATTTGAACGACAACAAGTGAGGTGCAATATGAAGATGCTTGAGGAATGCCAAGCAGCCCCGCGGAATGCCGCGAGATGATGCAGCCGTGTTATTAATTTCTGGGAATGTATGGTGGTGGTGGTGGCTTATTGGCAAACCTTCTTTATGTGATAAAGTCACGTGAATTCTTTTCTCATCATATTTATGTAAGTCAAACTACAGGTGTAATATATTTATTATGACATTCTTTCAGTTTTTTAATATCTCAACGAAAATGTAGGGAGGGTATGTATTATAGGGGGGAGAAAGTATAGCACATTACGAGTATTCTTTAACCTGTCTCTTTCCTTCTGAATTTGTTTTAAATATGAGCTCAATGTCAAAATGAAACCATGATTTTATATATAATTTTTATTGAAAAAATTTAAGCTTCCAAAACCATTGAATTTCAAAGGCTCGTCGAAAACATTGAAGTGCAGACCTCTTATATATATGTAGTAAATATATTCTCAAATTAACATTATTTGATTGAAGGATTTGTACCAGTGTCGAATTTTGATAAATTTGATCAGTGTACACTTTCTGCAATTATAATCTTATTAGGAAATTGAGTGCAAAAACATTATCACGATATACGAGTAAGTTTATGAAATGGTTAACTATTATAATTTTTCTCATTTTATTACTACGCATCTTACTATTGAATTAATTAAGTTTTTAGTTTTTATTTCAGTAAGAAAGTTTAATACTCTATTTAATCATAGACGTACATAATTAGGAGTAATAAAGACAAGTCATAATATTTAATATTTAGTTCAATGTTTTTTTTTTAATGTTCCCACGATTCCAACAAAAAACAACCTTTCACTTATCAACCATTACAATTTATATCAAGACAAGACATTAGAATTTATATTTTGTCATAAATTTATAATAAACCATCATCTTACCAACTTTAATTAAATATAAACATGAACATAATATTTTAAAATTACCTCATTCCATTTCACAACATGTAATTAAATTAAACATGCTATCATTGAAATAAGCATTTATCTGTACAATTGTTGACACAATTAGTAAATGTAATATCTTGATTTTGAATACTCCCCTACCGTGAGGGTTGATGTCAGTAGGCATTATTATGTAGTCTTGTTTAGTTCATGATGAGAGACGAGACAGCACGTTGTGGCTGCTGTTGAAAGTTTTGTGGAGAAACCTCCTCGAGTCTTCATCAGTGTCTCTGCAGTATAGTTAAATTAATTTATAATTCCCCCAGGAAGAATGAAGTTTGTAGCTATTCTTATTTACATTTTAGTTTTGAAACTTCACAGAGGAGTTTTGTGGTAGAAGTGTGTGAAATTGCAACACTGAAATACAAACAGGAAGACCAGAACGTACCCACTTCCGGTAGAAATCTTGGATTAATTTGAGTGTAGCAGAGGGAAACTAGGCCAGGTCCTTTGTCCCACCTGACTGACGATCACAATGAAATGACCTCTCTGGTAAAATTCAGAGAAATGTTGACATTCTTAAAAAAATCAATGATAGAAGGAAAACGCATTTAGTTTGATGTTAGAAGTTTATTGTGTTGTATGTTGTTTTAATTGTTTCTTGAAAAGCTCATAAGAAAAGAAATACATTATTTGTTTAAATTTATTGATTTATTTCTAAGTAACTGATTGACACTAATTATTATTATACAAATTAATTGTGTAAATTATTAACTTATGTTTATTCCACGTAAGAAAATACCTTACTTTAACTCTTTATGCATAACTTTAGTAATATTTACTGATTCGATATTTTAAATGCATATAGAAAATTGCCAATTTGAACAGCATTCTATTAAAGCCTAATAATATAACAACTTTAAAATCTATTCTTGTATAACTACTGTATTTTGGATTTTTTTTTATATAAATTATGTTCAAATGTCTTGTAATCATACTATATAAAATAAATATTATAAGAAGAGAAAATTTTATTCTTAGTAAACTTAAAGAAGCTTTATGGTCAGGTAATACATCACCTTTATATTTGTGTAGTTTTTTATTTACAAATAACGTTAATAATTTTGTACTCGTCTGTATATTAATCAAATGAAGGTACATAAATACTTCATTAAAACTCTACAGATTATATAGAGAGAAAACAAAACTCATTACTTTTAACGTGAACATTAATTTTCATTAAAGATTTCTTAACTGCACTGAGGATGCATCTGTCTCATTACCATATCAAGTTGCAGCAATGTTTCTTCAAGTGCAGCAAGTTGCAGCAATGTTTCTTCAAGTGCGCACTCACAATTGCACCTCGATGTACACTGGACAACATATAAATAACGACACTTTATTTACTTGACCCTTCATGTAACCAGTGGGGTTAAGAAAATATTGGAATACAATTGAAAAAAGGTTCATCTATTTTACACTTTCAATGCATTTTGGGTCAAAACCTGCACCTATGTGTAATTTTCTGTTTGGAGGAAATAAATAAATTACCATAAAACTGGATGGTATTATATGATACAATCGTTGTATTTATTGCATAATTTTTCTTCTCACAAACAAGTAGAGTTCAAGTTTTCTTATATAGGAAAATTGTAAGGGTAGTAAATTGAAAAATTGCAACTGTAATACCAGCTTAATGTGTCAAAAATGTAAACTATATATATTATTATATAATATATAATATTCTTTCACATGGCATTTAAGTGGACAAGCTTCTTTAATAAATATTTTGACTGTATTATATATTAGTAAAGAAGTAAAGATTCAATTCATTAACTTGCGAAAACTTCACGTATTTTATAATCGAATAATAACCATATTAACGTCATATAAAAAGAAGGATGAACTACACGATATTGCGTCAGTTAAATTACACATTGACTGAATATTGCGAAGTCTCTCTCTCTCTCTCTCTCTCTCTCTCTCTCTCTCTCTCTCTCTCTCTCTCTCTCTCTCTCTCTCTCTCTCTCTCTCTCTCTCTCTCTCTCTCTCTCTCTCTCTCTCTCTCTCTCTCTTTCTCATCATTACACACAAAGAGGTTGGACAGGATAATTTCAAGAACTCTACAAACACAAAGAAAATAAAAGATAATCACATCATATTGGTATTTTTATAAATTCAATTGACGTCATACAAGTATGGACATCTGGTGGATTTTACCTGGGTTATTCTAAAAAGTGTCATTATTTTGAAAACAAAACTTTGCTTAAGTACACGTGTAGTTGAGTCATCTGAGGTAAACGAAGAGGTTTTCAGTGCCATCTCTTGGTGCTTTACGAGGTCAATGTATACGAATTTTCCACATAAACGTCTGAATTATCTCACCTGCATTTATTTCCACCCCACTAGTCTAACATTTCATACGGTCTTTGTGATCATTGCATCAAGTTACATTGTTTGTTGGGAGCTTCTACTTTTTTATGATCCACGTTTTTTTTATCTTCTTCTTTTTTTGCTGTCACTGTTTGAAGGGCTCCCGCAAGGCAGGACTATCAGATCGAACCTGCCAATAAATCATTTCGTATAAAGACCGTCTCCTTCCAACTTGAAAATAATGGACAAAATTCGTATCTTCAACAAAAGTTTTTTTTTTAATCGTTTTTAAAGATAATAAAAACGGAAGCTTATTAAAAAGTTATGTAAAAATTCTAATAGAAACAGGTAATAAAAAAACTGAATGTATAATAATAATAATGTATTTATTATTATATAAAAATAAAAGTTAAAAATGGAATTTTTTATATGTTATTATTACAAGTGTGTTGTAATGAAGTTGTTTTGTTTTACATTTTTTTGTGATATTTATTTACGACTTTGAATATTTTATATTTCAAAATTGTGTTTTTATGTATTTAATTTCACTTTTAAATTGTTTTAAAAAAAAGTTGACATAAAATTAGTAAGAAGTAATTATATTATAAATAAGGTCAAAAAATGTACAAGTAAAATTGTGTATAATTATAAATATAATTAGCAGATGTTAAATAATTTAAGAAAACCACTTTTACATATACCTTATAATACGGTTAATTTGTTAGTATAATTAGACATGAGACATAACCTCTTTAATTTAATTAAAATTAAATATACATCAATTTTAATTTTCTTTCTTTTTTTTTTTTGCAATAAGACAATGTGATTTATATATTTACTGCAAAAATTATGAGGTAAATAATTTAACTTGTCATAATTAAACATTTATTTACTCTTATTTACTTAGCGCTGTGTATATTTTAACGCAGAGAGAGAGAGAGAGACGACATGCAGGTAACGACATATGATTTATGAAAGAACAGGACGGGTGGGGCGTAACTAAACAAGCGTGGTGACAACTAGCTAGTAGTGTGTGGTATCTTATAAGCTATCTTAGCCACTAACCTTAGCTACCAACTTTTTTTCTTAGTGTGAGGTCCATTTAAATATGTAATTGAACTTATAGATGCAGCAAAGGGTTAATTTTAATTAATGATTTTAATAGTTAAAAAAAAAAGTTAGTTTGTGTAATATAAAAGCTCCGAGTTATAATGTGGTGGAGACACCGTCATTTGTTTCTGTGCCGCTCTTATGTCGTACGAGTTATGGCCTCTGATGTTATCACAATCTGTAAAATGTTTCAAAGCATTTCGCCGACCACCGCTTGTTGTAATATATATTTTTTATGTTGTTATGTTCACTCTTTTGTTTTTTTTATATTTAAATACTCATCCCCTCATTGTTTTCAATGCGAAACTTTTTATTTTATTTTTAGTTTTACATTTATTTCTCAATTTAATTCTCTTTTTTATATTTTTGTTTAATATTTGCTGGAGCTATTAAAGATTTTTAATATTGATATAAAACGTGCACATTATTTTCATAGGTAATTAAAACACGTACTAACATTCAAATAAATAATACGTACACTATTTACAATAATATAATGTTACACAAATTCTATTTTAGGCTGTAGAAAATTTTAGCATAAAAACTTAACTTACTAAATTTGAAACTATTATACTTTCTTTACTAAAATATAAACTTCTTTTTAATTCTGTAGTCCTTATAAATTATATGTATAAAAATAATTATTTGAAAAAATGACAATATTACTGATCAAAAAAGAAAAGTTTCATTTTCAGAAAGTTTGTATTAATTTTAACAATGATATGTTTGATTATTCTTAGCATCCCTCCTAATTTATCGCCGCCTTTGCTCGATAAATTACGCGAGAAATAAATGTTTTTGGCCTTAGAAGACATGTTATATTGCTATAAGAGAGAGTCGTTGTTTTTTTGCTCCTCCAAAAACTTCTTCTTGGCTAAAACTAATGGTTGGAACAGAGAACTTTTACTTCGTCGACTCAAAGGCACCAAACCTTCCTTCTATACCTGCAGCATGGAGTCGACGTTACGCAATATTTTCATGTATCGTAAAATATCGTAATTCAACGTGTCACTTATGTTAGACAGTAAGTTTCGTATTTCTGAATTTTTCAGAATTTTTGTGGTTCTTAATTAAATATGAGTGTGTAGAAATATATCTGAATTTTTGATAAAACAATAATTATGTTTTTTTTTAATTAATAATTATTTTAGAATAATATAATATATTATACTAATACTACTAATAAATTAAGTATATATAGGATATCAATGAGCAATGATAATAGATTTTAAATAAACAAAATTTAATTGAAGATATTCACATAACATCATATTATATACACGGTATGTTGTGTTAAAGTATATAATTATTATATAATATATTATATATAGCTAAAAAAAATATTGATTTTAAAATGCGCATCATGTGTACAAGATTAGACAATATTGCCATGTGCATAATATAAAATATAATACATTAAATTGGTTTTATTTTTTGTTTAAATTTCTTCGAATTATTTAAATAATATGTATATTTATTAATGTATTTTAACATATCGCAAGACTCAAAAATAAAACTTTAAAATAAAGGAATTGTTAAACTATAGATTTTAAATTCCATGCTTCTAAATGAGACTTTTGATTAAAGTTAACCACTCGATATTTTTACTAGCATTGATTTTCACGTGTTTATATTATAAAGATTTTTAAATTATAATGTAGTACTTTTGAGAACTTTGCAATTCATTATAAAATAATAATAATTGTATTGTGCATGCAATTGAAACTAATACTTATAAAAGTATAATTATATTATTATTATTCAATAGGACGTTTGATTTTGGTGGTTGTTCACTTTGTGTGTGGGCATTTATCTTTTTCAGCCAGTAATTTTGTTCCCTCCCCAACATGTAATCTTTAACCACGTAAACAATTATTATTATTGTCAAAAGAGTTTATTTTTGTGTCTCATGATGATATTTTTTACAGTGTATATTATATAAAAATAAGAAATTTATTTATTTAATTTATAATATAATATTTTGATAATTTAAATATTTTCCATGTTTTTAATTAAAACAAAATCAAGTGTCAGAATTCACTTGAATAATAACATTCATACATACATTTTTTTATGTCTGTACTGCCACAAACAATTAACAACACATAATGTCTCGCGGTAAGTGGGTCGGTTACGAAGGCAGCGATGCCGGCGATCAGAGGCTCGGTTGCCGAGATCCACGCCGGCTGCATCTCGGGCTTTAACAATTAATCGTGGAGCTTTTGTGAGGGAAGCCCTCCCGCGGTGAACACCAGTGAAAACACAACCACCTTCAACCAACAAAACATAACACAAGTTAGCCACTCATTAAAAATGAACACACCGATTTGTGATGGCTCAGAGACAAAAATTGTGAGAAAAAGTCATCCCATTTCTAGGTAACCTTATGTTGTTTTTTTAGTAATTATTAGCAAATAAAAAATAGCCTCACATAATTTATAAAAATTTAAAAGAACCTCCATCTTTTTTGTGTTATCAGTCAAACTGATCAAGAAATATTTTGATAGGCTATATATTATAATGAGATAATTGAAAAGGTGGGAATTTTTTTGTGAGAAATTATACGAGGCAAACAATTAAATATACTTAATGAATTTTTAAATTATATTTATTATATGGTGACATTTTCAAATAAAATTTTATGTAAAAATGCTACTTGATGTCATAAGATTAATGGTTGATATTTAATTTTAAAGTTTTTTATATTTATTAATGAAAAACAATACAAATTTTTTATATTAAAAAAAACAATCTGCTGGCTTGGACAAATAAAAATCCAGGTAATTAATAATAATTAACCTTAATTACCTGTGGTTTGTGTCTATGATAAAATTGATGACTCTTGCATGCATGAATTAATAATATTTTATGGTTTCATGTTATTTCAATAACTCTTAATTTGGATTCATGTAGTCAAATTGTAAGCACATATAAATCAATACTCGAAATATAAGTTGAAATTTTTCATCTTTAACTCATATTTAATAAATTTAAACTTCATCTTACTAATTATTGCATCTCATTAGCTCTAAAACAAATCTTATTTCTTCTCTTGATAGGATGAAATGGAGATAAAAAATTAAATTATTTTATGCTCAATAAGAGAAAAAAATACGTCGTATTATCCTTGAAAATGGTGCAAAATGGGAGAAAACAGATGAAGAGCGATGTTAAAAGTGAATGAAAGATATAAAAAATATTTGACCTCTGGTTTTATAATTAAGTGAAATATTAAAATTCCATCGGTACACGATATTTTATGAAACAATTCTCAAATTATAATATACAATATTATATATGGAAATCGTACACAAACAATAATTTCTTCACAATTGTACAACCTGGTATTTTTCTGGAATTACAAATTAAGAGATGCGGGTTATTTATTTTAAAATTTGGTTGAGGTACGTGGCAATTCCAGAGATTATACATTTGTACACAATGTAAACTCTTTGTCAATTCCAAGAAAGTTCACCACGCCCCCATGGATTTCATGACGACGCCCAAAAACAGAACAGGTCAAAGTTCATTCACAGAGTTGTTCCGAACACTGACGAGCGTGAAAAATACAACTTATCGTACTGTAAGTCTCTTTGGTTATTTTTATTGGATTGTATAATTTGCATAACGAATAGAGGCATTATTTAACATTAAAAAAGTGTAGTTTCACTATAGCTGATGTGTATATAGAAAATAAGGCATTCGTAAAGCATTTTAGCCCCATTTTAGCTTTGGTTTATCCTGGGTCAAATCGAGTGCTAAACCATGGGTCTAAACAAGGTATCAAAACTTACGGCTTATATCGGAGCCATATAATAAATACTGCCTTGTCGGTTTTAGCAATGTTAAACCGATTTAGCCTACGTTTTTAGTTCCATATTTAGCCCCTAGTTAACACCATGCTTAGTACTCGACTTAAATTTGGATAAAAATCGAGGCTAAAATGAAAGCCCCCCTCATAGAACAAAAAGTACTGTGCATTGTGGATGCAATTCAAGAAGACTGCATGCAACATCAAAATTCCTCTAACGCCAAAGTATTGTTGCATTTGGGGCTTAATATTTTTTAAAGCAAAAAAAAAAAACAACAACGTTGAATTTAAAATTAATGTAGCTAGGAGAGAAGAGACAATTTTCTGCAGGTCTCAAAACAATCATATTTCCATAAAAAAATCACAGATGTAAGAAACTATTAAAAAATATAATACCACGAAAGGATTCAAAATAAAAAAAACTATTTTATTTTTTTATGTCGTTGATTCTCGTTATTCTGACGTCCATCAGGTTAGTTCTGAACGTTGACACGGTGGGCGCTGACTGCCAGTGGGGGAGTGATAGAACTACAGTTCAAAAACTTTAAAATTTCTTCCGGAAATAGCCGGAAATCAATTAATTCTGCAATTTCTATAAACATTGATATTAAAGATAGATTGAAAATTAGAATATAAACAACTTTTACAAAAATTGATGTGAAATATTGCCACTTCCGGTTACTTCCGGTATTAAAATTATAAATAATTAAAGTATATATTGGAGGGTACACCTGATTTATCTGTCCAAGATGGAGCGCGAGTGAAAGAAGTTAGGAATGTGATTGGAATGCTTGTGAGCGGACCGCCACAAACCTGCTCTTAACTAACAAAAGATAGAGCGCACGCTTGCAATGTGAAATAACACAAGATCAAACTACATCACCATACTGGTCATTTTCGTGATATCAGTTCACTGTCATAACTAAAATATAATTTCTTATATTGATTTGTTTATAATAATATTTTAATCAATCAAGCAATCGTGACTATTTTTTTTTTTAAATCTTGTTTTTACTTGTGACAGTACTCATATAATTTTATATGTTATTATAAATATTACTTAATTAAAGGATATGACTAATTATAGATTTGTTTCAATCAAAGTTTTAAGATTATGAATCAGAATATTTGTGGTGACCTAGGACTATATAATAAGACCCCTATTTTTTTTTTGTCTATACTCCATAGCCTTCACTAATTAGGAATATGACTAACAATGTAATATATAGTGAAGAGTAATGTATGCTCTGGGAATCATCAAATCACACACAAAAAAGTAAATTTTTTATAAACTTATAAACTCCCCTGCAGTTTAGGCAACTTGTTAGGCACTACTCCAAATGAAGAGGGTTACAATTTTACAATGACTATGCAAATATATATGCCATGCAATATAATATATATAGGGCTATTAAAGTGACAACTTTAAACGTTCAAGCTGGGGGCATACGTTACCAAAATGTGTCAATTGTCTATTAATTGTCCCAAAATACCAACCAATCGATCAATCAAACTTGTAAGCTGAACAAATTGCCTATCCGCACGGAGTAAGATGCTCCTGGTTCAAATTGAACACATTTTATTTTTTTAGTGTGACAATAAAAATTTATGTTTTTACTTCGATCGAAATTGAAAGATCAATTTGCGAGTATGACAACAGTTTCAGGTGTCAGTATTAGTTGGCGTCGCCTCTAAAGCACATAGATGCAGTGATAATATTATACTCGAACCACACAACATTGAATTGATTGAATGTTATTAGAACTCCTAATCTCTTTTAAATTTGTGTCTTTTATCTGGACTTCTATTTTCTTAAAACAGCATATTTACTAATTTTGTACGACTTTGAAAATTCAAACCTTTGCCTACTTTTTACAGCGTTGAAATCTCGAGGAATATAATATTTAAAGACTTCAAATCTGGAAGATGGATCAGGTTGATTTCAGTTAAACCAAATTTAATTTTCACACGTTCGGGCAGGTCTTCTAATTTAGACGACAGGCAGGCTTATAGCCAAATTATTAAATGCGCAATTGATTTGAACAATGGAGTATTGTCCTCAATTTTTTTTATTGCAGAAATGGATAGAGCGTGCAAAGTTATGCTACCCTGATTTTTTTCAGATTTTTTTAGAGCCAGGGAACTATTTTTAAAAAATTATTAAAAGTTCTTTTTGTGACGTCACGCGGCAGCAAGTCCTATCTTTTTCTTAAGGAGCGGCGTCTCGTGACGTCACAAAAATAACTTTCAATAATTTTTAAAAAATAGTTCTCGGGCTCTAAAAAATCTGAAAAAAATCAGGGTAGCATAACTTTGCACCCTCTATCCATTTCTGCAATAAAAAATTGAGTTCGGTACTCCATTATACACATAACATAAATTATGAAGGACGCTGAATGAAATAACGAGTAAATTCTGTACTGATGTATATAAATATATAAATGTGAGGATTGTAAATAGTTATAAATGACACTGCTAGAGATATTTTAAAAAAACGAAAAGATAAATACCACTTTCCATTTTTATGAATATAATAACATTTACTTCAACATTTGAAAGATATAAATTAGCTATAAAGTTAAAATTTAAATCAATTTAAAACATGACATTAGTAATAAATATAAAACTGTGATAACATATAGCATTGTCAAATTTGATTCTAGTCTTGTAATAAAGTAGAAATTTGTTTTTTATTTGTTACGATTTCGATTAGACATGAACTAATGATGATTGCCATTTTCAGTTTATAAATTTGAGATAATGGCGGCGGCTATGCGGATCTGCAGATGAATATCGGGAGGTTGATCTTTTGGTCCAGTGCAGATGATATAACTTCAGCACATTCCTGCCTAATTGTGTTTGTTGTAGTTCAATTTTATGGCAAAAAAACAGACGAGCATGGAGATACTTAAATAACAGATAAGGGTATATACTTCTTGAATATATGTGTTAAAGAGTATCGCGAGGTATCACTTACTTCTTAGCTCGTATTTTATTTGCACCATTGTTTAACAACAAAACGTTATTTGATCATTAAAATATAGACTTTACATTTTACAGAATAAATCACGTCAATAACTCATCTAATTAAAATTACTTGAATCTAACTATAATAATAATAATGCATTTTAAATACAAATTGAATTTTATTTAATTTCTTGATATTATAGTCATCATATTAAATCGGTGATTATATGAGCTATAATATGTGAATAACCGATGAAAATATAATAGTGTCTTTTCCGGGGATTATTCCACAGAGGAATATTATATTTATAAACACATGTTGATATTTTTAATTACTGTTCAAAGTTATATTGTTATTTTTATAGCTTTGTAATATTTCTTTCAACTGGGATTTATTTGTTTTTGATCTTATTACTATTTTATCTCAACTAAAAATAGAAAATATTTTATGTTAAATTAATGTGTCTACCACATATAAACATAAAAAAAAATTAGTAAATCTCTTACGGAGCAAACAATTAATTAATCACATGTTCTTAGTCGCGACATTAATTTGAAGTGCAAGCATATGGGCGGCAGTCACGTGTCTTTTTATATTATATATTCAAAGATGACTCATGAAAAACTTGTATAAGAATAATTTAGTCAAAAGAAAGGAGCAAAAATGTGTGTGTTTTTTTTATCTAGTCTACTACATTATATAAATAGCAACAAATGTGTCCTACCACGATCTTAGGAGGAACTCGCGTTATAAAAAGTGTAAACACTGACGGTGTAGGAAACATTGTGGAGGAACCAGCAGCTAAAGGAAATTATAATTTAGAGTAGGTCTGGTCATATTATTCATGAAAACAACCTCGTAAGACTCTTAATAATAAACGTATGTGAGACAGCGAGAATCAAAACAGGACAATTAACATTTGCAATAAAGGCTATGTTTAATGTACAGAGATAAGGAAAGTAAAATTGATTGGTTTTGATTATGTTTGAAATTTCATGTAAAAAAAATGAGAAATTTGTGAAAATCATGAATGTAATTTACGTTGTTTTTTTTCCCAATGATTGAGTTTTTTTAGTATATTAAAGAAACACATGGTTAACAATTAGTACAGTTTTCCCTTATGGTTCTTATATATATGTAAGAAATTTTTAAACCTTTTGAATTTTGGCAAACTTGAAACATCATTGAATTTTTTTATAATAAATGGTATTCTAAGTGGTTTAATTTTTTCAAGAATTTTGTATTTTCTCATAAACTTTTTCTCCCTTTCTTTGAGGGTCCTTTTCCCGCCAGACCGACCCCGATATAAAGGGTTCCTTGGTCGTGTGTCTGGCAGTTAGTGTCCAATGAGTGATGAATGTTGGAGCTTCATGCACAATTAAGCTCCACATTACATTAACCTCCTTGCCTAGCGAACACCTCTTAACTACGAGAATAATTAATTACAGTTTCCACCGTTTCTTGAAGTACTTTCTTTTGTCTTTAATGATTATCCCCATAGCTTAACTTCATCATTATTATTGCTTTTATAAACTTTGTTTGCTTTTATTATATGTGTTGTTTTAAAGCTTTAATAAACTTAGAGTCTTTAATTTTAAATTTAATGTGATTCTATAATGGACTAAAGTGGATGGTAATATAAAGAAATGACCTCATGATATTTTATTAAGAAATCGTCAATGTGCTTTTTTTTTAATTGATATATACAGTTGAAAAAGGTTGCTTAATAGTTTTCAATATTTTTTTAAGGAATAACATTGGAGAATACAAATTCAAGTAACCAATTGCATGTTTATCCATTTGTTTATTATCGTTTTCAGGATACTTGCAAGTACAATGATTTAGAATTAATTTGTTACTTGATGTGTCCAAAATATAGGTAAATGAGTAAATTATATTATTAATTAAAGTAGTGTAATGAATTATACATATAACGACCACCCTAGCTGAAGTTTCCATGGTTTCCCATTTCTTCAGTTACAACAAGGCAAAAGCTGCATGAGATGAATTGCTAATTACAATAGCTTTCAACCAGTATAACCCTACAAACAACTAGTTTCAATATAATGTTTTTGTAGTAGCAGTTTAATCACATACTGACTCCTCTTGTTTTTAGTTTGGGATGCAGCCACGCGCGTCGCTCGAGCAGTCACAGTCTCCAGTGGGCGCGGGCCCCGGTGACGTGTTCATCAGCCCTGGGGGCGGTGGGGGCTCCGTCAGTTCCGGGGGCAGCCCCTCGAGCCCCGCCTCCCTGCACGCCGCACCTAGCTCTTCGCACAGGTGAGTCCTAAATACCTTCTGAATAATAAAATACCTGTACAATTTTCTTGCTCTGATAATGACGGTGGCTTTTAGAAGGGTCTAATGTCCACTCTGGTTTGTCCGCAGTAAGGAGTCTTCAAGTAAGGCCTCTGCCCCCGCCGCAGCCTCCGATGACGCGGGGGATGATGAGGCGGAGGGCGGGGGCGGGCAAGGTGACGGTCGCGCTGGTGCTGCCCAGTACGTAAGCGCCAACTGTGTCGTGTTCACGCACTACTCGGGGGACACCGCAGCCGTCGTGGACGAGCACTTCAGCAGGGCCCTTAGTCAAACCGCCTCCGCAGCCGCCCCCAGTTCTGCCTCCGTATCCACGGGGGCTGCCTCCAGCTCGGCAGCTGGAGGTTTTGCTGGCACTGAACCTGGGAGCAGCGGCAAGGCGGCGGGAGCCAGCAAAGGTGAGCCTTCAAGTCCCTGTTCGTGTTGGTTCGACCTAGCATTATAGTTCAATGTTATTCCGAAGTTAATGGTCATGAAGTCACTTAGAGACACCATCGTCAGAAGTTGAGGGGAGTATAGAGGAGAAGGTGAAAACACTTCCCTTGTATGAAGTTGAGAGTTTGGGTCATACATGACCAAAATGTGCCCCAAAATACAAACCAATCAATCAATTGAGAGTTTCGAAAAATGTATATTAGGAAAGTATGGCCGATAGCACTCCGTTGTGCCTAAAAATTAAGTAACATCGAGAAAATAAGTATGGAGATCCGCTATTATTAAGTCTTCGTTCACTAAGCTCTGGATCAAAGTTTGGCGTGCAAAGAAATTATTTATATAGAACGATAGAATTGTCATTTCCTTTGAATATATTATTTATCCTTAATTATTACACTGTATGTTGTTTTTGGGCCAATCAGACACGAATTTTATGCTGTGTAGTTCAATCGTATACCGACAATAAGTATGCGTATAATTAAGTGTACTTAAATTTTATCAAGGTACTTTGATAAACAGTACACATACAAGTACATTTTGACAACATTCTTGTGATACAATTTTTTTCTACAAATCAATTTACTAAATATAACTTTTGTTTACCACGTAAAAAAACTAGAACTCATATCAGTAATACGTTATATTGTGAAAAACAAATAAAAAGATAAAAATGATATTAAGATAACCAGAAACATAACCACACTCACTGCTATTACCACGGTTATCATTGAGTTGGACTGATAACCAGCCCGTGTATGGGTCAAGAAACTAGTTATATCTTTCATAAAACCCATCAATTAATTACATATTTCAAGTTATAAATGCTATATAATATTAAATTTGAGCTAGGATGAAATTGCAGTTTCGGATGAGCTCGTAAAATGCACAAAGGCGAATCCACAAGGCGACAACGGCGATGCGACGCGATTTTGACGCAAAAGCTGTGGAATCCTATATGCCGAAAGTTTGGGTCGCGAATATCGCGTTAATAGCGCTGCTCTTTTTTTTTAATCACCAAATATGGCTGCCAATAGATATTATAACAGCAAGTGCGCATTATTCGCTTCACGTCGCATGATAAAAATCGCCATGTGAATCCACCTTTCCGTAGTAAAAGTAAATATGTACCCGATTTGATAAAAACACAAATTTAAATATACTTTTACCTATAAACAACAAACAACAAATTGCATCTTTACATTGAAAAATGCAATAAAGTGTTAAATACCTATCATACAAAGTAACAACTGTCACATATAATCTATAAAATATCCACGTACCTGACGTACTTTTATATTATTAAAACTCGAGAAAGCAACTATTTTATATTGTTGGCAACAATTTAAAACTCAATAAAAAAAAATACAAGTACTTTTATTACTAGTACAGACATTATTATAGCACAAGAAGTGAGCGACTTTAACTGTATTAGAAATAATGATGACCTCTTTAATTAGCTTGCGCACCGACGCCATCTTGATTATCAAGGTAAACTGCGAGGATTGTTCTACAATTGTAAACCAATTATACGACTGCATTTATTTTATAAGCAAGACACGTTCTGCAGTGCATGCTGTGTGGAAAGTATATAAATAAATATATATATATATATATATATATATATATATATATATATATATATATATATATATATATATATATATATATATATATATATATATACATGTTTTGTAAAATGAATAAAACCATTATATAAATATCACAGGGGATCATTATATTAATTAATAAGAGCAAACGTGAATGAAATTATAATATATTGCTATTAATTAATTATAATTTATTATTTATATCATAAAGGTTAAGGTGTGGTTTTATTAAATGAAATCGTTGTATTAATTATAATTGAATATGCTGCTGCAGTGTGTATAATACAAATGCGTAATTTTTGTAACAAAAAGTCAAGAGAATATTAATTCTTCAATGCATTAATTTTCTGCATGATTGTGCTGCATTTTGTATAAAAATTAACATAAATATTATTGGAGTCTCTTCTATTACAGATTTAATTTAATATTTTCAAAGTATAATATAAATTAATATATAAAATATTAAAATTGTGGATAAACAAAAAACTGTTAACGAAGTAATAAAATTGAGAGATAAAAATGAAAAATCTAAATTATAAGTTTTGATTCGATTTTTTTTTTCATTTTGTTGTTGTGTTCAAGTAATGTTTTAAATTTGAAAAAAAACTTACTACAGATTACTTTATGAAAAATTTTGAAAGCGACGATGTGGTCCAAATATTTCTTGCTGCAAAATTTGCATATACCGCAGCATCAAAATTTTTATTTTATTTTTTTTTTTTTTTTACGATACGGTGCGGTGAATTTGCTTAGAAATTGGAATTCTTGTTTTAATGGGCAGACTCTCAGTCGTTACCCATGTAAATCTTCAAGCAATTTGACTCACACAATATGATCCCCCCAAACTTGATTAAGAAACTGAATCTTTCCATACCTCAATATTATTAAACAATCAACACATTAAAACAATATATTTTTAGTGCAGTAATAAAAAAAGACAAGGTAGTGATGTATTTTTAAAAAAATCTAAGCTTAATATGAAGCGGGAAAGTAATTGTGAGCCGCCAAGATTAGGTTGTTTGCATTGTTGAGAGGTGCTTTGTTGTGAACACGTGTTATTGTGGACAGACTTAGCGACTTCATCCACGTCAGTTAGAGCGCGCAGGTACGCCACATAAACGTGCCACCTCAACCGGAAGAGGTAATTTATAGTTTCACGGTGCTTTCTATCGAAGAATGTAAAAAAAAAGTGTGTGCTTGAAATTCATGCTTGTATTTATTAACAATTACGATTTTTTTTTTTTGGTTAACTAGTACCATTAGGGGAGGAGGGGTGAAGTGTCTAGAAAAATTGTGAACCCTTGTTCCAAGCATGAACTTTTCAAAAATAATTTGCTGGATTGACGGGTTGGGGGGAGGGGGGGTAACCATCTTTGTCTTTAAATTTTAAATCTTCGTTGTGGATGCAAGGAAATTTTTATTCATAATTTAGTGTAAAAAATACATATGTTTAGGCGACCCTTTTAATTTTAATCATACATTCAGTTGCATGCTATTCATCTTGTTAGTAGATCTTTACAAATTGATTCTAAACCTCAATATCACTAGAATGATAATCATCAGTGTAACGACACTTGCTTGATTGACATGATTCTGCTCGCGTGCTGCAGTCGCGGCATTGACCTGGCTGCTGTACTGAATACATCATAAGATCATACGCTAGTCACGTGACGTCATCACTGTCTTATACCAAGACATCCGGCTTTCATGAGACCTCCGTATCTTATGAACAAAAGTTTCAGAGGTTCATAATTTCCAGGGACATGAATAAGTACACGACAGTGGTGCTACCTGCCCTGGAAAAAGTGAACCTCTGGAATTTTTGGTAACATTATAGCCATGAAACACCGACGTCTTTGATGCTAGCTGTGGCAGTCTCAGTATAAGAAAACCTTCCTCCTTCTCAAAATGTGTTACCAGGTCCCATTCAGTACAGTTAAGAAATCAAAATTCATTCGATTATCGTCCTTATAGCTATGAAATTTTTTGACCTGCCCATGCAGTTTAAGGTGTAAAACCAGGCAAAAAAGAGCCAAATAAGTTTGAAATATCAAGTGACTTGTTTTCCATTTCAATTTTTGACAACAAAGAACTACAACCCCCCTCAGTATTGGCAATATTAGACGTCCCAAAATAGTGGTGACCTGCATACGATGTCTGCATATATATAAACATTTTAGTCGTATATTGGTCAATATTTAATGGATTCTTCAGAGGGCAACAATTTAATCAATCTTGTCACCTCCCGGCGTAGCGCCATTAATTTTAACGCCAGAAGTTTGTCAATGGACCGAAACCTTTTATCCTAAAAATTATTGCTTCTATTTTTAAAACTTTGGAAAACCTAGTTTATATTATTTGAAGATATTTAGACTTTTCTCTGAATTTTAAGTTTTTACTAATTTTATCACTAGCATGGTTTGTAATAAATTTTCAAATAAAAAATATTAAAATGTACCAATTTAGGTAAAATCCCAGTAACTAGAAGGTAGTTGTTTTAGGTAGTAGGTGTTTTTTATTGTGACGAGACTTAGATGAAAGAAAAATAAATAATAAAATCTATAATACAATATAACGTATTATAATCATGGCAGTACGACTATGATATATAACATTCACTGCTAGCTACGTAATGCAAGAAAACAACGTAACAAAAATAATTATTGTATACAATGCAGTTGTTTGCAGCCGTTTCTATTTACCCCATAGGCTCTCATGTCTTTCTGTGTTTCTACTATTGTATTTTCAACCTATGAACGATTCAATAAAATACTGAATGCATGCTTTAGTTCAGCAAAGTGAATTTAGAATTTTCTGATTGGCTGAGAGTATTTCCGTTTCCGGCAATTTTATGCTTCCATTACGGAGAAGTGCTCACCTTTTTGCATCCGACAGTGGTTTGTGACGTCACCGGTGCTCACGTGGTGGCCTCGAGCTACCGAGGGATGTGCAGCTGGCTAGAGTGGCATCGGGCCAAATGTACAGTTGATCCCCGAGAAACGTGGACACAGAAGTGTTGTAATTTACAAATATACCATACAAATATAGGATGGTATACCTCCACAATTTATTGAATTTACCTAGCTGCAAAAAACTTTTTAAGCTTCACTCTAACTTCTTAGCAAGAAAATTTAAACCAAGGGATCTATAATATTACAAAGTAGGTATGTTTGTACACCCTGCTCGGAGTTTAATGAGCAATTTACGAACAAAAATCGTGACGTCATTTGCACTACCCCACTGGTGTATAGCTCTGTGTACTCCGAGCAGGGTTTACGAACAGAGCTAGTAGTTCGTATTGTAGCAGGTCAAAGGTCAATTCTTCTTTTCATCCTTACTGCATTGGTCACTTTCTCGACTTCTGATAATCACCCACTCGATGCTTTGAATTATCAAACTTTCAATCAAACAAAGTGTACAGTGATCAATCACTTAAACAAAATTTGAACATAATGTTAATCATCAAAATTAAGCTTTAAAAATTTAAAAACTGAATAAAACCATGTAATTATCAACCAATAACCAATACGAGTATTTTTTATATTTATTTCTATTTTTTTTTTATTCCTATAAATTTTTATTGAAAAAAAAATAATATAATTACAAACTCTTGTAAATATCATATATATTAATTATAAAATATAGAAACCACATGTATTATACCACACAGCTTTTAATCAAGCAAATTCAATGAACCTATAATGGTTTACAATGGAATGTTATAGACATCATGTGTAAAAGCTTATATTATATATATATATTCGTATATTATATATTGAGGGGTATATAAAACAAAATATGCTCGCGGTTTTGTCATTTCAATGGTATATCCCTCACTTGCGTGTGTAGTTCACATGAAGTTGGCGAGTTTTGCATGGCGTTTATGGGGGTAACAGTGCCATATTTCACCGCGTGTGTCACCCCCCTCCCCCCTCAAACCTCCCTACCACCCACACGTATAACAAGTAAATACGATTTTATTTTGTGATAAGCGAATGAAGGTTTAGAGTACTTTAAGCTACTTGATATACCATATTATATATTGTAGGCAGGTCATATTATACACTATAATTTCATATTTTTTTTTTAAACTATTAAAAGAGTTATAACTTTAATGTTTATTATTAACAGTGCATTAGCACACTATGATTATTAAATAGTAAATCAAAAAAACATTATACACGCAAATATTGTGACAAATATATTTCATTGTACTATCATGTGTTTGTTATTGTTATTTTTTTTTTTTTATAAAAGTAACACTCGATTTTAATTAAATATTTTCCTAGAATTATGTCTGTATATATTTTTTTTTATTTCCACTGTATACTGGGAATAATGCATGTATTTTCTGTATGTATATATCTTATCATTTAGGAACAATCTCTCGTGATAATTCTCTTTGATATAATAATGATTAAAATATAATTTATTGTCAACGTTTTTAACTAACACAGATATGAATAAAAAAAAATGCACTAATTGGTTTTAATGCAGGTTTCACTTGCATTTTTTTTTATACAAAAAGTAAAGTTAAAAAAAAGTTCATTAACGGAATTAAGTATAATTTAAAATTACATTAATATTCACGATAAAGTCACTTGGACAACCAAATACCGTAAGTAAAAAATTACGACTTTCAACTCATCCTTAACACGTCTAAATCTAAAATTAATTTTATGTCAATTTGCTCAAAATCATATCTTTTTTATCCTCAGTTAAAGTGAGGATGATATATAAACAATGGGTGCGTGATTCACGAAGTAACTCATTAACCAAGTTAAAGTATAATCTTAAATCAATGGCGCTAACCACACGGTTAGTGAGAAACCTGGATAAATTTCTTAATAATTCTTTCGTGAATCGCTCCCAATATTTGTAACAATATGAGGAAAGAAGATGTAACCTTGTAATTTTTCCTCGGAAACGCATGGTGCGAAATACATGAGGAAAAAAGACGAAGAGGACGTTAAAAATGAATGAAAGGTGAAATTTATTTTAACTTGGGATATATATATATATATATATATATATATATATATATATATATATATATATATATATATATATATATATATATATTATATGAAAATTTTAACAAACTGTGCTGTATAGTTATACATTTTCAGTTAAATCAGCTTATATATACAACGGAATATAAAATTTACCTGTGTGACATAGTAAATAATAAGATACAATTCTCCATCAGCAAAAACTTAAAAATAATATTGCTTAATTAATTTAGATACGGCGGGTATTAAATATAAGTGAATATTTTAAAACTGTCGTCTTTCGAGAGAGAAAAATACAACTGAAATGTTGCTTGTGGGTTCAAAATTAATTTGGTACAGAGATCGGTATCATGATGAGAATTAATTCAATAATAAAAAGTCCGAAATTCTGTATAGCTTCGAATTTTTCCTTTTTTTTTATATATTTCTCTTTGCAACAAGTTTTGATTGAAATAATTACAATTAACTGAGTATTTTCATCACATATAGAATTGTTTAAGTAACCAAATTATGCTGGTAGTTAAATAAAATTTTATTTAACCTTAATTAACCTTTCTCAATACTTTAAAGTTCAATTAAATATTTTTTTAACATTTAAAAAATATCTTACAAATTTAAAATGTATATACACACAAAGAAACTTTTACAAGAATTGAAAAGAAAAAAACTAGAACAAAAGAACAACATCGACAAAGTGGTGACCGATTTAAAAAAAAAAGTTTGGTCTTGGCGGTGGCGGCTTGAGGGTAAAAAAAAAAAAAAGCGAGCAGCGGCGGCGGCTGTGGACGGAAAAAACGCCTCAGGAATGCGCGCGTGTGGGTGCCAACCAGAAGAGCCGGTGATCGGAGATATCTTCTCTTGATCGTTATCGCTGAGAGAGCAGCTGGACATCCCTTGTGTCCAGCAGGCCCGGCAAATGGAAATCGATACTCTGGGTCAACCTGCCGGACAGCGCGAACTTTTAATTTTAATCAAATTAAATAATAAAAATGAAATTTCGAATGTGTTTGTAGCACAAATTTTAATGTAGTTTTACCAATTTATAATATTATCTTGGTAATCCATCAGGTGTATAAAATGCTTTATTTTTTTATTTTGTCCGAAATTTTATACATATTTTTAAATTTATTCATTTAAGTTTACATTAATTCAAGGAATTATTAATTAATTATTTATAACAAATATAATATAAATTTATATTATATGCTGCATCATGTGCACTGCTAGCGAAAACTAATAAAATTTGATAGAGAATTACATTGCTATATTTTAAATTGACTCTAACCATGCATGCAATTATCCGTTTAATTTCTAATTATATAATTATGAAACATTTTTACTTTTAGATATTATTATAGAATTTAATATATATATAATTATATTACCTAATTAATTATCATTTTTTTTAGAAATTTCATTTAAAAAAACAACAATATCATGTCAAAATATATAATATTATAACATTAAAATAATAGTCTGTTTTTTGAATAAATATAATATAAATAAATAAATAAATAAATAAATAAATAAATAAATAAATAAATAAATAAATAAATAAATAAATAAATAAATAAATAAATAAATAAATAAATAAACTGAAAATACTTATCATGCAATGTTTATAACTTCAAATATTCCCTTCCTAAGGGTGGTTGCGCAGAGGCACCCTGTGTATGCATTGTATATGGACCATGTGGCCTTTCCTGACAGCCCTATGACCTTGGCTATAAATAAGTTTTGTGATCTTTAATTAGACATGTCAGACATGCTGAAAAAAATATACATAAAATGATCAGGTAAAAATTGCAACTGAAAATTCAAAGAATTTGATGAGTAGCTCGTGCTTATTCCCATGCGGTCGTCTGCAGGTAGAAGATGCTGGACAGATAGGACTGCCAGGAGAAGGAGAATTCTCCTTGTGCCAGGAGAAGAAGGTCGTGGGAACCATGTGTGCCTCAGAGATAACACAAATTACGACCGACTGAGCAGCGACAATGTGTGGTCCCTGTTAATTAACACGACTAAAATAAATAATTTTTATTTCACTTTTTTAATTAAAATTAATATACATCTGTCGATGTATTTGTGTGTTGATTAAAAAGAAAATATTTTTATTGTTTTTTAATGGAATATTTTATAATAAGTTTATTGGTTTTATATTTAATTAATTTTTATAATGATGTATTAGAACTGTTTTATTTTTAGTAATATTGTCATTTCGGAGAAACTTTATTGGAGTATATTGATGAAGTATATAATAAAAATAAAGAGTCAACTTCCTGTTAATATCATGAAATTGTATTATATCCTTCAATACTTGACTCAGTTGATATGTGCATCCTCAAACTTCATATTGCATACAATGTATTGCATTGCATGTAACGTTGTTGTAATTTGTAATGTTGAGAAAAAATTGCATCGAGTTTAATTGGTAAAATATGATTATGATATTATATCAGTTAATGCAAAAGATATAATATTGCTTTATATTAATTTCATCATACAGTAATGCGATGTGCAAATTATATATAAACCAATATAACAAATTGAAATACACATTACTAATAAATTATATGATTTATATGAATAATAATTATAATATGAATTCATATATTATAATGCCTGTTACAAATTCAATATTTAATTAATTAAAGTAATTTTTATTCCATTAGTTTAAAAACAGTGCAAGTACGAGCTGCATTCGCTGAAAAATATATGTATTTTTTTTTTTTATTCCATAACCGTATACTATATATTTAATATTGTTGGTGGATATTTCAAGTTTCGAAAATCGTTAAAAAATCGATGCAAATGAACTCTGGTTGTATGTACTGTACATATATTTTATCACTTCGTAGAAACTGCGGTGATAATTGTAATGGACCGATAGCAATTGACAGGCAATTAAAAATCGCGTGGCGTGACTTTGTTATCTTTTGTTTTGTCTTATGTTTATCACACAGCAGGACATGTCCACTTTTGTAATCAAAAAACACGACATCATATAATTATCATTACATAACTTATTTACGATGGTGTAGCAAAATTCTGCACGTACTCCCTTTGAAGGACGCGTATCAATGTCATTTATCCGTGACATGGCATGCTGTAATTTTGTATCTTGCGCATCCTGACATGTTGATTTTGACTGACATATTAATATCACCATGGGCTGGATATTTTTAATTCACTTTTTCGATTTTTACCTTTGCTGGTGTTCCGAAAAGTGAATTAAAAATATTCAATATGAATATATACCATTTGCATGCAAAAGTTGTTTACTAAAATATAAATATGCGTCCGTTCGGAAACTCTGCTTATATAGTGTGCATGTTTTTTCTGCATTGGATCTACCTTATGTTGAGGAAAAAAGAGTGCAGAAAATATATACACGTTTAGGATTTATGATTATATAATATATATATATATATATATATATATATATATATATATATATATATATATATATATATATATATATATATATATATATATATATATGTTAGAGAAAGATAATTGCATATATATATATATATATATATATATATATATATATATATATGTTATATTTCATGAGTTATGTATTATGCAAGTTAAAATATTAACAATGAAAAATTATTTAAACAAACTTTATTACAGTACGCCTATACAAAAGTAGATTACATAAAAAATTACAAAGTGGATTAAAATTGTGATAAATGTAAAAGTTATAACACCCATTGCATATAGATGAGGTATAACTTTTAAAGTCAGGTCTAAGTTGGTTGATTTCGTTTATTACAACAATCAAAATTAACCCAGGATTAAAGTACGACCTCATCTGTTGTGTTTACTCGAAACAAATTAGAATATATTTTAATATTAACTATATGCTATACAATTATAATAATGGAATTAACCAAGAGTATTATATTAAAATTTAAATATGTATTTGTAAGTATTGAAATAAAACGTTTTTGATTACTGTAATTAGAATTTTGTACATGCTGAAAGAGAAAAAAAATATAAAAGAATTTTTTTATAAATTTTGGATTCTAAATAACATAGAATTTGATAAAACATTGCGTCAAAGGATTTATTTTATTTTTATTTGATTTGTTTATTGAATCCAATACAGAAAATCCTTATTGTGAATACATTGACTTACTTACACAGAAATCAAGTTTTACAATAAATAACGAGTTAATTATTTACATGATAACACAATTAGCACAATTTATTTTTAAAATTGGATCATAAAAAATATACTTGAAGAAATTAGCCATTTATAAGCGGTAAAATAATAATTGCGTTGGTCAAGGCTGTTGTATGTAGATAGAGCGGACGATAAGATGTTATGACTTTACGGCCATACAGGTAATTAAACTTAGTACTATAGCCTATCACAGGTGTCTCTAGGGATAGTCAGTAATTATTTAAAGTGTTAACTAGATTGGCAATTATGCTGAGTAGGCGAAAATTATGACGAATAAATTAAAACAAATATTATAACATTGTGTTGCTAATTTATCTACACTTAATTTTCTTCAAACTTTCATTTTTTTATCATACAGTATTATTTTAAAGTTAATTCTTCCACTTTACATATTTTAGGCGTAAATAATTTTTATGGGAAATTATATGCAATGCTAAATGAATTTTAATTTGTTTTATTTATCTACAGTACTTATATGACTAATTTAATTATAGTCTTATTAGTTCTTGCGGTGTGTTTCATGTTGGTTCTCAAAACAAAATATGTCACTCTTTCTCAAGGACAGCTTACTGGTGACAATCGACTTTTTTCTTCTTTCTAATTTTAAATTTTGGAAACTGCATGTTTTGAAATTAAAATCCTAAGTTTTATTTATATTTTTTTACACAAGTGGAATATTGAATTCGTCAGATCACCGAAGTCAAGCTTAACATGGTTATTAATTGGATGGGTGACCATTTTCAACAAAAATCATGCACATTTCCCACCCAGCGGTATATAAATCTTTGCGCTTTTCCACCAAAATATGTGGTTCCTCTGGCTTTGTACCATTGCACTTTCGGTTCATTGACAAAAGCTGTAGCGTCCATCTTGGCTGAGGTTTCCACGTTTTCCTCAGTCACAGGCAAAAGCCGGGATGAATGGCCGCCCCGTTGCCGATGAGTTCGTAAAACGTTCAAGTTTGAGTTTCGGAAGGTTCGGGGTTTCAAACTTACAATTGTTAGTAAATAGAAGTACCCAATGTTGGTTTGATAAAAAAATATTAAATTTAAATTGAAAACCACATGTCTGGCTCTGCACTACTAACCAAGGATGAAACTTGTGTTCTAGACGCGACGTCTCCGATGTCCGCGCGGAACTTCCCGCCCTCGTTCTGGAACAGCGACTACCAACAACACCAAATGAGCGGGCCCTCAACATCGCACCATCACCATCACGCCGCGGACCTTTACTCCTCGGCCGCAGCAGCTGCAGTTGCGGCAGCGGCGGCCGCGTCAGGCTCCGACCCTTACCATCATCACCACCACGTGCACCATCACCAGGCGACCTCTGCAGACCCCTGGCATTACCACCAGCCCGCCTACAGAGCTGCAGTCCACGACTTCACCGCGTACAACAACATGGCGGCGGCCGCAGCGGGACGGTTCACGTCTGCATCCCAGTACGGTCCCTTGCTCCTAGCGCCCTCTGCCTCTGCGCACCCCCCACCCCCACCTCCTCCCCCGCCTCCCTCAGCACCAGTCAGACCTCCCGCGAGGCACCAATACCTGAGCTCGAGTAAGGCTGCGGGAGAATGGTCCTCGAGGTTACACGAACTGGAGACTGCTCAGGGTGGTGCTCACCCGCTCGTGGATGGACCTTCACATGCGAGCCACAGTTCCAGCTACGTGGCGGCGCACGCGGCGTACGGCGGCATGGCAGGTGAGAATCGAAATCTGAATGTACAGCTCAGGTAGTTACCCCGTCTGTCTTATGTTAGCTTTTGATGTTTAGTGAACTTTTAAAAAGTAAATTACATGTTTTTTTTTTAAAACTAAAATTTTAGCTAATATTGGGCTTTTTTTTTTTTAATATTCAGAAAAACACTTTACAATAGAATATTACAATACACCGCAAGAGTTTGAAAAACTCGATCGTTAGCGGGGAACGTCAGTTTTACTTGTAACATTAGATATAATTTTTAGCAAAGATGGCATTTATTTTTTACAAAATTAGTTCTTAGAATATTAACAAATTGTGGCTATTCCGAGCTTTTCCTTATTAAATTATTAGCATAATTTTTTCATTGAATTAATAAGCTGTTAACAGCAACGCTGAAATATGCATGGCATTGCTTGAATTTAACACTAGTATGATTTAATTCTATATATAATTATATTTGATAATATAAGGTGTTTTATTTAAAAATTTAAAGACATTTTTTAAAGTTACTTAAATTCAGAACAGAATTTCCATTATATGTTTTTTAAGACACGTACTGTACAATATATTATACTGAATAATATATATATATATAATACTTAATGTAATTCATTTAAGGTGTAATTATTTAATGCTATCACATTGAACAATAGTACTAAAATCGTGCTACGAGCGTGTAATTAGGCAGGGTTGGTGGTCAAATTAAGGCGATAATCCGTGGGATCGTGAGCCACATGCGTCCCATCAGCTGGCCGTGGTCCAAGTGCCACTCGCTCAATCTGCCCGGCGACCTCTAATAAAGGTGGATTTACATGGTGTGACGTGTGCTTCCAAGCAAGTCCGTCACGCTGAGGCGTCAGTAAATATGGCTACCATAGGAATTTACAGCAAATGCGCAATTTTGCAATCCGTCGCTTTTTAAAAAATCACTAATTTATATTTATATCTTAACACATCTTTGATTGAGATAGACCCCAAGTTTAAGTATATCAAATATAATTTAAGTCATTTGAGACGAATTCCTTAATATATAATGCATCAGTTATATAGTCGTATAGCACGATTTTTATCCCACAATAGACTATAATTAATCATATAAGTGCAAAGTACAATACTAAGTACAATACTTCTCCTAATAAAGGCTCGTTAATTCTTCAAATTTAAATACCTTTTTATGTCATGATCTGTGGGAAACTGACCCTCTGGACTGAACAACTTTACTTCTGTCTCATTTGATGGTAGCTCAAAAAGACTTGCAATTTTAGGACAGGTAAGAAGAGCACCCAGTCTAGTTATTCCTAAAAGTTCATTGCAATTATAGATTTATTACTCTATTGTAATTATAAGACTGCATAACAACCTCTCTAGCAGTGGTAAAGTTCGTGTTGTCCAGAGCCCCCCATTTTTTTTTAACTAGAAACTCATTAGAAGAGTTGTCCTTTGTAAGTAAATGTGCGTGTCCAGAGACATTGTGAGAATGCGTCATGCAAGATTTTCGTATTTTTATCGATATCTGAAACGGAAGTAATAAATCATTGATTATTTTAGTGTTAGGTTTTTGATAACGCAGTGCGATTTATTGATGGTAAGTCAAATGAATAAAGAAATGTCCATGATTTAAATTATTTATTTTAATTAGACGTATTTCAGAGAGAAAATTATGCGCAACTATTATCTCTTTTAGTACATGTAAATTCCTACCCTTGCTTCATTACGATAATTTATTCCCCTTTAATTTATGACGGTTACCATTCGTATATAAAGAGCTAAAGCAATTTATCACTAGTCACAATCATACAGTAATGTACTATATTATAAATTCGATAATATTTTGTATTTATTATGTGAATCGTAAGTAATAATTCAGAATTAACAAAAAATAATGAATCTTACAGTAAATTGTTTAAATGTAATTTTTGGATTATGATTATAATTATCATAAATAATGAATTACTGAAGACATATTTTCATTATTGGTCATTTTATAGTGTACAGATCAACCAAAGTTATAACAATATAACCTTAATACACAATTACATGCACTTAAATATTTCTTTATTTTATTTTTATTTATTCAATTTTATCATAAAATTAATATTGAAATACAAAGGTTTCATTTTATTTAAAAGAATTTAACAAGAAATTATTGAAAGATATATATATTTCCAAAAATTGTAAAAATATATTAATTGTACACAATTATTACTATCATCATAAAATTATATTAAAACAAGGATTGTTCTCAATAATGCATCAACTCGCAGAAACATACAGAGACCTTGTCTTATTGACAATTTTTGTTAGTTTGCATATGAGATATGAGGATATAATAAATTGCATGGTACTTTTTTTTAATATAAAAACTTCAATTCATCAATCTGCTATCTATTACTATTTTGTACATAATATAACGAACGATGGAAGAGTGTAACACAATTAATATATGCTATTATTATATTCAACAAAATTATAAATATTTTACTGAAGTTTCAAAATGAGATTCTGAACATTTTTTTTCTTCACATACCAAAATTATATATATAGGGCACAATATAAAAAAAGCTGATGAAAACGTTGATTTATTTATAGGTTATTATTTTGAAATTATATATATATATATAAATAAAATAAATTAGGTCATAAATTTTAGTCAAAAGGTCAAACTATTTAATTATACAAATATTTTAATTTACCTAATATTTGGACTAACAAATTAATTAATTTATAAACAAAATTGCTTTGCCAAGTTTTAAAATTTTGAAATAAACCTAATATATCCAGTTTTCTTTCTATATTAAAAAATGTAAAAAAAATGCTCCCTCCGTCCCCTGCACACCAGTATTTCGTGAAAAGAGAAGTCCCAGCTCTATAATAGCTGTGTCTGTCGGCTTCAACTTAACACACAATGTGTTTCTGAAGGCGATTTACAAATCCCAAAACAAAGAATACTCTTGGCATAAAGCAACAGCATCTTCTCATCCCACTTAGCATCCTTCAACCTCTAATCGTTCAACTTACTTAACTAGAACTTTATACAAAGAAGAAAAAAAAACATTTAATTTTCATCTTATATAAAAAGTTCTTTAAACCATCATCGAGTTTGCAGTGAAGAGAGAGAGGGGGGGGGGGGACTTTTTTCGTTGATCTCCGCCGCCACCGCCGCTGCCGCGCCGAAATAACAATTCAGTTTGATGATGATGGTCGTGAAATAAAATGGAATTCATGTTCAACGTTTAATGAGATATAATATTATTGCGGCCGACGCCATCTTGGATAAACGAGTCAATATGAGCAAACAGGCGGCAAAGAGAAAAGGAATTGAGAATAAATGGCGGTTTAAACGAATATTTTATTATTATTATATAAACGGACTTATATAAAAAAATATAAATTTATGTTATTTTTTTTATATTATAATATGCATGAGATAATTGGTATATTATATTATAATATTATATTTATATGAAAATATTTTTTCCATTTGTAGCAGTATTTAAATATATTAAAATAAAATATTTTACATGATTACAGCATAATATATCATAAATCCTAAATTAATACGCATATGTTATTATATATTAATTTAAAATTAGTTATAATATAAAAGACAACAATATGTGAAAGTGCTTCTTGTTGCAAAATTCATGCCGTTAAATTATTATTAGGTGCGATTAGGAAAATAGTCAGGTTTCTTACTATATAACCACGGTTAGCGTCAGCTTAACTCAATTACATTATAATAAAACAGTATAAACCATGGATAGTGAAAGCCTTCATTGCATGGTTATCTTATATATAATATATTTTTAAAAGAATAATTTCTATATTTTGTTTTCAATTAATTTTCCAGTTTTATTTTGGATTCTATGAAATTTTTTGACAGAAACAAACATAAACTTAAAATTCTGATAGAAAATTAGATGGAAAATTGCACCTTGGAATTTTTCTTCCAATTCGAATTGTTGAATTTCAGTTTTATTTTTTTTAAATGGGTAGATCTGACCTTTTTACTGTAACTGTTTTCTGATATTAATTTTAAATGCTATTTTGTTCTAAAATTTTTGCTTTATCGCTGAACATAATTTTTTCACATATATGTCTGCGCTGTGAAAATAGAACGTAAAAGGGCTTGACAAAACGGCGGATACGCGAGGAGGCGAGTGGCTGAGGGTTTATATAAAATGTCGAGAGAGAGAGAGAGAGAGAGAGAGAGAGAGAGAGAGAGAGAGAGAGAGAGAGAGAGAGAGAGAGAGAGAGAGAGAGAGAGAGAGAGAGAGAGAGAGAGAGAGAGAGAGAGAGAGAGAGAGAGAGAGAGGAGGAGGGTGTGGTCAAATAGCTGGTTGTTCATTGGTCAGGGTGGCGGCAAGGACTTCATCGATTACTTGATACTGACGTCATATAGTACAGTACACACCATAATAACAGCACACAATATATGAAATACGTGATAAAAAATAATATCATAAAGAATATTTTATTTTTAGAAAGTCTTTGAAAGTTAGTTAGTAAAAATAAAAAAGACGTGAAGAGTTTTAACAAAAGAAAACGCGGAAAAGTTTTGAAGTGAAGTTAAAGGAATGCTTTTCTGATGGCGTCTCTCTTCATTATGAGCTTGCTTTTACTGTTAAGAGAAGAAGCGTCTTTGCAATACACTTATCAGCAAATTTATGCACCACCAAAAGAAGGGGTTACCCACCCCTCACAGCATTCTTGGGGGCTAGATTATTCACTCTGAGCAAGGCAAGTCAGACTGTCAGGCCAGTGAAATACCAGAGTCAGTTCAAGACAACTGCGTGAATATTGAGTGACGCGTGAAGGGTGGACTAACTAGCAGGCGTACCGGGAGATTTTAATGAAAGATAAGCGCGGTTTTATTTTACTTAACAAATCAATTCAATGTACACTTGCAATCATTGCTTGAGAGCACAATTTTAAATTTTATTTATCATTCCCAAGAAATTACTGGCATAATGTTTTAAGGCTTGATTTTAAGTTTTTATATACGTAAAATTTTCAGCCATGCAGTATTTGTTTTGGCTGTAAATGTGTATAAATCTATAAAATTATAATTTATTTAGTCTAGGTGATGCATGGCCTGATTTTTATTCTTACACAAACCTTAAGTATAATATACGGTATTTTGATATTATATAAATATTTGTCCATTTGTCTTGAAAATCCCTGTTTTTTTACTTCAATAATATCAAGCATAATTAGGTAGTTTTATTTTTTATTTTTTTTTTGACTGCTCATATATTCCCTTAAACATGTGATTGTGTTATAGAAAGTAAAATAAATTCAAAACAATTTTATTTCTGATATAACATAAGAGCTATTTTCTATATCTCTATACGTTAAAAGTGACCTTTACTGCAAATATTAGTTATCATGTTTTCATCTCGCGGTCTTCTATAGTAATTTAAATCATATTTCAAAAGGCAACGTCCACATATTTTTTTTTTAATAAATTATTATTTTACTTTATAAAAATATTTCTTTGTGCAAGTTACTTTTATATTTATTGTATTATGGTATTTTTTTATTTTGTATTAAATATATCAACCATGCATATGAGAAAACAATATATATATATATACATGCAGCGGCATATATATTTATATAAAATTGCTTCAAGGCAAAATAGAATAAAGCTAAAAGTAAAGCAAAAGCTATATACCTTATACCAACCACCGTACATATATAAAATATATACAGCAACATGCAAGCTGTTAGTACTACAATATAATTTCTAACGTAACAACAATGAACTTTGTATATAAGGAGAAGGAAGGTGGAAAGATGGGTGGGTGGCTTTGGGAATTTCAGGAATGCCTTCATCTCAACAGCTCTCTCTCTCTCTCTCTCTCTCTCTCTCTCTCTCTCTCTCTCTCTCTCTCTCTCTGCTCTCTCTCTCTCTCTCTCTTTCTCTCTTTCGCTCAATATGGCCGCACCACAGCAGCACTCGGTTGCACTAGATAGATAGATGTTTGGTCCATTTGAGATGCACGTTGCTATGGTGATATATACTATATATATATATACATAGAGAGAGAGCATCATCCTATACCATATAGTATATAGTTTTCCCTTTGTATATATATGGGCTATAACTGGTAGCTAGTAGTATCACATTCCTGTATATCCCACATATTTTACCTCGTAAAATGTTCATCATCATCATCTGTAACGATTATGTAACGAACACGTCTGTGTATTATTAATAATATACCTACCTTAACTTCCAAGCATCATGTCCATTTTAATATTATAAATTTTGATATGGACGTTGATTAAAATTTTCATTATTAATTAAGTAACATGGGTAAATAACATACCTCAAGTTCATATTTAATTTAGATGTATATTAATATGTAGAGAGTATATATGAAATGTAAAGTACTTGATTTTAGTTATAATTTTAAAGTGTGTTTTATAAAATTTGTGTATTTAATTTGTTGACTTGGCTCTTATCCATTTAAATGTGGGTATCAAAAATAAATAATATATATATTTTATATTTCTGACAAGAATTTTATCTACTTCTCTAAATTCTAAATTATTTCCTCTAAATATATTTTTTCATTCAATTCATCATATTACATTACATACAACCTAAAGAAATTATAGTCCAGAAATTATTAGAGTTATGACATTTTTTATATAGAAAGCTTATATTATAGAGGACCAACGTGATCATTGATTGCACTTGAAAGCCTATATATGTCGGGACAAAATGGTGGTAGTCCCTATATATACGTATAGAAGCACGCGAAAGAACGTGTATGCATGTACGTACATTGCACATTCAAAATAGCACAAAAGTTATGGACCTTGCTTCAGTCTGTGCAAAGAAAGTGTTGGAAACTTTTTTTTTGTCTGCACTGGGTACTGGATGTTCTTACTATTGCAATGAAATAAAATAAAATAAAAGCTTTCTCCTCGTTTTACTTTACGTTTTCTTGCAAATATGATTGTGTTGTTTTGATTTGACGAGTGATATCGAGAGCTCTTGAGAAGGCAGTCAAATGTCACCCCCCTCCCCATCATATGAGATCACTTATTGGTGTTAGGGAAGACTGTATGCTGTTTTATGTTCAACCGTGCTCAAAAAAACGATACTTTATATAACGCATTTCAGAGCATTTGATAAAAAAAAAAAATGGCGTCGTTAGACTAAAAAATCGATCAGGACTTCAAAGCTGTTTTAAAACCTCTATTTTTGGATTTAAAATTTAATAAAATCGATTTGAATTGAAATAATCATTCTATTTATTAAAATAAATTAAAAATCACAATCATCAACAGTAACGAATTTCTTATTGTTTGTAATTTTTTTTATTATTATTTTTTTACGCTCTTGATAAATTGTCTTCATTGAAATTTGCAAAATTGGTTACTTGGAAATGTTCGACCGCTAACATATAGCATTGTGTTTTATCGGGACATTTTTTATTGAAAATCTTTATTTAAGTACTTATATTAAGTACCTCAAAGTTGATGACATTAAAAAAATTATAATAATATATTCAGAAACAAAAGCAGGTTTCATATAACATTGCATCACTTGATTAATTTACATGTTTTTGTTATATAATTAATTACACTTAATTATACGTGACTAATATTTCATACTGGATATATATAACTTTGATAATGTCAACCTTACGTTTAAACTTTTCACGATATAATTAATAAAATATTGTGAACAGGTTTTTTTCATTTCCTTTAGGTTACTATGCATATTATACACCTTGGGATAACTCAAACGTTACATATTTCTGACTTTAAAACAAAAAAAATGTCCAGTTTTGTAATTTTTTTTAAGAAGTATAATAAGGACTATGCTATAAATATTTAAGCTCACCATTACTCCATATAGACAGGATGGAAGGTTCCAAAAATGTCTTTCAAAAATGCTGTAAATTTACACTTAAATATTAGATGCTCAATGGGTTTCAGTAATTTATGTCAGCACACAATAATTGTTCTAATTTTTTTAACAGTACAAAATATTTACTTTTATTGACTCATTTTTTCACTGCATGCAAATACTTACATTAAGGTAGAGATAATACAGATCAGCTGGCCCAATGTTAAAAAAAATCCCTCTCACAAAAATTCTGAAAAAAATTAAAATGTTCTCCTCTACATCCCCTATCAGTAGGTAAAATATCAGGTATACAAAAACGAGCTAGTTTTCGAGTTATTAATTTTTAAAGTTGACCAATTTAACATGGAGAAATGGGACTTCCATGTTAAATTAGTCAACTTTAAAAATTAATAACTCGAAAACTAGCTCGTTTTTGCATACCTGATATTTTACCTACTGATAGGGGATGTAGAGGAGAACATTTTGAATTTTTTTCATAATTTTTATGAATGGGATTTTTTTAGCATTATTATCTGTATTATCTCTACCTTAAAGTGTTTTCTTTTCGAAAAGTAATGGAGGTAAGAATAAATTAGAATAATTATGTACTGACATAAAGTACTGAAATTTAATATTTAAATGTGTTGTTGTCATCCACTAAAATCTGCATTCTCTATTTTGTTCATAGGGTCAAGCACCCAGTACTTTGAGCTATCTGAGTAGTGAGATATTGTTAACGTGTTCAACAATTAGCCTACATTTGTATCAGTAGGGGTAATGCAAACTTGCAGAACCAATCAGGAACGATAAGATATAATGAATTTCATGTGGGGGAGGTAGAAAAAATATTGATCCATGATGTATTAAAAAATACAACATGCGCAACAATTCTGCATGGTGGTTTAAGTACTTGTGTACTCGCAAAGTACGGCTAGCAATTATGTCTTAAATCTTAACAAAATGAAAGTTGTAGCAATTATAGAACATCATTCAAGAGTCTTAGTACTGTAAGTTAAATGCCATTGAAAAATAAAAAGACCGTTTATGTTTACTATTGCATTTTTTATGAATTAAGATCTGTATAATAAATTAAATTACTATAATTTATTGTAGTTTTATTGCTATGTAAAAAGATATATACAATGACGTTACATTTATTGAAAAGTAATTTAGTTTAAAAATATAGAGGCTATGGAATGTAGTATATAATCGACAACGCTGAGTATTCAGTTTTTTTTTTTTTTTTTTATTACAGAATGAATTGCGCATAAAAATTTATGATAATTTAATTTTTTTATTAATCAATAAAACTATTTATTAATTTTTTTTAATGAAATTTTTTCAAGTGCATTTCACTCTTGTTAACCAAATGATATTTTTAGGTTTCAGTAATTTTTCATATAAATAAACTCTTCTGGAAAAATTAGAATAAAACAAAGTTTTATATACTCCGTTAATTGTAGCAATAAAAAACATGTCTAATAATAAATTTGATAAATGTTTACAACAGATTTTTGTCCCCTAAATGACCACACAATTCATAACAACATTATATACTGTTGGTATTTACATAAATTATTAACGCTGTGAAATATTTGACATATTTTACGTTGGCTTTTATTTACGTTTTTATATTCGCTGCTATAAAACGTGGTGATATTTTAATATTTATAAAATAAAATCGATCAATTGTAATATTATAAACTGAGTAAAGGTACGCAGTATCATAAATAGCATACCTATTGTATATTATATACTGTACTGTTCTGTTTTTTTTTTAGTATTATACTTAATAGATCATCTGATATTTTTATGTGATAAAGAGAATAAAATCAATTCAATATGGGAAGTAAATAAGTAACGAAAGAAAAACCACAAAATCAATGTCTATTATAGACATAATAATGTCTATTACAATAATTTGCAATGTATATATATTATATCCATGCAACAACTGGAACTGCTGTGTTGGATCCAATAATAAAATAAAATAAATAAATAAATAAATAAATAAATAAATAAATAAATAAATAAATAAATAAATAAATAAATAAATAAATAAATAAATAAATAAATAAATAAATAAATAAATAAATAAATAAATAAATAAATAAATAAATAAATAAATAAATAAATAAATAAATAAATAAATAAATAAATAAATAAATAAATATTGCATTATTAATTGCAGAAAAAAAATGAAAAACAACTAAAACTTATTACAACCATTATACATATAATTTCTATGATAAATATGATAATATTTAATACAACTCTTCAAAATAAATTATTATATGAATTAATTTTATTCTTTAATTTCTTTTAGAAGTTTAATGAAATATAATAGTTTTAAATATATTATCCTATATACATTGTTGGCGTTATATTACACATCCATTGTTGTACAAGTGGTCATAATTGTTAGCATGATAGCTTTTCAGTAGCATGGGGGGTGAAACTAATATTAGAATCAATAAGCTCCCCTTTCGGAGAACAACTTTTATATCTGCCTGTGTAATGGCGGCATCCACGCGGAACGGATGAAATTTTATGAGATTTTGTCCGGGTCGGAGGTATTTCATGACGGACTGCAAACTAATGAATAGAAGTTTTCATTAAATAATCCCCTACCCTTCCTCTTGTTATAACTTTCCCCCCAGTAAAAAGTAGAATAAAAAAATAGTATTTTTATTAGTCAGGTGCATGAGTTCATGGAAAAAACGACGCGAGAAGTAAAAGTGTACTTGGTGTTCAGTGAATTTTAATAATATGAAAGATTATTTGAGACTGTCAGCTTCAAAATCGGCTCTCTGATAAAGTCCACCTAAGATATGTTATCAGAAAGTGCAAAGAGGCAGTTTTGAAGCTGGACAGTCTCATTTTTAATATAATAATATATATACAAAATCTTTGATATAGTAAAACAATATTTTTTTCAATGTTATGGGGATATTTCATAGATTTTAGCATTTATTTTGAAATTTCTTGGAATTCTTGTTTACCAGTTTTGATATTACTCGATCCATGATAAATGATTTTGACATAAAAAAAAAATTGCTGATAAAATTTTCGAATTTTAAAATGTAGTTAAGTCTTTGGCTCATTTAATGTTTAATATATTTATAAATTTTATAAATTTAACATTATGAGTCACACTGAAAGTGTATAAAATTTAAAACAGCTAACTTAATTTATAATAGTTGTTTGCTCTTTAGAAATTGTCTTGTCGGAAAAAGTTAGCACTGCAGTGACTTCAAAATTTACCATATTTACTAAAATAACCACGAATACTTCAGTTATTTTGGTCATTATCGCAGCATATCTGCATAATACATTTTATTTCAGTTCAATTTTATTAAACTTGTATAAATTTTAGTTTAAACAAACAATAAATTAGACCATGAATGTATAATTTGATTAATGACAATTACATAATTACAAGTATGAACATGTATGAACAATGTTAATGATAATTAAAAAGTACAACGAAAATTAAATGACCATCTCATTTGTCAGTGTGCGGTTAATTTTCATGACTCGTGTAATTTGTCACTTGTATCGGTGAAATGAAAACCGTACCACTAACTTACAATCAGTCGACTCTCATGGTAGTTCCCTTCTTCTCTTCCAAACTGTCACGCTTTTCAGAATTTGTTACTAGCTTAAGCACCCCATTGTCTATCTAACACCATCACAATATCTAAAAATAAATATTTTCAAGAACACAAGATACATTTAGTTTTTTTTTTTAAGTTAGGAAAAAAAAAAGTTTAAGTAAAGTCAATTTAAAATTTAAAGTTTTTTTTTTAAAACTTATTGATACAGTTAACAAAAATATCTAAGAAAAAAACTCAACAACAAAAAAGTTAAAGAAAAAAACTTCAAAAACAAAATTAAATGTTTATATTTGTAAGAAACGTATTTTATGTAGAATTTCAATTTGTTGCGTTGTTTGTAAGATTAGTATATTGTTTGATATAATAGTTTATTGATGTACGTTTTTTTTTGTTGATTTTTGTGTAAACTCGAGTTCTACCTTATTTCTTAATATAAACAATACTTAATTAATCTAGGTATTTTATTTATAAACCGATGAATTTTGTAGTTGGAATTTTTCAACTGATTCACTATTTATTTTTAAACTATCGCTGAGTATCAGGAAAGGTTAAAGTTCGAGCTGTTCCGAAGTTTCCAGTTAATTATTACAGCTAATAATGATAGAATTTGACATTTGATTAAAAACGAATTAGTTTTTATGAAAATACACGGTCAATAGTAATTAATTTGCTACAAAATACAACAAAAAATATGTTAAGATTAAAAAGGAAGCAAGGTGATCGATAATGAACAAGACAAGTTTTTCAAATGCATTTACTTTTGTTTTATTAGTGAGTACAATCCACGAAGAATTTATCCATCAGTTTTCTCAATTATACGTTGAAAACTGTAATTTAATTAGGCTTATTATAACCGTGGAAACTGTGAATCGCGCTAATTTTAATTTTACGAATCACACTTGCTATATATTTATTACAATATAAACTAAAAATTATATAATTTTTTGGTATAATGTAAAGAATTCTCCCATATAAGTTTAGTGAAACAGGCAGGCGCATGGGGTGAGTGAGTGCATCTAATTTTGAAAAGCGTCGCCGTACCACTTTAGTGCTGCAGAGATAAATGGACACATGAATCACGAGGCATGCTTCTTTCTGCAGCGCTCCCTTCTAACATATTTGTCTGCACGACCCTACATCACACAAATTACTCACGAGATCTGAAAAATTGTTCTCTAAATTTGTCTGATTTTATTTCAAATTACGGAATGGTGTACACTAATTTAATTTCAGTGACCAAAGAAAATACAAAAACGGAACGAAATAATTTTTTGTATTTTTTTTTTTTTTTTGTAAATAAATAGAGATTCATAAATTTTTGTGTGACTACAAACATCTTCTATAGTTGATATAATATACTATCAAATTATAATTAAAAATGGCAAAACTAAAAAAATAATAAAAATCAAATTTATACTTAAATAATGTACAGTCGTCGCCTCGGAAATTTTCCCTTCGCGGTCTTGATAATCGCCATGTCCCGTAAGAATAACACAGTGCATGGTGATTAACAAGGCTGCAAATGTGAAATTTTCCAAGGTGACAAGTGTACATAAACGAAGGAAGATATCGAGGAATTTCAATAACCACGGTAACTAACCGTGCATGGTTATTGAGATATTTTACTGGACACTTCATGAATCGCAACCACTACATCGAATAAAATTAAACACAGAGCTCGAAGCTTGCAGTCTGCTATTGTCATAATAGAAAATAAATATATTAATATAGTTTTTTAATTAAAAAAAAAATGAATGGGATTTTTTATAATGTTTAATTAATTAATGTTAATTAATTAGAAAATATATTTCAGAACTTGAGTAACATATTTTTACTATACATTCTTATTAAAAAAATTTTTGGCTTAATTACAATTAAAAGGCTCGTTCTCAATTAACAACGAATATAAGCATGTTTAATAATTTTTGCTGCTAATTAGTCAGTTTTAATAAGTGACTAATTTCTGCAATGTCTTGAGACCTGAGCTTTTAATTGAACAATCAAGCTGCTTTTTATTCAGAAACTTAATAGCAATGTAATAAAATAACTACAGATTTCTAGGACTGATATAATTTTATTGTTTCCGCTTTATTTTTTTTTCACATGTGAAAATGAAACTTCTTGGTCTACTTTTATTATAAAATTATATTTTGTATTTGTGAGGGACATTACGATTGTCTTATTATTAAAAATATTATGTAGTATAAATTTATATTCGATTAAAATTTAATCACATGTTTTTGTAATACGTTTTAAAAAATACAATAATTAATTTAAGTTATAGAAAAACATCATTAAAGTTATAAAATGTCAAAGCAATGGTTTTGAATAAAATTAATGTATAATTATATTTTTTAAATGTATTCCGTGTGCCGTCATAATTGTAAAACAAAGTATATATAACATTTTTATTATTGAATGTCGTCATGCCAAATTTTTAGTGTGTCTTTGTGTTTAATTATTATTTTATTACAATGTTATAATATAATTTTACCTGAAAGGTGATCGATGGACATCCTCCATCAATCACTGACCATCCTGACTGAGGTTTTCATAGTTCCCTCAACCACAACTCTGCAAATTTAATATTATGGCTTGGAAGGACCCAGTAAAATCCTAAAAAACACTAGTTCCATAGGGTGTATAACATATAGAGAGCCGTGAATTTAGTGCATATTATATAACGCTACATGTGACCAGTACCCTGTGTTCAACAAAGGTACAAAATGTTAATCAAACAAATTTTTGTTCGCAGGTTTGGAAGCCCAAGTTCAGGAGCCATCTAAGGATCTCTACTGGTTCTAAACGTGCTTCAGTTCTGTGCCATGAGACGTTAATTGTAAATAAGACTTAAAAAAAAATCTGTGCAATACGTGTGTCACGATATACTTTATAGTGCAGTGGTGAAAATTGTTATATAAAGACGTCACTGATGGCCTAAAAAGTGGTGCAGCAAGCATGCAAACAAAAAGACAAAACTTAATTTATGATAGACAAAGTGAATAATTATATAAAAGAAAATCCATAACGGTTAAAAAAAAATGTTGTTTTTACTTGGTATCATGAGTAGTTGAAATATGGAATTAATAATGACTGATTTGATTGTTTTAATAAAATTCATAATCGTTCAAAATTATTATTTTTTGTTAAATTAAAAAAAAAAAATTATTTTTTCAAAATATGCTGTGATTTGTTTCTGTTGTTGGTAAAAATTTGTTTATTTTGGAATTTTACATCAGGTTTGTTCATAAATAAATAATTTTACATCAGGTTTGTTCATAAATAAACAATCATTCCTTATGTTTTCTCTGTACAGAAGGTTCATTTGATTCTTGATTGTGCATTTACGAACAGACCTAATTTTCTGTTTAAAATATAATCAGTCAAATTTTTATGTTTTCGAATTTAATATTATAATTTTGTCAATTAATTTCAAAAAACAACTATCTGTACATTATAAATAGTTCTGAATGTTAAAGTGTTGTCAGCGTAAATGAATTGATAAAAATTAAGGTGGATTTCCATGGGTCAATCAGTACGTTCACATGACGGTGATTAATGCGTATTCGTTGACGACGCCTCATAAGAATAACATTATCCGTCGTCAACGAATACGCATTAAACACCGTCATGTGAACGTAGTGACTGTTGAGCGAACATTAAAACCGTTCAACAACCATTGGGGAAGAAAAAAATCACGTCGGGATTTCATCGCTACGGGGAAGCAATTTTTTCACTCCAACATGGCCGCCATACGGTTTTACTTGAAGTGCGCCTTCCTCACGCTCCATGGAAATTCACCTTTCCTGTGCAACCTGGTGTCTTGAAGAACAAATGTTATCTTGTTCTGTGACGATCAGCTTTGTGAAGTCTGTTTATAATATCAAAGCACCTAAATAAAATTTCATGTAATAATCAACGGTGTTGATATTAATTGATGTCAGTTCTGTTAAACTAGTGATAAAAAATTTTCATTTAATTGAATATAAAATAAAAAAAAATTGGCACTTACATAAAATCTTACACAGATAGAAATTATGAATGGTATAATGATGTGTCAAAATTTATAGGCAATGTTTTCTCGTGGCTGCATTTTTTTTTTTAATCGATCAACATTTTAGCGATATGTAGATCGATTGATCGATATTTTAACGATATATAGATCGATTGATCGACATTTTAGCGATATGTAGATCGATTTGTTTTAAAAACAGCTTTTGGGAAAATATCAAGCAGCCTCTAGCCTCTGTGCCATGCTATTAACCTATGTATTATAAACATTATTAAATGCAATGTAATTAATATTGAAATACGGATTTTTTTTTCTTAGAGAAACTTACCTATTTTTCCTACAATTTAAAATACACTATTAAAAATATTTAAGTTTGGTAAAATAGTCAGTCTATTTTACTTGAAATTATATAGGACACATAATTTTATACATGCAGCCATTTAAAGTAAATTAACTGAAGAAAAAGGTATTCTTTGATAAGTGACCAGTTAAAATGTGATTGAATTACAAATAATCATGATTTAAATTTCTATACTATATATTGCACTGTTATGCTTCTTTTTTAAACGGCATGAATAAAAAAAACTATATATACAATACAATAATTCAGAAAAGAGTTTCAATAATTTTTGATTTTTTTTTTTTTTTACATGTTCAGCTTCTATTATGAAAAAACAAAAGTTAATATTCTAGAAAATATGCTTTAGACCATATTTATATGAAACAGGTACAATGCGAGCAATTTATATTCTGTCTTTCTCGTTTCAATCTTTGAAGTACTATATTTTTTTTCTCCGTTTCTTGTTTTAAAAAGATTCAATTATTTTGTCAGGGAAGGGTTTCACAAAGTTTAAAACGACAAGACATAAGAAGAGACAGTTTAGAAAGGGTGGTGACACGTTAGGGTGAGTGAGGACGGAAGGACGAAGATTGGATGTATAAGAAGAGAACGAAAAACGTTTAGGAGAAAAAAAAGACAAGCTCTTGAATATAAACGTGATAGAATAAAACTTTGTGATGCTCTTTATTGTATTGTTTATAGTCGAGAGAGATGCCGTCAGACTGGTCACCTCCTTTACATGCTGCGCTGCTACGACCTTGTTGTTACTACGATCTTCTACCGCTTTCTATACCACACGTGCCGCATATAATTAATTAAACTTCAATAGAATCAAGCTTATCTGTTTACTAATTTGATCACAAAATAAATTAACATAATCATCTCTAATTCACTAAAATTTAATGGATTTGTTATTTAAATTAGTTTATGAATAATATATAACGGAAATAGAACCAACATTTATTTCAAATTATTAAAATAATTTTATGTTGGCTTTATTATATTTCTCACGTAATCTTTATTTTTGTGTTAAATTTTTCATCAGGGTGACGTCAGTCTTATCTCCTTTCTGGTTATCCGTGCAGTAAAAAATATTATCGTATTTAAGTAAAACATAATCAAAAGTTGAAACAAAAGATAATTTAAATGTTGTTTTCTTTATTTCTTTGTTATTTTTCCTGTAGAAGCTTTATCGAAAAACTGTAGCGTTATCACATTTATAAAAACAAAGCTTCAGCGGAAGGAAATAATTTCAAACTGATGATACCTTTTGTAAAAAATTACAAAAAAGGGCGCGAAGGATGATAACCAGGTTTCCACTAACCACGGATATTGTCACTGAGTTAGACTGGCACTAAACGTGGTTAGTAAGAAACTTTATTTCTTCTGGAGAATTTTTTTAATGCGTGTGGAAGATAAATCATTTCTCTCATATGGAAGATATGACAGGCAAGTTGCATACTTTAAGGAACACAAAATCTCAATATCATAGTATCATATCTGTACTATAGTACCACGGTAAAAAAAAAAAAGAAAGAAAAAGAAAAAGAACACACTATTTGCAGTGTATTATGCAAATAATAGTACACTTTTTAACCCGTAAAATATATTAAGGGGCATTCACAAAGCCCTAAGCCCACATTTAGGGCTCGATAATTTAAAGCCCGATTTTAGGCATGCTTTTTAGAGCCAAAATTTCTGGTCTTAAATTATCGAGCCCTAAATGTGGCCTTAAGACTTTGTGAATGCCCCTTACAATGTCTTAAAATAATACTATAAATAATAAAAATTAATATTTTAGTTACCATTTTTCTTTTGACAAAAAATTTCCGGGTCCGTAGATATTTTCTCGACAAATATTTTTTCCACTTACCACACAGCTAGACGAGCTGCCACGTCAGTCGAGTGAAGAAACGAGCTGATGACGAGGAGAACCACGTCCACAGGTAGGAAAGAAATTATGAATAAAATTCCTCGCTAGGTAAGTTGCGACGAGGCGTGTGTTATTAAGTAGCGACGTAAGAAAAGGTTATTATGTCATGCTATATTAAATTAATTTGGCATTCTTTAACAGAAACTACCCTTAATTCTCTTCCTCTCCTTTGTTTTTAATATAAAAATTATCTAGCTAAAATGTGAACACAATTTTTGAAGACACTTTCTCATTTACGGTCTATATATTAAAAATATTGGTCGTTATTTTTATTTTTTTATTTTTTTACTAAATTTAATTATTATCAATATTTTAATGTTTTCGGCAATATGATAGAAGAATGATAAAATATATTTTAAGTTGCTTAGAGAATTATTATTGCTATCAATTTATTCAGTTTTAATTAAGATCTTACCATGTAATCTGATTATTCGCAACATAAAAGAAAAATATACAAAATTTCTGGAAAAAAAAGGCAAAATTATATTGCTGTTATTTTTGTATGAGATAAATAAAATTATAAAATAAAGAAAATTCGAACAGTCAAATTTGTACTGTGCGTACTAGTACATATAATAATCTCATGTCAGTTCAAATTAGTATTTTTGTGTTTAAAGAGCCAATGGATCACATAATATATAATTTTTTCATATTAATTTCAAGTATAATTTTAATAGAAATCAAAACGTAATTACAGTATGTTATGTTTAATCAATTACATATATAAATTCTTGATAAAAACCTTGAAATAATAAGAATTTAAAACCATTGTATCATTGTTATTGACTTTATAATGGTACAAAAGATGCTCCATTTAACTTGTACTCAATGTTGTTGAGTCTGGTACAGTAACGTGAGATGAGGAGGGGGGGGGGGGGGAGGCACTTAATGAGAAACTGATTTGCTGAAGTAGGTGAGATGAAGCAAGTTTGTGCAGCAGCAGCATCATCACATGACGTTTGAAGTGGTCTGAGGGTATTTGAGAAGTCTCAGACTTCATTAGTCGTAATCTTCAATTAACTTAAGAAAGGAGAGACGAACAAAAAGGACAAGAAAACGCACACATATACTCTGGCACACAGAGAAAGCAAATTTATGAAGAGGGTGCTAGAAACAAAAGAGCATCCGACGTTTTCACAAGAGAAAGTCAAGTGGAAAATGAGCATTTATATAAACTCAAAATTTTAAACTTTCTCATTAACTGATTTTAGTATATTACACAAAGAATAATGAGAAAAAAAAGAGGAGAGTTTAATTTTGGTAATTTATTTTTCATAATTAATATCATATTTATACTTATTGAAGTACGCATTTGAATTAAATTTAATGGGGAATTCTCCTGCATTTATTTTAATTTTTTTTTCAGATGCTCTATGCCTTGAAACTAAATGTCCCAAAACAAAAAAGTTTCAATTTACAAAATTGGAGACGTGGGAATTTTTTAAAAATCTTTCTTCTTTTGAATTTAGCGCCAAAACGTGACGTAGAAACTGCCTAGCAGGCAAATTTTTCCTGCAATAAATTTATATTTTCGATTATCACTCTTAAAATAAACTGATATTAGGGATAAAACTATTGATACTAGGGTAGAAAAACCCGCTGATTTCGATCGTTTTACTCAAACTTATAGCCAATCACTCCTTGACGCTCAAATTATGATATCAGGCAGTTGTTGTGTGTTAACTAGGGAGTTTCTACGTCACAGTTTTCAGGTTTGCGCGCGGGTTGCATACTTTGCCCCTATTCTAATAATCCCTTCAGAGTCCCCAAATTTGAGTTAAAAAACTTGCAACTGAAGTCAAACTTATTGTTAATATGTACCCTATCATGATATAGTAGTTAAATTAAAATTTGAGTCGTAAGAGAATTCCCCATTATTTCTTAAAAAATTACTTATTATTAATTTTGACCTCTAGAAGTTACCATAGAAAATGTGAGGACATTTTTATAGAAATTTAAATATTTAAAAAACTTAAAATTAAAAGTCCTGTCTATGAAAGTATTTAAAAAAAATGGCAAATTCAAATAATATCAGAAGAGAGAGAAGAAATAGTAAACAATTAATACGGCAATGAAATTAATTTTAATTGCAGTAAATGTGTAAGTATTGTAATGATTAGTAACAAATTATAAGCAATCAAAGAAAATAAATTATTTATTTTATACTAAATAAGGTTCAATCTTTTGTGTCACGTGTCTTTTTTAAGATTTTAAGTTATTTAAAATACACAAACTTCCTAACAAAATTAATTATAATTCCATACGATATTTCACGTCTAAAATTAATTAAATCTGTATCGAACATGTGATATTTATTTATCTTTAAAATAAGAGTGTGCTCTTGAAAAGTTTTGACTATTTTTCTATTAATAAACTAAAACAAAAGAACAATAGAGATAACGCACCTGCGTGTATAATTCTAACATGTCACTAATTTAGTATTATGTTTCTATCGTTAATTGTAACTTTTATTTTTATTTTTTCTTAAAAGAAGAGCTATTGTGGTATAGTATATATTATATTATATAGCCTATACGCATATGCAACAACAGTATATAATAAAAGGATAGAGAGATGAATGCGTTTAGAAGATTTTAACGAGGAACAAAAACAGTAAAAAAAGAATGAGACTATTTTCTAAGATAGGGAGATTGTCTTTTTTTTTTTCTATTTCTTTTTGACCTTTAATAAATCAGAATAAGAGAGTAGAGGAAAAAGACGAAACTGAGGGAAATTCGACGAAGTTAAGTCGGGAAGAAAAGGGTATCAATCACCCTCCATGTTGAACGGTAGCACCCCCTGCATGTGTCTAGAAAATGCACCCCCAATGCTTTTTGGTGAACCCTCTATGTGTTGTAAGATATGGCTAGCTGCGTTTTGTGACATTTCAAATAAGGAAGAAGATGCAGCGACTTCCACGTGCTTAAAAGAAGTTTGGCACATTTAAACAAAAGATATAATGTAGTCAAAAATAGATCTAGTATGCTTTTAAATGTTTTATATATATAAAAAAAATCTGTCTGTTAAAAAAAAAATGCAGTTCTGGGAATTTTAAATATTTCAACTTCACATTTATTTACATGCCAAGCAAATTAATATTTAAAACATTTCAAAGAAACATTATTATTTATTATTTTTATATTTTATTAATTCCATTACCAGGTATATAAATATTGTTATAGTTATTGAGTTCTGTCATAGAATAACTTATTTATTAAATTTCATATATAAAGATGTAATTTATTTTTAACATTTCCTTTAAAAAAAATTGAAATATTTTTCTCAATGTTCGAAAACAAATAAATTTTATATAATTTTAAAAATTAAAAACTACTATAAAATTTTTATTGCATTTTGAATTTAGGTTCTCGAGTTGTCCAATTTTTATACATTTTTTGGACCGTCTAACACACTCAAAATTGACAGGAAAGATGCTGTGACGTCATAGTCATGCAACCTCTTTCCCTATGCTTTTGAATGTTAAATATTTGCATGACTATGACGTCACAGAATTTTGCAACATGATTTTAAGGATGTTTGTTAGGTTCTAAAATCTGAAAAAAAAAATTAACAATAACATAGCTCGAGGTCCTCTATCTAAATATGAAATAAAAAAAAAATCATGGAAGTGAATTTTCGTACGGGGGACGAGGGTTTTAGGTGGCATTCTCAACAACTCTATACAAGCTACAGAGCAATTGCTGGTACATAGGAAGTAGTCTGTGTGCATACATCAGTTAGTGCGGTGTCACATATCGTTCATCCCACAAGAAACTGCGAGTCTAGACATGATAAAATAAGACATCGAAAATGTTCTAACTTTCGTTTTCACACTCACGAACGTATTTCCTTTCAATGACTGCAAGATAAAAAATTATGCAATTTTCTTGTCATGTATGTACAGCAAGACAGCAATTTTTATTAGTTTTTTAATGCATTATTGAGCAAACCACATATGTTGTATTAAAATAACAAGTACAATTTTTTATTATTCAATTATGCGTCTTTATTTCTTTTTAACCGTTAATCTATGTCTACTTTAAATTCTTTCAAAGGGGAGGGGTTAGAGGGGGGAGGAGGGATAAGACTCATTTTTTTTTTAATTACAGATGCAAAATTTGAAGTTTAGATAATTGAAATCAATTTATTTAGTAAGGGTTAACTTATCTTTTTATTTGTATTCATATTTGGATAATGTACCTTGAGCTAATATTTAGCTGATTTTTTCCCACAGTTTAACCCTCTAACACCCTTAAAGCAGAGCTGCAAAACGTTAGGATAAAGCCTCTTCCTATGCTTGTGGGTTAAATATTAAATAATATTTACATGCCTATGACGTCACAGCGTTTTGTGGACAATTATGAGGGTGGAAAACCAAACAATCTGAAAAAAAAAAATGACAAAACATGTCTTGAGATCCCTTATCCAAATTTTGCAATAAAAATGCCATGCTTTATTATCCATTGTAAACTTTGCATTTAAGGAAATTATTTATAATAAAATGTTCATATATACAATTTTTGTTTCCATGTTTAAATGTAAAAATAATTATGGTATTAAAAAAACAGCTGCAAATATACAACTTTGTAAATAACTGCCACAAAAATGTTTTAACTTTTTGTTGAATTAATAATTTCTGGATATAATAACTATGTCTTCTTTATTACTAGAGTGCTAGCTAATTTTTTCTTAGCTTTTTATAAATTTAACAAAAAATTATGATAAAGTTACAAATATTTGTCTAAAATAAATGTTAAACTTTATTATTAAGAGCGGAGTGTCACTGAAAATATTTATTGAAGTTAAATAAAGACAATTTTTCTTAACTATAAAAAAAAATTGTATAACTTACTTCGTGTAGTGAATATAATAAATATTTAATATAAAAAAAATGTGACTTTTAAATATAATAAATCTTTTATTCTTTTGAAGTTAGTGTGTGTGGTACATTTATTTCTTTTAGTACTTGATAAATTGTAACTTACTTTTAAATATAGTGTACAAATCTATTCTGTATATATATAAAAACAAATAAAAAGTATGCAGTCAAGGCGTAAGTTTTATTTAGCTCGATACACAGAGTAGCAATAAAAATTGGACACCCTTGTTAAAATATATTTTTATGGTCATTTGGTCAACTATTCAAAATTGTTTACCTATACTTTTTTTTTACGGTACTTAAAAATTTTTACGATGCAACATAAAAAAAAAAATAATAAATATTGACATTGTTGATACCAAAGTTATGTTTTTTTAAAGTTATAAAAAAAAATGAAATATCAGGTAAAGTAGTACAGTAATGAAATTACCTTTAATTTGAATTTTATTTAAAATTAAGAAAAACTTTTAAAAAATGGCAGTATTTTTTATTGGAGTTGCTCATTGTTAAAAAAAATATCCAGGTATCACTTTTATAATTTTCTCCATTATTTATTTGTAATATGGTCATAATTTTATGCGTGTAATATTTCTAAAAGAATCCAAATTAGAATTAATTAAAATTATTGTAAAATGAATTAGTTTTATGTAATTTTGAAATAAACCCTCATTTTTTTTTGTTTGCAAATATTTTTTCCAAATTTTTGAATCATAAATCTGTATATAAATAAATTAAAAAAAAAAATCAGAATAAATTTGTAATTATTTTAAAATTGAAGAAGCTGCAAAATAATCCAATTCAGATAAAAGCTTCAGTAATCATTAATTGTAATAATACGATTAAATTAAAAAAAAAGAAACTAATATTAATTAAATTAGAAAGGTTAATCCAATTTTATTGTAATTGATTGTAATATATAGTATTGTTGCATTACGTTTTTTTTTTATGTATGTGATTGTTATATAGTTGTTAGAGTTACACATACAACATTCCCAGACATCCATAATAAACCTTGGCTTGCACTTAGCTTCACAGGGTGGTGTCTTGTGGCTCGCTTGGATCTCGCGGCATGCGACGAGCCAGTGACCAATAGAGCCTCGATCCTCCCCTTGATGCGTCCTGTCTAAACAATCGCCGCATTTCTCCTCTTGAAAATGCAAAGTATCTGACACCTTCTTAACGTCCTAGTCAAAGTTATGTTGCGGTGGGTCAGGGTTTTACATCCCTACCTTTTTTTTTTTTTGTAAAGAAGAGGTAGCTTGTTGTGATGGTGGTATATTCGAATTTTTATTCCAATTTAATTAAGACAAGATTTTATTAAATTTAATCAGTTTTAATTAATCAACAATCAGATGGTATTCTTTCATTCTTGAAGAACAGTTACTTTGTTGTAGATATCGAATACATTATATATTATATATAGATTATATGATTTTTGATAGAAATAAAATGTTTTTAATTTTATTTTATATATTTAATATAAAATATTATCAATAGCTTAATTATAGTGTTTTTTTCAAAATTGAATTTTAATTTACCGTTTTTTTTTTTGTATTATTTTAAGTTTAAGAAATAAATAACTCGAGAAAATTTTCATGGCCAGATCAGTTTGTCAGTTTTAACGCATATACGTCGTGCTATTTATGATAAATAATTTTACAATTATCTTTCAGTGCATTGCTAGAAACCATCACCTTTTATTTTAGGTATAGTACATCAATTATACAAGAAGTATTTGCAAATCATATTATATACTGTTTATATATAATATATTACATTTTTTAAGAAAGTGGTATATCTACATTAAAATATTAAAAATATGATAAATTAAGGATGTGTACATTTTAAACATACACACTTTAAAAAAAATGGGGGAAGTGAATACACAGAGTTAAGATGTGAATAATAAACATTGTAGGTTTTACTCTGCGATTTTATATCTAATTAAACTTTACATTCAGCTCAAAGAGGGCGGTAAAATATCATCTATAATATTAATTATAAAAATTCACTTGAAAAAATTGCTTGAGAAATATGAATCCTTGTAAGAACTATCTCAGGGTATTCAGGTACTCAGGTCCTGTAACTCAGGTACACAATTGAAAATAGGTCCATCAGTGTTGGTCAGTAAGTGTTAAGACGGATGCTGCGAGCGTTGTTGCGATATGACGGCGCGCATGCTTGTATCTGGCTCGAAATCTATAAACCGCTCTGAGAATAATAATTTATCACGGGCAAACCTGCTGCTGTCTTTCTGGTGTATTGTTGATCGTGATCAACACACAAAAATAACGAGACGACCATCTGCAGCGGCGGCTTCAATCCAAAAGAAAATTTTATTACAAAACGTCCACTTGCTGCTTCTTATAAAATATATATGATAAAATATTGGTCATTATTAAAACTTGGAAAAAGAAAAATCGTCCATTTTTGCGTTGTAATTATTGCAAAATTTCGATTTTTTTTAATTTTACAGTTTGGGAAAAGCCTATAAAATTGATCATTTTAAACTTGGATTTCATCGTATATATTTCGGGAAAACTTCGGCTCGTTTTCGGCTTCGTTACAAACTGTCCAATAATGACTAAAACTGTTACAAACACGTTGAAAACCATACTAAATTTGAGGGTAGTAACACTTACAAAAAAATGTAACTATACGAAATTTTGGTACCCTCATTTTTCCTCCGTGTCTGAAAGCAAATTGGAGTAAAAGTTAAAAATAATGAAAAGGATGTGAAGGAGCTATCTATACAAATATTTTGTAACAAAAAATGTCCATCAGACCCATTATAACTATATAAAAAAATTAATTTATTTTAATAAAGCTGTATGCATTTATAATGAACTAAATTTTTTTATTAAAATTAAATACTGAATTTATAATTTAAATGTTTGGGATGTAAAGCTAACTAAAATTTATTATTATTGTTACAATAACTGTTAGTTTGTCATAATATTATATACCATTACATGAAATTAATTTACACATTTTAATAATTATGATATGACATTGAGATAATTCTAATTAAAATAACTACACCTTAAATATATTATTTGACATATCATACATTATTATGTTAATAAATATATTGTATATAAAATATAATTATGTAAATATATTTTTTTGTACATATTTTTTTTTCATATACAACATCCTTTATAACTATTTATAACCCACTAAATTTAATACACAAAAGAAACATAAATATCAAAGTTTAAAGATGTTCTATGACAGTATACAGTAGCAAAAGTTACACACAAAAAAAGAAGGAAGTAAAATAATATAATGTCATTTCGCTACCAGCTGTATTATTGCTCCTAGTAGATAGTCCACCCGCCCGCCACACACAAGCTCTGCTATCTTTCCATCGCCAAGAATATAAAGCCGCATAAAACGTCGACTGATTTACGATTGAAGCGTGGACGGAATTTTTGTAATTGGTGGTGAGACAGAGAAGAAAATAAGATGTGTTGGATGCTTGAAAAAAGGGAGGATAAAAGGTATAAATAAAGTATCTTATTTTCAAAAAATTTAAACAGATCGTATGGTATTTAAAATAGATTATCTCTAGGTTTTCTCAATTGCTAGCGTTTTATTCTTTATATTGATATATTGGTAGATTCTATATAAAAATATAATACAATAGCATTGTATATTATACTTTTTTTTCCCCTTATATATACAATCAAAACAGTCATGATAATTAATCAAGTTTCAACGTGGTAAACAAGATAATTCATTATTACAAACTTCAATTTTATTTAAAATTAAAAACATCATTAATTAATTGTTGATTGATTTTAAATAATGAATTGGTAAATAGCTATTGTAATAATATAATAATGATTGAATGTTTACAATAAATAAAGCACAGATGCAAAAAACAAGACAATGTTACTTGCTGTTAAGATTCATTCTCCTGTTCTTATACATTGAAAGTCACCTTTATTACAAATTTTATTTGTCCTGTTATGTTATATGTTAGTTGTTATCAGAATAAATTGCATACACTTAGACATAAGAGCTATTATTCTATCTTTTTATTTTAATTTGACTCTTACAACAAAACGGATCAAAATAATTCCATTACACATTTTTTTAATTGTTGTCTACAATTTTTTTACAAGAAAACTTCAACTCCATTTGTTTGTATGGAGATACAATTTTCTTGTATATTAAAGCTTTCAATATATAAAATTAAATCAAAATAAACAACAACTTGAGAAAGAGGACCTTGATAATTATTTTTAATTTAATTCTAAAACACATTTGAAATTGTTATTTACACATCTAACTTTAAAAAAAAAAAACTAAAATCGTAAATTACATGTAAGACGGCTTGCAATTGCGTTAGTGCTGCAAATTCCCTGCCGGCTCCTAAATCTTGCGAGTGCGACACGATGTCAGCCAGCACTCGCGTCATTAATCCGAGAGAGAGAGAAATCTCCGCATCATCCGTACATGGCAATACCGGCGGACGTCCAAACAAGATAAATTACATTTTACAGAGAAAATTGTAATGTTTTCCCACTGTACTTCTTTTAAACAACTCAATTAAAACTATATATATTCTTTATATATAGATAATATTTTATATACTATAATATAAAGCTATCAATAATGAATTGAAAGTATTTCATTCTAATTTCTAATTTATTTTAATCACGTATTATATATATTTAATATCATGAAAATTGTATAAGAGTAGATGCAATGATTAGCTTATTTTACGTTTAATAATTATATATAAATTTACATTACTTTATATAAAATATATAAAATTATCGCAATAAATAATTAATGTTAAAATTATATTCATAATTATGATAAATTTATATAAGCAGTGGCATTATACCCACAAAAGAATAGGCATTAGAGACGGTTTGATATTCGTTTAATTTTAAGGGGGGGGGGGGGGCACAAAAAACTACCAGATATTTTTTCTACGTTATTAGTAGAGTAGTAATAGTGTAATATAAAATATGCTATAGTAATGGAATTTTTATTAATAATTATACTGTTAGCAAATAATTAAATTTAATAGTTAAATTCAAAACGCTAATCATAGAAAACAAAATTTACATACCAAAAGATAAATCAGTGGAATTGAGTTTTTATGACTGGACATAAATGGTAATGATATAAATTACTGCACTATTGAGATGAAAGAGAGCCGCCTGACCCATTTTAATTAAATTGCATGTTGAGTTGATGCGATCGAGTGAGGTGCGAGCAGCCTCCGCAAGTCAACACTGGTAGTCGCGCCCCCATGCTGAGGAACGACCCGGGGGGTGACGCAACGTAGCCTCACATTTCACACCTTGTGGAAACCATAAGGATTTCTTGATATGGAGTGTGTGGAAAACCCTAGTTGAAAAATTACGTTTTCAATTCATCCTTTATACGTCTAAAATTAAATATTATCCGTCTAAAACACATCTTATTTCCTCTTTGCTCAAAGTGAGGATGAAATGAAGACAATAGTTTTAACATTTTATGCTCAAGAAGAGGGAAAAATATGTAATATCATATTTTTCCTTATTTTTTTCCTCTAAAATGGTGCAAAATAGGAGTAAATTAGACGAGATGAGAGTTTAATAGCAAATAAAAGATGAAATTTATTTCAACTCGTGTATTTTCAATATTAATTCATAATGTACAGTGCTTAGCAGATAAAGTAAAACAACCATGGATCTTTGTTGTCACGGTACGAAGTTTAAATTCCCTACTTCTAGCTTTTATTTACAGCGCTCTATATATGCATTTTCACTGTATCAACAATGCCAGCTCGATTGGTAAGTAACATTGTCGGTAGTGTGCACATCCTTAGAGAACTGTGATAAGCTACAAGGAGGGAATTTAAACTTATTTGTACCGTGACAATTAACAAAGGACCATTGTTGTTTTACTTTATCTGCTAAACACTGTACTTCTCAAAGTTAATATGTTACGAATTAAAGTTATTAAAGTATCTCTGTACACTTTTTGAATATTTTAACACAATCTTTAGCTTTTGATTGACGGGGATTCTTATTATAATAGGTAAACTGCTTCTATTATATCCACCAAAATTATAGAAAAACTATAACTTTTTAAGGGGCATTCACAAAGCCCTAAGGTCACATTTAGGGCTCGATAATTTAAAGCCCGATTTTAGGCATGCTTTTTAGACCCAAAATTTCTGGTCTTAAATTATCGAGCCCTAAATGTGGCCTTAAGACTTTGTGAATGCCCCTTTTTACCTATAATATATATTGATAACTATATATTATCTCAAAATATACTTATTTGGGGACGCACAAACATTAACTCTGCTTAAATTTATATTTCTTTTATAATATTTCCCCCATGACAACAAATTTTTTGGATGATGTAACAAAAACTACGAAATTTTTGTGAGCGTTGAATTTTTAGAAGGCTTAGTTAATAGATAATTTGCTTTTCATAAATTCTTAAAATTGCAGTGTCTCTTTGTCTATAATTGCAAATTAGGAAAAAAAAAAAGACTGATAATTGTGAGTAACTTTTGAGTATATCTAATATAAATATACGTCAAGTGATGCAATCTCTCCATGCTTCATCAGAATAGCCAAAATTTGAAGATTCCAGACGTTCTTTATAGTAATATTTTGTCTTTCCATAATAAATTAACATTATTAACTGCGCCTCCTTATTATATACATCAACGTCTGTAAGGTATACTATTTGTCTATTTTAATATCGTCCCTTTTCTGGAATAATGAGCTATCGATTTCGTTGCAATAATAAGCTTTCTGTTATTTCAGGTGCGTGAAAAAATTAGCTTTATTTTATATCAATTTACAACTCATAATTTACCTGAAATAGCTCAATAATTGCAACGAGATCGTGGTAAGCAGATAGCTCATTATTCCGGAAGAGGGACCTGTTCATTTCCTGTAACATTTTGTAAATTTTGAGACTATATTTGTAATTCAGGAAGATGTTGTGACTACTGCAAGAAAATATTTTGTCACGTGTTATATTTTTTTACGACAGCTCAAGTAAAAAAAAGTTAATGCAAAACAAACAGCTGTGGTATACATAAAAAATTAATTTTGAGTGATCCAAGTCATTATAGACAATGTTTGCAAGTTGTTATATTACAATCAGATGGCTACACCAGTGATTAAAATGTAACATACCGCTTTATTTTAAATGAAAAATCTACATGCATAGTTTTTTTATGGCATGCTTGATTGAAATGTAAAAAGAAAAAAAAAAAAAAAGCATATATGTGTGTCTTATCCTACAATTTTTTATAGCCTTTTTTTTTTTAAACGGTTACGGGGGGTAATCGCATTACCATAATCGTCATTGTACTCTATACACCGATGGCTTAAACTAAAATTGTCAGTTTTCTTTATGCGGAAATTTTACGTTCGTTAATGTGTTTACTGTAAATTTAATAACTGAAGCACCTCTTTTTATTTTATTTTTAATTACCGTGAATTTCGTAATGTTTATTGTTTTTATTTTAAGTAAACATGTAACATCATTACTAACAAATTTAATAGTACTATAAATATGGTATAACTTGTATTGTTTACTAAAAAAGTAAACACTCAAATAGCTGTGATAAGTAAACATGATGTTAATTTATATATTGTGTTTAAAATAGTACGAAAATCATGATGCTTAAACTAAAAACAGAGAGCTATTTTGTATCTCTAATGATGCTTATATTATTGGATGGTTATTGGCAAATAAACGTCGATAAAGTCTCCTGGTTAAATCGATCGTTAGAGATGGCAGCTTTGCGATTGGGACCGGTTCGATCGTAATAATAAGCCACTGTAGCAGCCACGGCCGATTTACCTCACGAAATTTGTCCTTTAACATTCAATTAGTAAGCGAGGAATGTCAAGCTGCTATATCACACCCAACATTTTGTCAACTTGCTCACTTTAGAATAAATTACACAAATAAATAATATAAAAAAAGAGGATACATTTTTAAAATATATTGCTGAATTTAAATGAACTTTAAAACAACAGGTTATGTCAAAACCTTAAAAAATGGAGCTAATTGTTGTTTTGTAATTTGTCATTTTTGAAAGGTGAGAACTCTTGTCATTTATATTGACAGGAGGAATGTTTAAGCCATGCAGTTAATTAACATAAAAATATCAAAATAGATAAAAAGTTTACCACTCATTGCCATTTTTTATAAATTAAAAACATGAATGATAATTGCTAATTTATATACTGATGCCAAGTTAATTTATTTAAAAAAGGCAGATTTACAATTTTTTTTATCTATTATATTGTAATTTCGAAAACCATTAAGTTCGAATCAATAAAAGGAACTTTTAGATTTTTATAGTCATGCAATGCAGTAAGAAATTTTTACATTTAAAAATTTGGTATTAAATTCCAGGACTCCAATATCCTAAGATATTTGTATAGTAGCCCCTTTACTGAATGAATAATAATATATTATCAGAAATAATTCGTCTTTTAACCAAATCTTCCAATTCCACATTGATTTTTCACAACTATCACTATCAAACAACTTACACTGAATTTTTTTCTAAATTTCTTCTTGCATGAATTACAATTCATAATTTTTTTCATTTATATCTACAAGTTCAAAGTTGACAAATCTAATAATCATACATCTTGGTGCTTATTTTGGTAATCCCAAAAGAGCCGAAAAAGCTTTTCCTTTATTTCTTACAATAGATTTAAGTCCTCATCTAAATCCTTTCCTTCTTTAAGTGCTCGCAGGCTTCGTGAGCCTCCATATGTCGCGATATCCTCTCCATACATTAGTGCTAAATATATCCGCCGTCGCAGTTTGGGGGGACTACCCCTTGCCTGCAGCAGCTACCCTCACGTGACACCTGACCCAAACACGTGTTTCCCCCCACCCCTCAGCATCCTCGTTATCTCGTCACGTCGTGAGATGAAGCCTGGACCGAAGATGCTGCGCGACATCCGCATGTAAGATTGAAGCTGAATTTACATGGGTTTCTTTACAGTGGCGATGGCTTGATTTTTCCATTATGATTTTTCCATTGTATTAGGTGGATTTAGATAAATGATTTTCAGTACGCGATTCAAATAATGCGCAGTTGCTGTAACTTCAACTAGCGGCCATATTTAGTAAATAAAAGATGCATCGACATTCAACTAGCGATATCGCTATCGCATCATTGCGAATTCACTTGCAGCAAAGGATTTGTGCGTCAAATTCGAGTCGTATCGCGCCTGTCGATTATGAAAACCTGCTTAAAATTTAACGTGATGATGGAAATATCAGAGCCATGATATTTTGGTCAACTTGCGTCAAAATCACGTTTTAAATCGCTGCGAACTTTGCTTTGTTAATTTCATCTTCTCACGGGTACACTTATATTATTTACAAACATTCTTTTTTAATCTACAGCAAGAAAGAAGATGCTACTTTTTTTTTTGCAACTTTTTTTGCTTTTTTTTTTACAAAATATTTCTTTCATAGTTTAGTAAATATGTGTATATTATATTGTGATTTTCTTTAATTTGACTAATTTAATTTGTTAAATCAAATTAAATAAATATAATTATGTAATAAAATATAAAAATATATGAAAAATTACGTTTCAAAAACAACCTTTTTTCCTTAAACTTATATTTAACGTAAATACTAAACACTAGAAACATTTAAAAGTATGTAAAGAATTTGTTGAAAACTAAAACTTTTTTTAACATTGGAAAAAAAAAGAGTTAATTTTTTTTGTATCATGTTTGTATGTATCTATTCCTAGATAGTAAATGAAATTATTTTGTCAACATTTAGTTCCATCTTAAATAGAGTCTCAAATGTCTTCTGGCTTGCTGAGAATGCAAAACTTCCTGTCTAAAGAATGTCGGGACAAACTAAAGGTCAAACAAGGTCACTCTTTTTTCCCCGTCCTTGGCACACTGAGGGGAAAGAGGAAACGTCATTGAGTAGGGTCGCATCTGTCCCTAATGATCATTAGCATTTCAATACCTTTTATAATTAATTTATTAGTATAGAAATATTATATTCTGCAAAAAAATGCAGGAAATTTTTTATATATATTTTTAGTTATATCTGAAATCTAATCCTTAACGTCTAAACTTTAATTTTGTTTCTTAGTCGTGCACATAAAGTTTTGTGCCATCAGAAAGCCATCGTTAGTATAAACAGCTGCCGCTACACTCGTGCTATGTGTGTTCGCGGTTTGGGGATTTGAAATGCAAGATAAAATAGTGGCTAGACTGCAAAGCTCAACTAACGATTGCCGTTATTGTTTTACCCTCTCTCTCTTATCAAAATATTTCATCACAACAAGATTTGTGTTTTCTTTTATTGTTGAAGGTAAACGACACAATTTCACAATATTGTTTTTTTTTTCTTCAAGGATTTTTTTTATTTATTAAGGTTTTATATATAAAATGTTCAATATATTATTTTATATTCCATATAAAGTTGCAATAACAATCTTTTTACTTGTATAACAATTTTTAGATCAGATTTTCAATAAAATAGATGTATCAAAAGAAACAGAATTTGTAAATATAATCCAAATTTGTTGTTTATCGTAATGCAGAAAAAAATGAACAAGCGAAACTGAAAAATGATAAATGTAATCTTATAATATTAGTAAACATTTCATACATTTTTTATTGTAAAAATTATATATATATATATATATATATATATATATATATATATATATATATATATATATATATATATATATATATATATTATTTTATAGTTTATTTTTGAATTAATTTAAAAATAATAATATTTAATTAAACCTTTTTGATTCCCTATACTTTTATTTTTATTCAAAATACTTAAAAAAAAGTATAATACATCGTTATTTTTATGGCATATCATTTTATTTTATGAAATTTAATAGCACATTGCATTGTCAATTGGGCATATATATTTATACATAATTATTACCTTACTAGCCATTTCAACTAAGATAATAAATATATTACGTATATATATAATATGCATTAGTTCATTCATAAATTTTATTGCATTTAAAATAAAATAGAACTATTAATAAAACAAATAAATATTAATTACCTAAAAGTCTCTATCTTCTCTTTCATCTCTTATAGTCCCAGAAGACATTATTGTCAGGTCTCTTCTAAAAATCATCACGTTGTATTTTATTATACGACTAGACAAAGGTTACTTTGGCAATTGTTGCCTGATCATGTGATGTATAAATGAGATCTGAAATAACCCAGGCGTCCCTCCCTCTGGTTTGGCAGAGGCTGCAGCATTTCCTGTGCACCAGCCCGGGCGGCTGCTCCGGTCGGATGAATTATGGTGGGATCTTTCTCCCGCAAGCGACTTGACACTTGCTCAGCTGATCAGCATCTGCACAATCAGCGAAACACCATGGACGTCAGGAGGAAGATTTTTGATGTAACATGGAGTGTAAATAGTGGAGGATATACCAAAAAATGTAAACCAAAAAGTTTGCAGTCACAAATAATCGTCCCTAGTCCAGAATAATGAGCTATCTGTTTAACACGATTTCGTAGCAATAATGAGCTGTCCGCTATTTCAGGTAAGCGCAATTATAAGCTGTAAATTGGTATACATGCAATAAAGCTTATGATTACGCTTACCTGAAATAGCATATAGCAGGACGAGTGACGTAATACGAAATTGGACTCTAGAAATATAACTTATAGTACAGTGACCTATACTCTTGGTAATAGTTCAGAAGACATCTTTACTTTTGTCATAAGCGATGTGATTCACGAAAGAAGATAAACCTTGATTAACGTAAATTATTAATCGCACTCAAGACGTATATCAGAATGAGAGATAATGAAACATGAATAATTTATTCCAGCATGATTTGCTGTGGAACTTATGTTAGTAGTGTAATAAATGGCTTATGTTGAAAAGATGATTTTGAACACCTATTTTCTTAGAACAAAATAATAAAATACACTTGAAAGTTTAGGGGAGGCTCAAGTAAATTACAACCTTATCAAAAATATTGGAGAACGGCGATGAATGAGGTCTAAAAACTTATTGGGAAGGAGGGGGGGCTAAATAATACCAAGCTTACTTCAGTTAAGATTTTGGCCCACAAAATCAAACACACACCTCCATTTTTAAACACCCAATCCACCTATCAAATTTCTGTGAAATTTCATCAATCTGTATTGACAACAGATTTGCTGTCATGGTCAGTTTTGCTTACTTGCCAGAAGGAAGTTTTGTCACCTGCTTCCAGATTGTTCATTTTGTCTTTCACATTAAACGTACCTTGAGCCAAAAATTCAGCTGTTTGCTTTGTTTACGTACTAAATTCACAGGATTAAAGATGTCTGATGTTTGCGAAAACAAATTGAAACGACAATCCGAAATTAAATTAAAATGGTTTTTAAGGAATAATTTAGAATATTTTTTATTAAATAAATTTAAATTTTATCACTACATATATATTATAATATATATAGAGATAATTTGTTTGATTTGTACTGCATTGCATAAATCTCTGTTTTAGTGAAAACTTATTAAAATTAAAAAAATATTATTCATATCCAACGCTGCTTCGCTTGTTAAAATAAAACAGTGATTAAACAAGGAAAAAATTTAAAAAAGGGGGAAAAAAACTTGTTTTTAGCAAAAGTAATTTAAGCCCTCACCTACACATTCGTGGTAGTAAATAAAATTTATAAATGGTGTAAAACTGAACAGATTAACATATCATGAAGGCATTGTAAATATTTCGGATCATCAAAGTTAAAATTTGCAAAGAAATTCAAATAAATAAATTATGGTTGATTCTATTATATACAAAATTCCAAAAATGCAATGAAAATCTTCATTTAATATATTGGCAATAAATGTTGCATAAATGTCTCGAGCTTATTTACAAATTAATGAAATTAAAGTAAAAATATTTATACAAATTAACAAGTCTATTATGTATTTGATGCATAATTTAAAAGTGATTAAAAATAGAAGATAATGAGCAAAAAATATGTTGATTTTTATTCAGGCTTGAGAACTATTAAAAATACAATAAAATCTTTCAACTGCATGGATTAAATATTCTACGAAATTTATTATCAATGTTTTAAAATCAATTAATAATAGTTTTGTTTAAAACAATGTTTATTTTAAACGTGTCATACAAGTATAAAGTATTTTAGTGCATTGATTTCCACTTAAAACTTACAAAATAATCAAACAAAAAGTTATTTATTATTAAATTAAAACAATCAATTGTTTTAATCTTGAAAACTGCAATAACCACTTAATGATAAATTAAAGGAATTTTTACTTCATTTTTTTTTTCCTTTTAATTACATACAAATACCGATCGTATTAAAGTAGTTTTTCTTCGTGTGACTTCGTCAGAGTTCGGCTTAAGTTCCAATCAATAAGAAGTCACTTTATAAATTTTCCACCAATGTTTATTTGAATGTAATTAAAGTTCATTTCTATGTTGATACAGAGTGTAGTAATTCACGTAAATTTTTAAAATATTTCAAGATGATAAATAATTATTCCAGTCTTTATTATTTAGTTGCAAACTCTAATTGCCGATTCTTGTAAATGGTTTCAGTTTGCACGTGGTTTTCTAAGGAGTAGATGGAATGTGCTTTCCTTCTAAATCACCGCGGTTTAAAATGCTCGGGCTAGCATGCTCCACATTCTTGCTGAACTGCCGCCACGTTATGGCGAAAAACTTTATATTATGAGCCCCAGAGAGACTTGTTTTATAGATCGTTATTATTATACTAAAAGTGATGATGGGAAAAATATATATGTAACATAAAAATTCACCCACTTAAAGTCACATTAAGAGTTTAGGATTAAAGAATATTAATTATTATATTTATTATCAATAAACACTTAATTTTAATATATATATGCTGTGATGTTTTTGTATTACATAATGGTGAAATTGTTATGCATACAGAACTAGAATCGTGCTCAATTTTACTCACTAGCTGCGATTCAGTGAGATATATTAGGGAGGTTTTGAAGTTATTTGGCAGTAAAGTTATTTTTCAAATTCTAATTTTCACACTTGCTTTCCCACCTTCCCTGATTTTTTCCCCTTAATCCAAGCTTTTTTTTTAATTTAATAGTTTCACAGGATTTAATTTTTAATGTGTTTGGTAAGTATTGCATTAGGTAACGTGCTATGTTTTTAGTGACATTTAGTGTTAAGAAATATTTTACGTTTCTTTTAAATTATGAGTTGTAATGACAGCAAAGTATTTGTATCTGTCATAACTTGAGAAATAACCTTGATAATTTATTAAAATAAATCCACAAAAAAATACAAATCTGCACAAATTTATTTAAAAATTTCTTACATGATGAAAATTCTCAGCTAAAACGGTGAAATTTGTGTAAATGTCATAAAAATTTGACATGAATACAACATGTGTTTATTAATTGAAAAAAAAAAAATTAAAAAAATAATCAAAATGATCTTTGGGAGATAAATTTTATGTCCTCAAAGAATTTTGGTTTAACAAAAAATAATGCCATCAAACATTTCTACATTTGATAAAATTCAGCTAATCACAATTAATATTATTTTTTAAAATCGTATTTTCCACAACCATTTTTGGTATCATTTTTTTTTTTTTTTTTTATCATCAAATTTTTATATACAAGTAGATCACCTTGATCCCATGGATGTATTTCTATATCGTATAACAGAAAAACGAAAACATTTATAAAAAAAAAAAAAAAAAAAGCATTTTTATATAAAACTAAGCGAGAATAAAGTTTTGTATGTTTGTTTGACTGAATCTTTGCTTACTTTGGACAGATAGCATTTAAAGAAAAAAAAAAAAAAAAAAAGTTTATATAATATAGCCTCCTCCGTTGAAAGTGGTACTAAGGTAGAACTAACATTCTGATTTATCGGCACAATTACTGCCGGGCCTAGTGGTCGGAATCTGCGCTTACTTGGACCAGCCTGCTTGCTTGCAGGATCATGTCCATCCAAGAAGGCGGCGTGTCCTTTGATGTCCACGATGGTGCTGCTGGACTAAGCGGCGACGTCCAGGTAGCAAGGCCACAATTCTCACGGCAATCTCTGCTGCAGTGGAAACCACCATCAGAAGTGATGACGTCATGGGATTGGGAATTTCAATTGAAGATTTTTTAATTTTGTTGTCTAAATCGAACAGCTCGAACATTCCCAAAAGTTGAAAGTAAATTTCATCTTTTATTCGCTCTCTCCTCGTCTATTTTGCACCATTTTTGAGGAAAAAAGAGGACAAAAGACGAGATTACGTCTTCTTTTCTCTTATTGAGCATAAAATGTTAGAAATATTGTTTCCATTTCATCCTCACTTTTAGCGAGGAAAAAAAATGTGTTTTTGAGGAAAAAATACGTTATAACTAAAGATTAGGTTTAGACGTGTAAAGGATGAATTGAAGACGTAATGTTTCAACTAACAACTTCTTGCACGGCATTAGTACAAGCCTGTACACCAATATTGCTCCTGCATGCATTGTTTACTGGCTGCAGCTCTATATAATATAATACCTTTTAAAAACAGTATAATTATAACATTGCAGATAAGTTGATGACAAAATTAACCTCATGAGGTGGACTTCTTTAATCCCCCGTCAAATAAACGTTGTGAGGCACATTTGAAATTTTGAGATAGGTGATGGTACAAAGTGAAATCATGAAACCATAGACTATATAACATATATGATTACGTCACACATATAACAGGGTTATACCGTGAAATCATAATTTTCCAATTTTGTAAATATTAATATTTTATTCTTGCAATTAGAAAATAATTACGTTGAAATACGCGCTATTTATGTAGGTAGAAATGTAATTATTTAAACTTAAAAAATAGATTTGATAACCTGAGTAGCCAAATTTGGTTATTTCAATAATGTTAAAGATATAATATGATGTAATTTTAGTGTTCTTGTGATGTGACTTTGTGTATATCGGCATTGTACAAAAACCAACAAACATTATTACAACAATACGCCAAGAAGCCGCCATCTACACTTACACACACATTAACATAACGGAACTTAACAATAACATACTTCTATTGTTAATGAAAAATAATAAATGTTATTTTTTTTATATCAACTTGTTAAAACTTCCAACATTGTATTTTATCAGTCATCTACATTTTTTTTAATCAGTTATGTTTGTTTATTTTATATATTTAATTATATCTATTTTTTTTTTATTTTCTTCAAGATACAAACGGAAACTGTAATATGTCCAATTACAGGAATGTGACACACAAAGAAAACATTTTGCACTGTAACTTATGACGGACATTTTTACTTTTGGTAACAACATTACAATAACGATAGTATAAAAAAAAAATGACTGAAATGATATTAGGTGATAAGTTTTACAATTACACTTTGCACGCATTTGAAGACAAAATATTCATGTTTGAACATAATTTTACTGAAAATTTACATTTTTAGTTTCTTTACTTTTATAGAGTGGTAATTAATACTTGCATGATTTGAAATTTCATAGCTATAGCCTGATGCAAGAATATTTTATTGCATGCAGAAAGATGACCTATCTTTATCTAGAACTCTGTAGCACCCTTAAAATTCAAGTCTCTTTTCCCCATACTTACTTGGGTGTCAAACATAACTCGCCGGGATCCTCTATTCAAATTGCAGCAATAAGAAATCGTGCATTGAAGCAGGATGTTCATTACATTTAATAATACACTTCGAAACAAGTATAAATAGCCAATGCGAGACTGCAAAGTAGATAAAATTTGATTAAAATAAACACATTTAATTTTTCACTACAGTTTAATTCTATTAAAGTAAAAATTCCACTTACAAACCATTGGAGAAATGCCATTTTTCTATTTGTAACTGCAGGACTTATTCCCATCCTATATTAATTCAGACAATATATACTCATATCTCTTAAATAAAAGAATTACTTATACACTTTCTTTATATTAAATTATTACAATTGAATATTAAAATAATTAAACATTAATCATATTGAGCGCTGACTTGAAATGAAGAGATAATAATAAAAAAAGATTACGATCTATATTATTATTTATGACATTGAATATTCTAGAGACTGCTGACAATGCACAACAATACTAGCAGCGCCACGTGGCGATTTGATGAATTTGTCACCAGCATCAGCTGATGAGCATTGTTGTCCGGTGGTGATGGATCTTTTGAGGATGACTAGCACTTCAAGAAACGAGCCATGACCCCAAGAGATCAAAACATTGTAATAATGGTCATAACAACAATAGAAATTAATATCAATTGTTGTTATTTTTATAATTGTTATGCTTTCAGTGATTATTGAATGCATTATAAAATTGTTAATAATATATTATATCAATGCCTGCAGTAGTATGTAAGGTTCATATGTAATAAATTCTAATGTTAATTACACGATATGCAGTTAGTATTATTTATTACATATTATTTTTTTCAAATTTTCATTAATTACAAGTCATTTCCAATCCCTAATTGTATTCAAGCGACTTTTTTAACACTTAGCTTATCACAGAAACTCGAGATAGATTGGTTCAAGAATTCATTTCGAAAATTATCAAAACAATATACAATTATTTAAATTTTTATTGTTGATATATGAATTAGGAATAATGTGCCCTGCAAGTTGCATACCCAAAAGGCGCCAGAATATCTGTGCATGGAATTACAGATACTGAAAGGAAGAGTGAAAAATGTTTGTTCAGTGGTATTTTTGTTCAATAATTAAAAGTTCATTAATTTTTACTTTTGCTAAATTAGTTCATAATTATAAAATAAGAGTTTACAAATTGAATTTTTTATTTAAAATATTTGTTGAAGTTATAAAGCTATGAAAAGTTTCAAATTTTTGAAAAATCAAAGTTGTTATGCAGATAGATGATTGTGGGCATATTATTTTAAAGTTGTAAATATTCTGAGTTTAGAAAGAAAAAAGGTCCAAAGTATTTGCGGAACAATTAATTATTTTACGGATATGAATTCCAGTTATTTGATAAGAATTACGCATTTTTTCACTAAAGTATCAATTTAACTTCAATATAGTTTTACACTTTAATTTTTATAGTCTGAAATAATCTCAGATTTATTGAGAAATATTTATCTTTACGACAAGTGTATTATAGAGCTTTTTAAGTGACTCACATTTTGCAGCAGACCAGCACTCGCTGTCAAGGTTCCTTGCGCGGAATTCCTCGTGTTCACATTGCTCGAATGCCAATCATTGAATCATGCCACGTGTCGTGTTATATAAAATATCATCAGCTGATACAAGAAATTATCGAATCTCATACAAATAATAATCAAATTCCAATCCTAAATAAATACTCACTTAATTTTTTTTATGTAATATTGATGGTTCGATTAAAATTTTAAAGACAAACTCAGTAGATATTAATATTTTATTGTTATGTCATTATTTATTTGAACAAAAACACTGGTTTTTATTTTATGAATTATTTTATGTTTTATAAATATAAGCGAGGGGATTTCAAATATATTTTTTGCTGATATTTATCCAAAGTATCAGTCACATTTACAATTCAAGCAGTTGAAATTTTTAAACACCAGAAAATTATATATAGGAGAAAATCTTAAATATATTTTAGATTTTTCATTAAAGATGTGCCATGGTACTTATGGTAGATTATTGACATTGATATTTTTTAAAAAAATAATTATAATAAAAGCACAGCTACAATTCATTTCATGTAACATGTTTGCAGTTTAAATTGAAATAAAAAAACAAAGTGAACTGATAAATTAGCTTACAAAATTTAGATTAATATTAACAATGAACATCAAATTATATACTGAATGTAAATTACAGAAGAATAAAAATTGAAATTTGTTAATTTTATTATATAAAAGCTGCATGCATGTTTAGTAAATGTATTATAAACATGAAAATAGAAGTTAAATTATTAATAATTTCTAAAATATTAGTGAACAATATTTTATTTCCTTTCTGTGCATTGATAATCATAAAACAAAAAATGCAAGTGAAAAGTATAATATGAAATTAGATAGAAATGTCAAAATATGCTTGAATATAAATGTAATAGAGTATTGTCCTCAATTTTTTTTATTGCAGAAATGGATAGAGGGTGCAAAGTTATGCTATCCTGATTTTTTTCAGATTTTTTAGAGCCCGGGAACTATTTTTAAAAAATTATTGAAAGTCCTTTTTGTGACGTCACGAGACGCCGCTCCTTAAGAAAAAGATAGGACTTGCCGCCGCGTGACGTCACAAAAAGGACTTTCAATAATTTTTTAAAAATAGTTCCAGGTCTCAAAAAAATCTGAAAAAAATCAGGATAGCATAACTTTGCACCCTCTATCCATTTCTGCAATAAAAAAAATTGAGGACAATACTCCATTTTATTATGTGATTTGAATGAGCGTATAATATAAAATGTATGTAACTAAAATTAATTGTTTGATAAAGTTTAAGCTCGCAAGTCATAACATGGTATAATAATGTCATCCAACGTATCATTAATTATATTTCACAACAATGTACTGCAGTGTGCTATTAATTACTATTGTTGTGGTTATTATCACTGTAAGGGCGGCTTCGCAAAAGAGTATTCTTGGAAAATTGATTATGAAGAAGAACATCATGATGGCGGGCCGCGCAACACAAAGCGTTGTCTCCCCCCCCCCCTCGTTCTCTGCAGCGTTTATCGAACTCATTCCTGACACAATAAATCGCCAGCGACTGAACTGTACAATAATGGTGCTAAGAATATTTCAATATAATATATTATGTGAATTTAAATTTATATATTTGTAATTATTTATCAATATTTATTTTCATTAAATTATATTTATATATTATTATAAAGATTTTGATATAGAAATACAAAAAGGAAAGTTATTTATTAATTTTAATATAGGGGTGTGATTTTATAGTTATAAGGGTGGTTATGAATTATGAAATATTTACTATAAAAATAATCATTAAATCGATATAGATAATATCAATAATGAAATTTTGATACGTGGTTAAAGCATGAAATTGTGTTTCTTATTTATATATTAATTATGTAAATAAAATTTAATGTTTGTGGACAATATATAATTATATTGAAACAAATATTAATTAATAAAAAATCACAATATTTTAGAACTTCAAAAACGTTTAAAATTTTACAAAAATTAGTAAGTGTGAAATTCTATGAATATTTAAAACAACAAAAATCGTTTCGTTAATTCGAGATGGATTTGAGAATCTGGCAGGGACAAAAATATTCCGGAATCCTAACATTTTTTAAGTTAATGTTCGTCATTCTTGAGGCTTCATTAAAACGATGTCGGAACTATTAGAGCAGCCAATCATTTATCATTGTGATCTTCTTTTTATTAGCTTGCAAAACAACTTTCCGCAAATTAATGAGTTATATGCGCACGCGCTGTATATATTCAGGGAGGAATGTATAATAATAATGGTGGGCTTATCTATATGTTAGTCCAATTTGCTGAGTATCATTTTTATACTTTTTAAGTGAAGCAATCAATATAAAGAAGTGAGACCGTCTCCTGCATGCCTGTAAACGGGTCTGTGACGCTTCTATATAATATAAATAATTAGATATAAAATTCAGCTTATATTTTATATTTAAATATGATTCATGTTATGTATAAAATGTAATTCTATATGGGACTAACTTGACGGGCATTTAATGTGCTTTTCATCGAGAATATTCGGGAATTACTCGACAAGAGCTTTGTCAATTATTAAACGTTAAGGTCGTTAAGGATAGTGAATTTTTTTTTAGATAACTTGCATGTGATCCATATCACATTACATTATAGAACCTGCGTTTTGAACTATACGTATCGAAGGTTTTTCTAATACCTCTATCCTGTGCTATAATAGCGCAGATAATGTTATATTATAAGTTGATGCAACAAAAGTACCAACTAGAAACACTTAAAAAACAAAATTTTCTGAATTTATGTATGAAAGATTAAAAAAAAAAAAAAAAAAAAAAAAAAAAAAAAAAAAAAAAACATGGACACGGAATCAATCTAGAAGTAGAGAAATATGAATTAAGTGTCTTGTTTAGTTGTAATTTTTTTTGCAATGTTATATCATTTTTTCTGATCACAATATAACTATGAAAAAAAAATCGTATTGCCATTTTTGACAATATTTCTTTATTGTACAAATATAGGATTATAACAAATTGTGTATTGTTTATTATTTTTGTCATATGCCATACAATGTGATGTGATTCACGTATAATATATACACTATAAAGTACAGTACGTATAACATCTATACTTTCAGCTTTCAGGAGTGATCACTTATGTTAAGGGTATAAAAAATATGAAATTTTCCCTGAAATTTGGAGTAAACACCTTTTTGAAAATAAATGGTTATTATAGTGTTTTGTTTCAAAAAGCCTGCATCAAAAGCCTATTTTGGTGACTTCACAACAAAAAGCTTTATGTATTTCAACAATTATGCTTTTTTTTTGTCGTTGACTGTATCTGCTCTAGTTTGATGACGTCACACACAAAAAGCCCTATATATTTGAGCAGTAGCAGCTAGTTAATTTCCATACAGGTGGCGTGCGCTAGAACCACGCTCCATATTCATGTGGTGAGTGTACCTCATGAATTAGTCTCCGTTGATGGATGACCCTGGCAGTGCTGGGACAGCTTTGCGCATTGTTCCTGTGGTGCAGACTTTTTCTACTTCCTCTTTTTGTTTTTATTGTTACACTTTTTATTTTAAAATTATGTTATCAATACATGACATTACATAAATTGTATAAAGACAATATACATTTACTTAACTTTTTTTTTTATACAGTATGTATTTATTTACATATCATTGTAAATTTGACAAATGATTGTAATGTGTTTAGAATGCTCTATATAATTATATTGAAGCTATTTTTAAAAAGGCATACGACCAAAATGGCATAGAATTTGATAAATTAAAAATGGGCATAGATCGAGAAGACAGTAAAAGTAAATTTTATATCTACCCATAAAGATTATGCATTCTCCATTGCAACTTCAAGTTCATAGCAAGTCAAAATGAGTGAGACCAAAGGTACTGTACCAATCGTTGTGTATGACTATAACTGTTAACCGTTCAGGGTGATAATCTATCGTCCATGCTCAATTATAAAAATACAGCAGACACGTTTAAAAATTTCAAATTGCACTTTAAAATAAAATCAGTTATGAATGGAATTGTTGGATAAATGAAGACCATTTATCAGTTTTTAAACAAAAATTACTAAAGGCAAACTGAAGGAATCATTAAAAAAGTACAAATTTTGGTTATTTTCTCTATTATATTATTTTCCAGAAACAAAATGGTGCGACTATAGAAAGAATTTGTTAAAAGGTTGTTACGCTATTTTGTCAGAGGAATGCAAAAAGTTTTTTACTATCCTCAGTTTATATGTCTTGGTGAAAAAGTTTTAACTTTTATTGACTTTTGATAACTGCAGATACTTATTTTATATTTCCGGTATATAGTATATATTTTAAAGAAAATTACAGTAATATATAAAAGACTAAAAAATAGCGCGTTTTGATATTTGAAGCTTTTAATGTTCTTATGGTATCAGTGACGAAAATTAGGAACTTAAATTGAAGCTGCGCTGCATGATGGTCAGTATGCTATTTTATATAATAAGTTAATAACAATGATAATACACTCTGATATTTTGGAAAATATATAATTACAGTGCACCGATTTGCAAATTTTCGTCTACCAACAATGCATAAAAATTTTAGTGCACTAAAGTGAAAATGATACCCGCATTTCTAGCATAATTTGCATATATAGTGTCATAAAAACTCTATTTGAAAAAAAAAATATATTTATAATAATAATAATAATAATTATATATATTATTATGATTGTTATAATTTATAATGATTTAGGAATTTGATTCAGTGTTGTATGTCTTCAACATACAAGTGCATAGTTTCACGCATGCATTGTCATGAAGTATCGCGTATATTACGTGCAAATAGCAATGTCACAAATTAAAAAGGAATTTACTTTTTTTAATTACTTTTAATTAAATAATTAAGATAGCTTTATATATAATTTATTTTAATATCATGTGTGTGGGCATTTTATAATAATAATAACAGTAGGGGGTCTCTCATATTATTATTCTTTGTACAATGGATTGGTACAACAATGGTTCTGTGTTCAATAATGGCTATTGTTAGATGAGTATTAAGAGGTCACGGGACGAGGCGAAAATTTCGTTCAAGTCGTTAGCAGCGATGCTGGCGTGCTTGTCTCGCGACTCTCGGTCTGGCACACGTGGCTACAGATACGGGGACGTACGGACTTCGATCTAGTAGACCCCACAGGCTCGTGCCTTCCACCACGGCTCTCGGTCTAGCGTGCCTCGCGGGGTCACACGATGTCTCGCACGGGACATGAGATCACGCGTGACTTTAGTAAATTGTAACCGGAAGTAGCAGATTTTAAAGATGTCCATGTCTTATGGCTAGAACGTTCAGCAAAATTTCAGAAGTTCACTGTTTCCAGTGACGGTGGCGCCACTGTCGCATATATGTTCCCATGGTAAATCAGAGCGGCAGAGCTTCCCGAAAATAAATTTTACCTTTTATTCGCTTTAAATATATCTCTTTTTGTCTTATTTCCTCCTATTTTCTCCATTTTCGAGGAAAAAAGAGGGATATAAGGATGAGATTAAATATAACACCGTTTAGGCGTGTAAAATTTAAAATAAATTTAATTTGAAAATGGGAGTTGAACCTCGACTTGCAATTAGTTTATACTAAAATTGGGTAAAATTGTTTAAAAAATTTAATGTAAAGGCAATATACACAGGTATATTCAACAGTTTTCATTAGCAAATATTGTTGAGAAAAATAAAATATTGATTGCAGCGCACTAAATGTTTAATAATTGATAATAATTTATATTAAAAATATATTTAAATTTATGTACAGTACTTTTATTTATTCGCACCAGGAATTAATTCAAGGTATAATTCCTGATTGAGAAAACCAGCATTGGAAAATACAAAGGGGGTGTTTGCTCCCACCCCCCTTCCACTCATAAATCATTCTGGTTTAGGTTTGATTTTTGAAAAATAGATGTGTACTAAAATTTAAACACACACATTTTTCGATACAAAAATATAACATTATTAAAATGTTAACAAAATGCAGATGCCACAAAAGGTTACTATATACATATTTAATATTGGTGCATGTGTTTATAAATAGTGCTGTTGTTCATGATCGCTAACGAAGAGATAATTGTTACTTTGTTTGCAACAATATATATACCTAAGAAGAATTATTTGACATACCATTGAGATAAAAACTGAACGTGTACTAAAAATAGTCGTAGTTAAAATTCCTCCCAACTTTAATTTAGAACGTGATAATGCGTTAAAATAATTTTATTACATTTTTTGTTTTCTTCTCAACTAAATTGAACCATTCTACTGTTTCATCAATTGCACTTTTTTTATATATACATCAAGTACCTTAAAAATTAATTATCCTTTTATAAATTTACTTAACACTTAATAAAATTAATTGTTATAGTGTTTAAATCTATCATTATATAAATAAAATACTATTGAATTATTTTATATGATACTTTTTTTTAAAAAACAACAAGACTTTTAGTACGTAATAGTATGCTAATGTTAATTTAATTATATAAAGAAGTTGTGACATACCAGTAAGACATTCAGCATCGGGCATATTGCACATTGTTTCTCCTCCGTACGAGTGAGACAGTAAGTGCTCTCTGTACATCACGCAGGTGGCCACTTGGAGCTCGCTCATGTGTCTTCATGTGACACTCTGTGTGCACTACCCTAGACAACTCAATGTTGATGTATCAATATATAGCACTGCTACAAAGGAACTGAGTGCAAGTTGAACTTGTTTTTTATTACCGTAGAAAAATAATATATAAAAGAGTGATTTAGAGTATTTTCTTTATGCTAAATATATAGTAAAGGGTTATTCTGAAAGAACATAGCATAAGATTTACCAAACTAAAAAGCATGGCAGTTGCTTGTACAATAAAGTAATTGAAAAGTAAAAAATAAAGCAATAAACGCTCGAAGCACTCATTGGCACCAATGGCAAGGATCCATCTTGACGTCACGAACCCTTTGTCCTCCCATTTACTTACAAAAAAAAGATTGGGCGCACGTAAGATCCTATACGGAGCAATATTTCGATCGCTAATTGTTAACCCTCTAAATAAGTTATGTTAGCAAATTTGAAATTACGTATTGGCACTAACCTTTTACGTTTGCTGCTATAAAATTTTTATTATTTTCCTTGGGTCAGTTTAATTTAAAGAGCATCTAAAGAATTTCGCGGTAGTAGTGTTTTGACTTCGAGACGAAAAAACGTGCGCAGAAGGGTTGCGCGCCGATGCGTGGTGGTTGTAGCAGGAGTCAAAATCAGCAAACGAACATGGCGACTATATAATTTTTCTGGTGGATGCAAGGAGAATGCTTACCATATTCTTGAGGTAGTGTTTACAATAGGAGGGGTAAATTATGTTATATTAGGCAAGATGGTGCCGTCACTCCTATAATGCCTTCTTTTTCAATTTTGTGTCAATTTTGTGAAAATTTTGTCTTTTTGTGTTTAGAGCTTTTTTTTTTTTTTTTTTTCTAAAAAATATATATTTTTTTCACAGCACCGTGCAGTAATAAAGGTGTTTTGGTGGTACTGAGTGCTTCAAGCGCTCGTTTTTTTTTCTTGCTTTTCAGCTTCTTATGTATCGTCAGATGGTCAGAACTTAAACACAAAGCTATTATACATTCAAAATAAATTGTGGATGCAATAAAGATACAACCGTGTTGCCTGGATACGTCATGACAAACCTGCTGCATTTGTGTGGGAGTAGTTACCCCACACAAAGTGTAAAGAATTTACAAGGAGACTGCTAAGTGGACACTTGATGACTCATTGACGCGTACAAGGAGATTTTGTTGTTACAACTTTTTGTAAAATTTAAAATTTAATGAGGTAATCTTGACAAGTAAAAACATGACGAGAGAAAAATCGTCAAGAAGAAATAAATGTCAATTATGAATAATTATAAAAATATGGTTATGTAGTTTTAATTATCATAAAGTAGCGTTTCAAAAATTATGCAAAAAAAAAAAGAAAAATATATCCAGGTTTCGCACTATCCGTGCTTTTTGACATTGAATTAAGCCGGCACTACGTGCATGCATGCATGAAAAATCTTGATATATTCCTTCATGAAGCGTATTTATGTAACAAAATTCATTTACATTTTTTATATTATTTTATGATGTTACGCCAAATTGCGAGGTGCGGCGCAGTGACCGGGTCGACAGATCACCAAAGTTAAGCAACGTCAAGAATGGTTAGTAGTTGAATAGGTGACCATTGACAAAAACTGTAACGTCCATCCTGGCTGAGGTTTCTACGTTTCCCTCAGTCGCAGGCAAATGCCGGGATATATTGCAAAGCCGTGATCGCCCCCGTTCCGAAGAGCCCGCGAAAGGCTCACGTTATAGGGTTTGTGGTTCAGGGTTTCAGACTAGTAAGTAATTAGTTAATAAAAGTACCCAAATATGGTTTGATTAAAATAAATAAATAAAAAATCATTTTTAGAGTCATTTAAAATAATGTGATTACTTGTCAGTTTGCATTACAATAATTTCCATACCCAGCAGTAGTTTTCTCAAAAACGGAAAACGTTCTTCTTTTTTTTTCTTGCAACATTTACGTCGCATTTGTAGAAGAACGTGTCCCCGGAGTCTCGTGCCGCTGACGAGTGACGAACATTCATTTGACGTTTAACGACGCTCCCCGGATTTAAGGGGAAAAACTTAAGTGTAGCAAAATAGTTAAAAATAACAACAAATTGTTAACTACACGTCATATATTACATACTTTTAAAAAAGACATTTTAACTTTTTGTTCCATTAGAGGCGAAAATTGACAAGTTCTCTTTAAATGGGTTGTAAAATAGAAACAACTTTTAAAATAAGTAACGTGAAGTGCATTTTGTAATGGAGCAATCCATTCTATTTTAAATTTGTTAGCAGAGATGAGAGATTGAGTAACCCTCATTTACACTGAAAAATAGTCGTAAAATTTGTCAAGTGTATTAAAAAACAATGAAAGCTTGGAAAGTGCATGTCATTTACAAAAATTTTAATACACGTATTGTACAGATAATACAGAATAATTATCTTTCATCTTTATAATAATCTCCCCAAGTTAAAACAAATATTTACTTTGCTCCACGAACTATTTAGTTAGCTAAAAAGACAAGAGACAAAATGCAAATATGCATAAAGAAGTAGACCATTCAAGCTTAAATTTGTAAATATAATCAAAATCAACATAGATAAGGCTGGCTTAGAGTAAGACTTCATAGATGTAATTTAGGTTGGTTATAGTTTTTGTTATTTCAAAATATATATGTCACCAATTCGTCTGCTGCTGTTTTTCAGGAGCATCAATTAAAATATATCGGTAAAATCGTATATTTTAAAATACTGTATATTTTTTATAGCAATATCTATATAAAAAAAAATTGAAAATATAAATTTTGATAAAAAATTAAAAAATAAATTATGAATTAAATTTTGGTGACCTTTACCATTTCAAAATTGATATAATTTTAGAATTAATTAAAACTTTTTTTTTTTTGCCACTTTATATACAAAATTCAGGCTGTAGAATAAACCTTTTAATTTTGTTTTTAAAATTTGGCAAGAAAACAATTAATTAAATATATAAAAAAATATTTTATTGCGATTCCATTTTCACATGTGTCTTGTAGTTGGCTCAAAGTTAGTGTAATGCTCGTATATTGTGCGCTGTGTGACAAGTTAATTCTGTGTGGCAAGCGACGCCTCTCGGCCATTCTTTTCACGCCGGGGGGGGGGGGGACTGAATAGCCGGGATATTTGGTGGTGAGCGGCCGCAAGCCACCTCGTTGTGGAGTAATGGATGGATTGAGTACAGTGTGCGGTACCAGGGACCGTGCATTTAGTAGGTACCCCCAACTAACTGCAGGGAGGACCAATTTTAAAGGCATACAGGCCTCAAATTACAAATTAGATAGTCACCAAGTGGGTTTAGAGTAAATAATCAACATTCGCATCATTTTTTCCCACGAGTGATGCATCCGTGCGAAGTCGCAGTTCAAAGTAAGAAATTTAGTCCTTGATGACGTCATGAAGTCCTTGATGACGTCACAACTCAATGCTAATCGGTGCTAGCTGTGAGTTGTGACGTCAGCAAGGACTTTCTTTGTAGCGCGACTTCGCACAGTCGCACCGCGCGCATGTAAAAATAATACGAATGTTTATTATAAATTCGAGCAACACATAATGTCTGTCTAATTTGTAATTTGAGGCCTGTATACCTTTAAGATGCATGAAAATATTGATTGATAATTACATCATTGTTGCATTTTTGGAAACATATTTTACTTTTTTTATGCTATTTTGATAATATCTATTGCAAAATTTTGACATTTAATTTTGAATAATTTTATTTTATAATAGTTCAATTGATAAGCTGCAATCATTCGTAATACACAATTATAAGCCAGAAATTTCAGTAATTTGAAACCTGAATAATGTTTCTGTGTACTGCTGATACAATCTTCATATTGATATTTCATCATTCGAATCTACGACAAATTTTAATATTTTTTATTAAACTGCATGAAAAATGAAAGATTAAAGGCTTAATATAATTGGTATAGTATGCTGATCATTTTTGCTATTTCTAGAATCCATGGCATGATTTGTGCTTCAGTGACCTTATTTCTTTACCCTAGCATTACGAAGGGATTTTTTGTGTCACACGCTTTACCAAGGAGGGGGGGGGGATGAAACGACCCGCTATTTAAATAACATGTTTAAAAAAAAAAGTTTTTTCCTCACTCTTTTTTTTCTGGAAATACATTGCTGGGTGGCTAACTAAGGGTTACAAATTTTATCAGAATTTTTGAAGCAGTATTTACACTTTTTTCCACTTCAGAAGTGTTACGGGTCGTCTTAACTCCCCCCCCCCCACCCCCCACCTTGGTAATGCTAGGGTTAAATTGTGTCACCTGTAATAAATTTTATTTCTTTTTTTTATCATTGCCTTTTCCATCAATCCCAATATTTTCGATATTAATTAAGAGAACCCTTGAAATCGTAGCAGGAAAGGTCAGTGTCAGCAACTCGTCTCGAATTTACGTGATCTTTGGTCAGAATTTTAAGGTAAAAAAGTAATGTCTCAAGTGGGAATCGAACTCATGATCTTCAGATTTGAAATCCTACACACTATCGTTACGTTATTGAGCTTGTCAGCGTGGGTAGTAAATTGACTTATCTCCCATTTCTAGTGGCCAGTTTATGTAGTGCAGCACTCTTGATTGTAGACCAACCAGATGAATCTACCGCAGCCAACAGCTAAGTTTATTTAAGTAACAAACTTTAATTAAAACTCAAATAAGTTAGTTTCGTATTACAGTGTATACGAGGTTATCGAACCGCAATGAAAATTCTTGACGTCTGGGAAATGACCGTATAAAGTTATGATGCAAAAATATTGCATTACCATTTGATGAAATGATTCAATTAGTTATTGATTGTTACAGATGTTTCTATTATAATATACTAGGAGTTTAAGAGAAGTTATTTAAGAAATGTAAAAAATGCGCAACCTATATAGTATAAAAAAAAAACAGTGGCGAATTTCTCCATGTATTTTAAATAAAAAAAAGGAAATTTTTTATACGATTTTTTTTTCTACAGTAGTTGAAATTATTTGAATTTCGTTCGAGCTTCCTTGTGACCCGCGACTGAGATTTTCGCAGGTTTTATAGACGTAGAACGATCAGGCATGCCAACATCGCGAGCTTGATGACGATTAAAACTCAGCAACTCATCAATTGATCCACTAATTTGATGATCGCTTTTTTATTCAAGAAAAGCTCTTTAGACAGATAATTACCGAACTCACGTTAAAATACAATCCTGCAAACAAGAGAGTGGAATCGGAAGTAGCTGGATATTATTAATTCTATTATTTTTTCTTTCTTTAATATTAAATCCAGTTGTATAAGTGCCTTTAGAGAGTCTTCGTGAACCCGAGCATTAATTGCTTAGAATTTTGTGGGTAAAAACCATGCATGATCTATAATAGCTAGCAATCTATAGTAACATTTGTCTAGTTGTGACTGAGGAAACCATGGAAACCTCAATCAGAATGGTCGGCAATTTTGATGCTATTAATTTTAGCAACCACCTTCGGATAAAAAAAAAGTAGAGTGGCTTCAGGAATCGAACTCACTACTATTTAATTACAAGTTTGATGCGTTACCACTGCGTCAAGTGTAAAGATTAAGTCTAAATTTATAAGATTCCAAATTAACTGGAAATAACTTATTTTCGAATATTCTAATTGTAATAGCTGATTAAGAATTAAACATTTTCCTTCCAGATGTAATTTAAGATTTTGTTAGAATCTGTTTCTGTATGAATTATATTTTTTGTTGGACGAATTTATATAACATTATAATATTTATAATATATTTATATAGTTTCCAAAACAATTAATATTTATATTTTACTCAATTCCATTTCAGACTAAACGATATATAATAGAGAATCTGTTTACGTTTAATAAATTTCTTTTTTTTATTATTTTTAACTTTTGTTGGTTGCATAAAGCATACTGTACATTGAGTTCACCTCGAGCTAGTCTTCGAAATAACTTTTAACTATTCAGAGTATTCAGTACTTATAATGGAAGATAATTTAAAACACTACGTACTGTAGTCAGTAACTCATTTTTATTTGATTATATTACTCATAAGTAATTTAAAACCTGATGTAGCAACATCATAAACGGAAGTAATGTAATGTAAAATCAGCAATGTATTTTGATCCTCATTCTACTCGTTTATTAATACGAGTACTTTTGTTACTGTACCAGTTTAATAAGACAGTTACATGCATGAGCGTCAAATTTGCGACAGATACAGTGACATCATGATATTCTATTACCACAGTATCAGACGTCTGTTATATATTTTAATATGTTGTTTATTATTATATAGAGGTATGTAAAAATTGAAGTTGTGCAAAACTTAATTAGTTATCGACTTACCGCAGTTTTAATCCGTCTTTTGTTATGTTGCATCAGAAGTGAATGGCTCAGGTTCCGGGGTTTCGTCAATGAAATTAATTAAAATTAATACAACGGATTGTAACAACAAGTGACAATTCTGAAAAATTGAAACAAATTAATTTGAACATAATTATACGATGAAAGTCTGATAATTAAATATACATGCTGTTTTTTTATCACAAATAAAAAAAATTAATTCATAACTTTTGCATTATTAAGTTAATTTAAGCATACAGTCAATTTAATTGTAAATTCCAACCGGAAATACCTAAATGGATACGATTTTGAACTTTCTGTTTAATTTTAACTCATAAATTTCATACAGATTATAAGAAAGCTACTTATTTTCATTCAAAAACATTAAAATTTAAGTACGAATTGAAAGTATACTTCCGTTTATATTATTAATTTAATTAGAGTGTAGAGTATTTTGCTGATGTGTTTGATAAGCTCGAGTTACGTCCCCTCCCCCCCCCCCCTCGTGGCGGCCGGCGAGGAATGCGCTCAGTCAGTAGGAGCAGGACGTAAGGGGGGTGGCCTACCCTCCAGGGGCTTGACCCGCGCCGTGACCTCAGCGTTATTACTCAATTTACATCGACATTGTTGAGTATGATTGATCATTGTTACCTTCGTATTGGAGGTAATTGTTGTGATATTGTAATGTGATACAAAGACAATACGAGATGGTAGACTGAAGATTTAAGAAATCTGATGATAATGCAAGTCAGTCGTTAATAAGATTTGGCACATTTCTTCACTGAAAAACCATCGTAAACATCAGTCTTTGGTGACAATTTTAATTATATTTCAGGTAAATTTTAAAGCGCCAAGAAAAATTCAATGTATATATGATTTATGTGTAGTAGTATAATAATGTTAACTAATATATAATTTACATGGCACCCTCAAAAATATAGATAAAATGATTTCCTTAACAACAAAAAAATGATTATGTTAAATAAATAACGCTTCTGTCAATAATATTATACTCAAAATAATAATTATAACTATTTGCTATATTAAAAATATTAAAATTCAGCAAACTAATTTCAGTTCATGCATGAAACGAGACTGCCATGCAAAGTTAGTATTCTAAAAATAAATTTCAGTAAAACTAATAACTAATTTATTAACAAGTTAATTAGATTTTGTTATGAGCATAGTTCATTTAAATAAATGAAAATTCATACACTGTTATGCGATAATTATTTCCTTACTTGCACTCAAACTTGTATTGACAAAATCATTATATGAAACTCCTCCTTATGCTATATCAAGCACTATAGCTAACTTGTAAACAGGTTACAAAAATTGTACTACATGTATTTTATACACTGCAGAGCCATTTACCAAATTTTAATTTAACTACGAAATTGCTGCTTCTCCTGTATACTGATAATCTAGCAGTCTCCTCTCTATAGTCGTTAGATCAAAACGTTCCTTAAAATTGTAGCCGGGTTAATTTCTGCAGTTTCTCTCCCGTGCGGTCGCTCGGCGGCTCTTCTTTGTCCCCCCCCCCCTCCCCCAGCGTTGCCATGACAACGACTCGGGGGTGATCTGAGCGGCGATTGGTCCAACTTTAAGGGGGATGTAGCAGCCCTAACTTACTATACTTTCATGGGGTAGTTGCGTGTAGGGTAGAAATTTAATAAATTTCAATGTCGGGGGGTGAAAATTCAAAATATATTTGTCATATTATACTTTTAATGTTGTCACCAATGATATTAATTTAGAAATATAACAGAAATTATAATAATTGAATTCAATGCTAAATTAAAATGCAAAAATTCATATAAATATACATCTGAAGAAGCTACATACGTTAAAAGAAGCGTTACATAAATACTATGCTATACTACGTGTAGTACTTTATACTATAGAAGCGTTACTATACCCATGCTCAATTTCTATAATATATAGACTGAAATATTCTGAACTGAAACATGCTTGGAATATGTTGTTTTATTAAACCCGTATATAATTCAAAAAGTGAAAGACAATCAGTGCAGGAAATTTGTTTTAAAGTGTTGTAAAATACATAAACAAAGTTCAAATTAAAATATTATGAAACACAATCTTGATAAATTTTAGACTGAATAAAATGTAACTGAAGTTCAATAAATTAAATTCAAGTTTCTGTTTTTTTAATGGAGACTTGGCTTGTATTTTTAACTATATATAATATTAATATGTATATATCTGCAATCGCACTTCAGGACTTCAGGGTAGTTTGAACGATATCATTCACTACGTTTACATGACGGTGTTTAATGCGTATTCGTTGACGACGGATAATGTTATTCTTATGAGGCGTCGTCAACGGATACGCATTAAACAACGTCATGTAAACGTAGTAATTGTCTGCTGTACAGCAACTCAAAGAGACAAAATTATTAAATTATATGCGTGTTTTTATTGTGATAGAATTAAAAGAGTCTGAATTTTCAAAAAAGTTCACTTTGTCTCCATAGACTTTTAACCGTGCCCACACAAACGCATTGAATAATAACTTTTTTTTTTATTCCGATGTGTGTATATACTAACTTTTATATTAGAAATCACATATATATATATATATTGCTTGCATAAATACAGTTTACAATAATATCATGGGTTCAAAAATTAAAATTCAATAAAAAAAAAATATTGTAAAAAAATTTTAGAACACAAAATGTCGATTCACTATAAACAATCCCCACATGTTAAAATGTTTATTAATTTTCGTTCGATCTATTACTGTGAAAAGTTACAATTATGAACAATCTCTATAAATATTTTTATACACTTCAGGATATAGAAAACATAAATTTTATAAACTATAATTACGAAATTCTCCCCACAATTCTTTAGAGGTCAAATAAATACATTACAGGTTAAAATATAAAAAAAATGTTATTATAAGACTGCATGCAGGTCATTGCCTACAGAGAGCGTTCTTGAACTTTTCTGTCCACTCAGCTCATAACATAAAAAGTGGAAACTGCAGCAATTTATGCAAGTGTTGCTGTCACTTGACTCTCGGCACGGTCCGGTGCACCAACGCTGGTTAACCTGCACATACGTGACCTCTGACCTGAGTGCACCATGAGTTGCGGACAAGTAATGTTTCAACACATCCCTGCAATACAAGACCCCGGCACCGCGGCGAACAAAACCCCGGCAAATGAGACTGTGTTTGCCGGCAACCATTCTTCGTCAACCCCCGTGCAGTTTACCAGGGTAAGATATTGTTTGTAATAATTTTGTTTTTGGTTCATTAATTATTTGTTACTTTGTTTTCCTAATCAATTATACTAAAAAAATAATGCAAAAAAATTGATAGATTTCTAATATAATATGTGTCTTAAATTGCCAAAATAGAAAAGATAATTGAAGTAAAATCTGCATGACTGGATTATATTTTATAAATATTTAATCAAAATTGAAAATATTTCAAATATATATTTTTGTATATTTATCTCAAATATAGTTTAAATTTTGACAATATAAAATTATTCAAAAACTGTATGACCCATACAAGAGAAAGTAATGAAGTAATTAATTATTTAAATATATGATTAACGTGTTACATTACAATTTATCATTGTATATATTTTTATGCATAAAAAAAGTATATAAAACTTTTAAAGTAAAAAGTAATTTTTAATTAATTATTATTTGATGAACTTTGTTTTAACTAAAAAAATTGACTGACATAAAAAAGTCATGATGGTTGATCATAATTCATCGAGGGGGATGGACCATTAATTCTGTGCGTAGGTATACTGCGCGTGCAGGATAGAATAAATTTACTGCTTGCTCCAACGATGGTGATCCGTTACGTTATGGCATACTGGAATTATGCTTATGGGATCACGTGCAGTGTGTTGAAGAGCACATGTTTGTCATCGCGCGAGCAGCATCATATTATTAATGTCCTCTCTCTCTCTCTCTCTCTCTCTCTCTCTCTCTCTCTCTCTCTCTCTCTCTCTCTCTCTCTCTCTCTCTCTCTCTCTCTCTCTCTCTCTCTCTCGTGTGGTAGAGTAGGAATCCCCCCAGCAAGACCCCCCCCTCCTCATTCATTCCGTCCATTAAAAAAAAATATTGCATCTGTCCTGTAGCACATGAGTGAGTATAGTTGAGGTACAAACCATCCATTATAACGACATTACTTGACTTTGTAAAATGCAACAACTTATTACAAGCGTTTTAACGTAACTACCAATATATCATTTTCTTATAGTATATGATTATGTACATATGTAATATTAGTAGTTAAGTAAAAAGAAAAAGTAAAATATAATGTCTTAAAGACTAATGAAACTTCATGTCATAATTTTTTATGTTTTTTTTTTTAAACTTGTAGTTTATAGTTATAATAATTATGAATAATTGTATTAGTGAATTGTACAAATTGTTTTGAATTCATTCTTGGATTATTATATAAATTCAATTCATTATTAGAAATTATAAACATCTATATTGGATACTTCTTATATAGGTATCATCATTCTGTAATATTAATTGAAAATCTTCTAGACACACAGATCATAATTTGATTAGTTCATTTCGTATAAATAAATTTGATTGTAATTATTGACATTTTATTTTTTCTTTACATTAAACAAAAAGGCATAATAGGGGGCATTCACAAAGCCTTAAGGCCAGATTTAGGGCTCGATAATTTAAAACCAGAAATTTTGGGTCTAAAAATCATGCCTAAAATAGAGCTTTAAATTATCGAGTCCTAAATGTGGCCTTAAGGCTTTGTGAATGCCCTTAATAATTCAAAGTAATTTTTTCTTGATTTCATTAATAAAAAAGCTTATGTTTAAAAATAACGTCAGATAGGGAATTTTAATTGCATTAATTTCTGTGGCGTAATTAACATTTTTACATTAAATATACATACAGTTTATATTTATAAACCCCCTCCGTGTAGCTCTGTATAAGTGTTTGTCATCAATGATGTTTAATACACGGAAGTAAAAAAAAAAAAAAAAAGTGAAATTATTATAGTTCAGCAGAACGATTCATGTTCTATTCAATGACATAAAAACAAGTAATAATAAAAAATAAAATAAACAATTAAAAAACATGAGCAAAGTATCATTTGTCAATTCATTCCGACTACGTGACTGATGCACTATACATGATCTATTTATTGATCAGAGCAATAGCAACTGCATGTATATACTCTCAATCACTATAAATGACCCACTTTATAGTTCCCGTTGGCTTCCACTTCAGATCAGCAATATCAATTATTATAGGGATCCATCAAATAACTTAAACAAATATTTAATTAAAAAAATCCTTAAATATTTGTAACATCTGTTCGTAATCGTAAACCCTAAATTGTGTAGATTTTCTGAACTCAATTTCCTTACCCTAGTTGAAAAATTACATCTTTAACTTATCCTTTACGCACGTCTAAACCTAATATTTTTACTTCTAAAACACATCTTATTTCCTTTTCGCTTAAAGTTAGGATAAAATAGAAAAATATTTCTGACATTTTATGCTGAGAGAAAAGAAGATGTAATCTCGTATTTGTTTCCTCTAAAATGATGCAAAATAAGGTCAGGGAATTAGACGATAAGAGTGATTAATAGCGAATAAAAGATGAAATTTATTTCAACTCTTTGACGGTTTGAAAGCTTCCAGTCTATAAACTTTGAGAGTAACTTTTGTGCTATCCCGAGATGTACATTTCTGCAGTCAATTTTCACTGTCGAGACTCGAACTGTGTGACAAAGGCGATGACCCCGCGAGGTATATTTGCAGCGTTCTCCGTGAACACCGTGGAGCCCGCAGCAAATCAATCTCAGCATACACATGATGGAATCCACCCTCACAAATTCTCTCGTAATATATTACCGCATAATAACGCGCCGCCCGCCTCAAAACATGCAAATTGAGATGTGACGCCCCAGCATGGAGATGAGAGCATCTCAACAGAACCCGCGGGGGGGCGTGCAGTCAATCATAATGTGTATATTAGATCGAATCAAGTGGGGTAAATTATTTTATAAAGATAATATCTACAGTAAGTGTGTATTAGTGTATGTGTGGATCCAAGTATATAATTTAAATTATCATAAGTGTATATAATTTAAATTAGCATTTAATGTTATGTAATGCGGACAATTTTAATGAATAAAATATGTAAATTAATTTGGTATTAAATAATTATAGTTATAAATATGCAAGATTATTACATCAAGCTTTATTTTAAAAATAAATATCTATAATTATTAACATAATTCATAATTCACACATGAAGTAAAATATTTACGTAATGGTGATTAAATGTAATAAAATTTATAACTATAATAGTAAATTTGAAAAGCATATCATTTAATAGTATCAAATAAAACAAAAATTTTTGTTTATTAAAAAATTGTTTGACTAAAATTTATATTAATGAATGTTTTGGAATGATTTTTTTCACCTTTCATTTATTAAGTTCATCGATTTATTTACATAATAAATAACATAGCGTCCTGTAATAATTAATTACAGGACGCTATGATATATTATTTCAAAGATGCTTTTACCCACACCTGATTCAGTAAGATTTATTCATCCAATCGCGTTGCAGCCCCGGTGTGAAGAGTCAGGTTGTTACTCCCCGCACTGTTACCTGCAAGGGTCGACCTCCAATTCGGCCCTCAACATCAACGACCTGGCGGTGAGTTGGTACCTTTATCATCACAATCAGGGTCTCATTGGACCAGTTTGTGTAGTAATGGAATCTGCAATTACCTTTGCAACAGTAATATTTAAGACGAGTCCATGAACCATGTATAGTTGCAGGCAGTGGAAGATCCATGAAGGAGGGGGGGGGGGGAAGGGGGGGTCATCTCCATGAGGTACCCAAGCCCGAGAAACAACTTTAGGAAAATACAATGAAATGTTGCAAGGACCTTGATTTAGGGTCACTATGACATGTTCCTCTGCGCAGGTGGGGTCGAGGGCGCAGTACGTCAGCGCCAACTGCGTGGTGGTCACACACTATGTGGGGGATGCAGCCGCAGAGGTGGACGAGCACTTCAGCCGCGCCCTCAGTCGCCTCAACCAGGTACTTGCCAAAAATTCTTATGACAATTAACATGGATTTTTTTTTTACGGAAAAATGGATTCGAGTAATTTTTTTTAAATAAATTTGTTGGTTAAACGAAACGGGTCTTTGTCAGGTAAGACCCCATGTTAAGCGGCGTGTTCGCTCTGACTTTGGATTTTTTTTTATGGACTTTATGGTGAGATATGGAATCTTTTGGATTTCAGTTCGATATGGGAGGACTACTTGATCTACTTTTAGAAAATATTAACTCAGTTTTTTTTTTCCGGGTTTCACTCTACTGTAAATTCTTCAAGATTGCTTGTAAAAGCACAATTCACTTCAAATATCATATCATAATCATATACAGTACACGAAATTCAATTTATATAATATATTGTCATACTATATAATATGTATTATTTGTATTTAGTATTTCGTCGCCTCAGAATGCAAGTCGCGTAAGTACAAAAAAATTTGATGGGACTTTGAGCTTTAAGTTATATGGAAATAAGGTTCAAAATTGCATCAAATTTTTTTGTACTTACGCGACTTGCATTCTGAGGCGACGATTTATTTATTGCACATATAGAACCGTAAGGTACAAAATGCATGTTTACAATATTTTAGTATTATTAATTTTTATAATGAAAATATTTCAAATTATAACTAATAACTTCAGGCTATAATATTATTGACGGCTTACTATTCAATAATAATATAATTTTGCCATTTCATTCAATAGTTTTGTAAAAAGAACATAAAAATATCCCTTCAGCATCGCAAATAACCAATCATGTGCAGTATTTAAAGAATGTAATAATCTATGAATGAATTTAAAATTTAAGTCCTAACGTTGCTAATCAAATTCGAAGTCCATTGAACTAGCAGATGAATGAATTACATGCTGATCTACTTTGTATACTTAATGAGCTCTCTTCAAAACGACAATCATGTAAACATTGCTGAGTGCGCACAGACGCCATGTTGGCGGGTCAGTGGCACAGCCTTGATGACTCGCATTGTTGCACCTCTCAAGTTGTACAATAACAAGATTAATAACATGATGTGCATCTTCAAGTACTTGTCAGTATTTGAAGTACTTTCAGTACAAACATGTCTAGAAATGTTTCACCGTTAGAGAAAATAGAATTCTATGTTTTATAAATATGTTCTATATAAAAAAAAAGTTGATAATGTGTCATTATTTTTAATTACAAAGGTTGACCCAGGGAAATAAATATACAATACATGCAGTAACCTACTTATTAAGTTAATTAATATATTTTGTTGAATAGCCACAAAATTAGTCTCAGAGATTTCTAAATATTAGAAAACAATTTACGTGCCGAAAACAACATTTTTTTTTTTAAATTTTGCTGGGGTGTAATATTAATCTATTATGGTGAAAATAAGCCGATTTGTTAAAAAATTGAATATTCTGTTTGTATAAGACAAAATGAAATATGCATGTATATACACAAGAATAATCAGTCCTAAACCTCACATTGTTTCTTGGATTCAATACAGAAATTTCCATTTTTTTATATTTTTATTATACAAAATACAATTAAAATAACAATCATATATAAATTTTGTGATGGGTTCTGATTTAACATTTCGCAGGCCCATCCCAGCACCTCCTCCTTCTGCACCTCCAGCACCTCCTCTGTGACGTCACAAGAAAACGCGGCTGAGGACTTTGCGACGCACGGTGAGTGCAGAATTTGTGACGTGGCTGTATAACATTAATTGTAGACACCAAAATCTAATGTACAATCAATAATTAATTAATTTTGAATGTTTTTCCATCAAAGTGCAACAATAATCATAATAGTATCATGAGGTCTTGCATGAAGCAGCAATTTTTTTTATTGACTGGATTATTCAGGAATATTGTCATTAAATTTCTGTGACCGTAAAATAAGGTTATTTTTTATTAAAATATTGCGATTATAATTTCAATTAAAATTTCTAGTGCATTTTTTTACGTTTTGTATAATATTGAAACAAATTGAGAAGTGTAACAAGGAAAAATTAAAAAAAAAATTAAAAGTATTGTTGTTAAATATGATATTTTTTTTAGTTTGTAATTTCATTTTAATTACTTATATAAATTACAATCCATGAATTTTGTTTTCATTAATGAAAATAATGCTCAAAATGAGCTCACAAGATTGCTTTTCTCACAAGAAAATAACGAATTCTATTTTTATATAACAAATTAAATCCAATTAGCATAATTATTTATTATTATCAACAGTATTACCTAATCTTTAAGACATTTAAAATATTTCCCATGAGGTAGCCCACACACACCTTAAAGTTTATTTCATTTACATGCATTCTGTTGTTTTATGCTAAATATATTAATAATCCGCACCCTTGAAAAATTATTTTCACACATAATTTACATGAAGCAAGAACATACATTTGTATCATGTATGTTATCATCATCCATTTGATATTCGTTCACGTTTGACGGGAGGTCACGGAACAAGCTCGAGGAATGTTTGGTCCCCGTGTCTTTCCCACGCCGCTCTTGGCCGCCGCCGGTGCTCCGCTACAGGCTAATGGTCAGCCTGTAGGCCCGGTCTGGTCGTAAAAGTAAATTTAGAAGACACGAATATTCCGTACGAGTTGACAGAATTGACAGCCATTTTGGAGAACGTCGTGATAAAGGTGAATTTATTTCAATGATTTTTTTTTTTAGAGCGTGCACGAGGTATCCGTCCAGAAAATTACGTGTCTTATGGCAGTAAATTGATCAAAATTTCAGAAGTTTTAATGTTTAACAATAGCAGAATATGCTGGACAGTGGCATTTTTTCATCAATTTGCTGAACATAAGACATTAAGTCTCTTATATTATTGCATTATGCTAAATTTGCCATCACATCGCGTCATCGTTTTAACAAGGCTATTATAATTGACAATATAACTGTACCGCATAATGGCAATTTTTTTTAAAAAATCGCAACACATCGCTCACGTAAGACTTTATAGTCCATATAAATAATATAAATGTTTTTCTTTTGGATCGAGTTCCATTAAGAGATATATTACACCTCAGAGCAAGCAGAACGTTACCACACGGCTTTATCATATCTGTGACAACTGTCTTCATATGTATAATGAACGTTGAACTTTTTTATTATATGAAAAGACTGGGTACAACTTCATAACTTATTACCCCAAAATTGCAATTGGAGCTGCACATGTATAGACCAGGTAACGTTTGAACACTTTGAACTTACCTTAGGGGATGTTCATATACCGCCAATTAAGCATTTGCGTACAGTTACGTAAGACTTAAGTATAGGAAATAAATGTTACTTTCTTGCGTAACTTTACGGAAATTCTTAATTGGTGGTATTTGGGACCTCCTTGAGGTGTATTTACCATCGTAAAAAAAAAGTTTGTAAGCTTTTTGCAGCTCTCATATCCCTTTGTTGCATGATTTACTTGTAAGTTGATGTTTTCATCTCAAATTTAGCTGTGTAAAAAAAATATATAGCATCGCTTGCTTGATTTTAACCTACCTGTTTTTTTGAGTCCAGTCCGACCCCTTGTTCCGTCCGACCCAAGTCATGTATCATCTTTGCTAGCCACCGATGTCACAGATGCCTCGTGATGATAGCTTTCCCAGCCTTGGCGATTAGGCGGCCCCCCCTGGGATAACCCAACCTGTCAAATCGTAAAACAAGACCTTGTTAAAAAATCATAGTCTCTTTTGTTGATAGCTTCTGCCTTAAATTTTTTATTTATTTTTTTAATGCTTATTTGTTTTATGTGATATTTTGTATGTAAAATAATTATTGTTTTTTATGCATATTAAATACAAAATCACGTGGTTTTAATTTTTAACTTCGTATCAGATAAGTTGTCCATACGATGTCAATCTGAAAAGACAACAATTAATCAATATGTCTTAAAATTTTCTACTTGTCATTTATTTAAAAGATGAAACCCCTGAAATTGTGATAAGTTATCTGTAGCTACTACATTTTGAAATATTTTTATACATCATTTAATTTTTAACATTTTAATTGAAACTATAAAAAAAAATGGTATAGGTTTCAACTGATTTTAAAATTTAGATAGATCTTATTGTATATGATTTTAGGTAGTTAGTTTTATTATTTTTTATGAAATATTGAAAATACTGTGAGAACAACCTGAATGATTTTTTATTCATTAAATAATTATATAGAACTTCAAGTTAGCCGAGTTGAAATAAATTTCATCTTTTCTTCGCTATTAAGCTCTCTTCTCGTCTTTTGTCCTCTTATTTTGCAACATTTTAGTGGAAAAATGAGGGGAAAAGACGAGATTACATATTTTTCCCTCTTCTTGAGCATAAAATGTTAGAAATATTGTCTTTATTTCATCCTCAATTTGAGCGAAGAGGAAATAAGATGTATTTTAGAGATAAACAGATTAAGTTTATAGACGTGTAAAAGATGAGTTCAATTTTTCAACTAGGGTATTTGTATTGCCAATTTTTTCATTATCCTTTAAAATTGAGATGAAATACGCTGTGACGTCATAGTCATGTAATATATTTTTGTATGTTTGCATGACTATGACGTCACAGTGTTTTGCAACACAATTTTAAGGGTTGTAGAGAGTTAAAAAAATACCTGAAAGAAACTGACAATTCAAAACTTGAGGTCCTATGACCAAATTTGCAATAAAAAATGACATGCAAGTTTTGCATCATCCAATAAATCATAAACACATTAGTGATTGCACTGTCTGTTGAACTTAATTTCAGAAGGAAAGAATTAATTAAACGATCACGTGACCCAACAAGCTGCAAGTAAATAAAACCATCAATTACACATTAAACTAAAAATAAATTCTAGTTGTTGTTTAGAAGTGTTAGTTATTTTTAATCTGATGTTATAGTGGCTGGTTGACTGCATATACTGCAGTATATACCGTTTTAAACACTGCGAGGTTTGATATAAATATAAACCTTATTTACAAGTAGTTTAAGGACTATAATTGCAACAAATTGTCATGTTGCCTAGAACATTTACATTCTTAAGAGATAGGGGGAACGAAAGACATTTGAAATTTAGATCTAAGGGTTAGTAAATTAAGATAGGCTTACCACACATATACCAAATGATTTTACACTTTTAAAATATCTCATTCTAAATTGGAAATTTGAACGTGTATTTTTTTAACCTTAACATTCTTATGATTAGGTTTCTAGAAAAATATAAACAATTTGTTTTTTGTTTTGAGTTTAACAGGATTTAACAAATTGATAGTCTGCAATTAAGATTTTTGTTAACATTTTTAGATTGTCTGTATTTTCTCATGCTCAATTTTTCAGATTTTCTCAGACTTTATTGAAAGTTAATGGTCAATTTCCTGTAAAGATTTTATATCTGGAAAGATATGAGAAATGTAACCCACGATTCTTCAAGCAGCAATCCAGCAAACCTTGCGAATATAATATATTATTATATACACTTTGCAGAATTCATGCGATATACTTTGATAAAATTATATTTTAGGGTTAACCTCGATTATTTGAGATCTTCAAACGTGCAAATTTCTTTAACTTTTTAAGTTAATATTTAATTATTTTTCTGATAACTGAGGCATAAATTTAACATATTATATAATCTTATGAAAATCAATAAATTAATAAATTTAACATATAATGTTATGAAAATTAATAAATATTTGAATTTGAGAGGGAACCGGAAGAGAGAAAAACTGATTCCTTGAATTTCGTCAAACTATATAATAAATTAAACTTTTGTACGCGATTGATTTTTTGGTTCATTCTAAGAATTTAAAGTTTTTTCTTTCCTTGTATATTCATTCTGGCAGGATTATTGTATGGCTGGATCAGCGAAGTATTAATAACAAGCACATATTAGAAATATCATGCTAGTAAAAAAGCATGCAAATATAAAAATAAAATTAGCTGATTCAGTACAAATAATCCAATAGTATGTAGCAGAGAAATGAATTGATTTTATACCATATATAACGACTGTTAAAAAATAAAATATATTCCTAATTCCAGCTCTAAAATTATCTTATCTATTTTATGAAAGTTCAAATGGCTCTTAATGAACCATCATTTGATTCAATGTAAAATCATTCCAAACGGAAATCCCCATTTTATCAAGGAAAAAATGTAATAAAATTGCTGTAAATATTTTCCTCGTACATATTTCTCCGGAAATGCTGGGATTATCGACGTGACAAAAATTACAAAAAAAGTCTCCTTCAATTGAAGTTAACGAGCAACTCGTAAAATATACATTCTTATGAAATAAACGTGCTTTCCTTCATTCCAGCTTGAAATTAAAAATAAATTTAATAATAAAGAATGAACTAAATTATAACTATATTATCTTAAAAATATTTCATATTTTTTAACATTATTCTTCTTGTTTTATATAATTATTTTAGGAAAATGTAAGGAGAAAAAATTTTTAATTACATAGTTGACAAGTTTGAAAAATGTGGCGGCTAGTTTAAATTATAATACACGTTGAGAGAGATTCCAGCATCTTCTTGCTTTTTACGTCACACCAAAGCAAGCGTGTAATTCAGTTTTAGTAATCTTGCTGCTCCACCCTTACTGCTGGTATATGCAGGCGCTCGTTTTAGTATAGCGCCACCTCTCTCAGGCGAGCAGCCAGTGGCGATGGCCTGTGAAATAAGCACTCACTTGCGTAACCCTTCATGTACCACCCTCTCTCTCTCTCTCTCTCTCTCTCTCTCTCTCTCTCTCTCTCTCTCTCTCTCTCTTTCTCTCTCTCTCTCTCTCTCTCTCTCTCTGTCTCTCTCTCTCATCTCTCTCTCTCTCTCTCTCTCTCTCTCTCTCTCTCTCTCTCTCTCTCTCTCTCTCTCTCTCTCTCTCTCTCTCTCTCTCTCTCTCTCTCTCATCTCTCATCTCTCTCTATATTCTTGCCTGTTAAAACGCTGCTTTCCTCTTTTCTAACAACTTCTCTTCGTATATATAATCGAGAGAAAAGAGAATTTTCTTGTGTAAGAACTTCATTTTAGAGCGCTTCATTAAAAACAATTGCCATGCAACCCACGCACATTACTACTATCGTTGATGTTTTAGGTGAGGAGAAAAAAAAGGTTAACATGTATTTACAAATAATCTTGAGGGAAACAGTTTTTTTGTAATTCTAAAAGTGTCTTGTATAGTTGAAAAAAATCAACAACTTAATAGTGATTTCATAATTTATTATTTTTATTCAGAAAAATATTAGATTATTTTAAAACTAAATATAAGGAGACTGCTTTTGCAATAACAGCATCATGCAATGAATTAAGTTAATGGACACGTGAAGGTATTTAAAAAAAAATGTGATAAACAGATAAAATTATATAAATTGCGACGAACACGGATAGAAAAAATTGAGAAAGAAAGGTGGACGCTTGAGAGAAGACATTTTAAATTAAATTAAGCCAATATTTTGGTAGAAGTTGATTAAAACCTTACTCCGTTACTCGCAACAACAAAATAATTTGACATTTATATATTAATTGTTTGAAACAATCGAAAGAATGTACAGTCGACGCCTAGGAAAATTTCCCTTCATTAGCCTTTGTTAATTTTCATGCCCTGTAAGTACAGCACAGAGCATGGTGATTAACAAGGCTGCAAATGGAAAATTTTCCAATGCGACGACTGTACTATATCGTTAATGGAGCATTGCCATTAACCAATTGATAAAAAATGAAAACAAACAAAGAAATAAATAATGCTATATATGAAGTAAAGTTGGTAATGTTAAATTCACATTATAATAATTTCTATACTAACACATCGATTTTATATCAAAGAAATTCCAACCATATGGTAAAAAAAAAAAGTCAACAAAGTTTTGGTGGAATTCTAGTGACTTAATTTTATTTATATAAAAGAGGAAAAGCACCCTTAAAAGCATTCCACTACATAATAAAAAAAAAATCATATATTTAATCTCTAAATAAGTGTTAACATTTTCTCTATCAAATTCATTGTTATTTCATCTGAACGCAATGCGGAGAAGTTGCATCTCAGTATTGATCGAAAGCATGCACCGCCTTCGCAATTTGTGCTGTGACACAGATGTATGGGCCTCCTTCTATCCCCCCCCCCCCTTGGCCACCGAGGACCCCAGGGGGGCGTGGCCTAGAGTGGACATCAAGAGGAGGCGGGGCTTAGCGTGTGAACCGAGCCGGGAGTTAGTGCCCCTTGCACTTAGGCATCCCTTCCTGCAGCACTCAAGTAGCCATTGCTGATCGTTGTGGCCTTGCATTTTTACCAAACAAATATTAAAAATGCTTTATGATTTTTTTTAGTATCAAAGAAATTGTTTTTTTTTTATATGATTATATGAGTTTTTCTATTTGATCTGGTTACAGTATAATAATAAAATTGAAATTACAATAAAAAATAGAGCAATAAATATAACAATATATGGGAGTTTCAAAGTAAAACGATTTATAATATAAAAGCTGTTTTATATATTTACTTCTGAATATTATACATCAGTTATATGGGGAAATATACTGTACATTTCAAAATTACTGTAGATATATTAAATATATTTATTTATTATATACATTACAGTTTATGCACAAGCGCATTTTCCTCTTTAACAGATGCACGCTAAATAATTGAAAAATATAACACATTGACGTCCATTTGCTGATGACAGAGAAATTTTTCAGGGACGTGACAAATTTGTGATTTTTGAAAAAGAAAATAGCCTTCAGAATTGACTCCCATGAGTTTTGATGGTATTTGAAATTGATAAGTTAACACATGAACATGTTGTTTTTCAAATAAAAAAAAAAATCATTTCCTTATCACGACTTTAAAATTTATGTTTTGAAAATTTAAAAATTCCGAAAAAAACATGTATATTCCTCACTATAATATAATTTATTATCTAATATTTACTTTATATGATATAACCTTGAATATTACTAAAAAATTTTGTTTGTTTATTTATATAATAGACTTAAATAGACATTTTGATAGCAAAAATATTGCTATAGATATATAAAGTTTCTTTTTTGATAGGTATAGTTTAGTATTTTTATTTAGTAGATAGAATAAGTTTTTGCGTCGTCGGTAGCTGAAAGGTATAGCAATAAATGTCATAATATAAGAGAATCATAAGATATATATATAGAGAGACACCGTGAGACTCACAGTAGCTATGGGTTGCTGTGTGAGAGGAATTCCATTTGTCCCGTGTATTTTCTCCCTGACCATCAGCTTCATGAGATCCCATCATCGTCGCCCGCCTCTCTTTTTTAACTCCAATGGTAAGGCACATAAAATATACCAAAATTCAACATTTTATACTGTGACGTCATTTTTATATATTTACAATTTTTATAATTATAATGATTTTTAGGTGAATTTTAGAGGTTATCAATGCAAAATTAGGGTTTTTAAATATTAATGAAGTAGTTTTTAGTTCTAAAAATTGAGATGAAAATGTATTAAAGTTGTTTGTTGTCATAGTTTTGTAATGTGAAATTTACTTTTGTTCAATTCAGAAGCTCTGGGTTACAGCTTCCAACGCTACTGCAAGGAATTCCAGGATCGCTGCTGCACAGACCTCGGCATAATACAAGCATCTCTTTCTCATACTCGCTGCTCCATATTATATAGAGTATTATAGAAGCAGCCACCTTGTGAATTTTATCGTCGTTTTAACCTTCATTTTCGAGATGTGAACTTATTTATACGTCGGCGAAGTTTGAAATTACTTCAATTAAAAAAAAGTAAACTAATTTGTTGTTGTTTATAATAATATATAAAATACATCAGCTGTATTAACCCTTTAATTTTTTGTATCATTATTAAAGTTAAATATTTGTAACAACTATATTGTATGTGTTACGAGTACTTTAAATTAAATAGTCAGGCTTACAAAATATTAAATCATTGCGAAATTGTCATTAAAAAAAAAGGTGTTACATGGGCAAAAATTTATAAAATTAATCTATTTTATTCATCCTGCTTATAAATATCGAAAGAATTGGAAGTTATAATTTATTTCGGGACTTGGTTCATTGATATTATAATATGATAAATGATAAGATATTTAATTAAAAATAAAAATTGTAAATTAAAATTACTGAGGTTACCAGAAAGTTGGAAAATTCATGAAACTACAAAAAATTATGATCAAGTTATTTATTTACGCTTTTTAATTAAAATCTTATTGCATGATTTTTTTTTATCAGTTTTAACAATCGTACCCTGTAAAGTAGGCTTATTGTGTTGTTTATTTTTCTCGCATGCTCAAATAAACGGACAACAAATGTATAGTATTTCAGTAACGATGGTAGAAAATGGGAAGAAATTTATGCTAAAATGCTAAAAATAAGATTGCTTTATAAAAAAAAAATAAATAAATAAAGATATTATAGAGTATCGACCTAAACATTTTTTATTGCAAGAATAGATCGAGGGTGCTGACTTGCAAAGGAATGCCACTCTGATTTTTTTTATTTATTTATTTTTTTTTTAGCAATATGATAAAAAGTTTTGGCGAGGTCGGGTTTGAACCCACGCCCCTTTTAGGTCATATAATCCTTTTATTAAGAGGCGTCAAGAGGCATCACTTTCTCTGTACTTGTCAAATTTTTTTTTTAAAAATAATTCCCGGACTCTAAATAATCTGAAAAAAATTGGAGTAGCACAACTTTGCACCATCTATCCATTTCTGTAATAAAAAATTTGAGGTCCATTAAAAAACTGTATTTTTACTGTGCTTTTTTAATAACATCAGTTATAATGTAATATTTCTATATCCGAACACAACACCATGCCAGAGAGCTTACATTGAATCTACAATATAAGATTTCTGATTACACGCAGCATTATTTTATATATGCACTTTTTTACGACCAATACATTTTATCTAAATAATTCTTGCAAAGGGATTTTATCCTTCGATTAACTTTAAGTTAATTTATATTATATTTTATCCACTAACTTCAAATTATGAAGTTAACCTTTAAAGCTATAATACTGATGGAGAAAAGACTTTTCTACACTATCACATAATTTTGATTATAATAAGGGTGTGATTTAAACATTATATTGACAGAATAATAAATATTATAACATTAAATTTAAATTTATCGTAATTTTTTTTTTTAATACATAAAATATTTTTATATAAAATTCAATCAATAAATTTAATAATAAATAGCCACGTTTTAACATTATACAAGCATCACCACTATACCAGTATGACTATAAAAAATCAATTTAAATATATTACATGAATATTTAAATTTCAATAAACTATTCTATAAGTGTATATATAAAAAAATTACATTTTAAAAAGTATTTTTTTTTTACAAAAGATTTATGTGACTGACTGATAAAAAGTAACTACAGCTACTGGTTAATAAAATTAAGGTTTTGTGTGATGTCTCGTACATATTCCTTCGAGTCGCACTGTGATATTAAAACGATAGTACAGTGGGAGAGAGAGAGTACTAAGTACAAAAATGTTTTGATGATGCTATGTGAGAAATAAAACCTTGTGATGAGATTGCGCTTGAGGTGTATCACAAATAAGTCGCATCAGAAAAGTAGAAGCAACTTTTAGGCCAGTAACGATAAACTCTTTCAACACAGAAGCTGGTATCCATATTATAAAATTAAATTCATGTTAAAAATATATGACGTCATTAAATAATAATTTTATATTAAATTATTTAAAAATTATTTAATTTTTATTTTTAAATAATTTATAATATTTTTTTAATTTTAAAGTCTAAGTAAATGTTTAGTACTTGGTCATATTTTGATATATTAAATAATTTTTATTGTTTTTTATAATGAATTTCAGTATACTATATCTTTCTTGATGGTTTTGTAGTAACGTAAAAAGCAAGGAAGGAGCTTTTTGATGCCGCGCGGCGTTTGTTGTTTGGATCATGATTCTTTTTGTCGTGTGTTTAATTCGGCGGCAAAAGTGCCTTTGAAAAAAGACCACAAACTTTTTTTTTTTTGGTCAGGTTTTAACCTCTTCTTTTTTTATATATATTTGAGTTACCCATGTTGTCCAGTTGGGTCAAGGGGGGGGAGGCGTGGGAGCAAAATAAAAAACATTTAAAAAAATATATAAAATATAATATTGTGTAGTTAGAAGTTTGCTGATTCTAATGATGTTACAACATTACGTGAGTGAAAGTACAGGAATGCCGGCTTGGAGTTAACACACCTGCTTATTTAGCTCCTGTATGACCAACACATTGCCGCGCTTCTTGAGGACATTCTAGTAACTTGAGCCCCAAGGCGGTAGTTATTATGTTAATAGCACGGTAGCAGCCAAAAAAAATGAGGAGATCTTTTAGTATTTAGCATCATATCAAAAAGTTACCTCTGTCCATCTTACTGTTAGATAAGATCGCAAATATGAGACTTTTGTCCTTTTTTTTTGGGGGGGTTGAATTTATGATATTATTTTTTAAATGTTTTGTTTATATTTATAACTTGATGATGTTGATAATGTAAATTTATATTGTTATCAATTTAATATTTTTTTCTCATAAGGGGCAGAACAAACTTAAATGCAGCTCTAAGAGACTAATTGTAGCATTTACTTGCCATTTTTGGAGTGATAAAAAGAGTAAAGAAAAATAATAATAACAGCTTGGCATATAAAAACATAAAAATTATATTCTGAAGGTTCGTACAAAGTAGCTCATACTTTTAATTTTACTTTTAGTAATTTTATTTCTTTACTTTCATGTCGAAACTGCCTATAAGCAGATAGAGCCTGTAAATGCAGAGTGCATTGCTCGTGCAAGCATCAGATTTGTTTATAAAATATACTGTTGTTAATTTTCAATTTGTATTAAAAAAAGTTCCGTCTTATTATCCGACAATTTAAAAACTAAAAACAGCACTTTTATTTTTTAATGTACAAGCTTTTTGAAAATTTACCAGATTTTCTGAACATGAATACAAATGTTAAATTGACAAAAATATAAATAGTCTGTTTGAAATTTTGAGGGAGGTCAAAGAGCATACCTATTTTCCTCCTCCCCCCTTCAAAATTTAGTTATCTAGACCTTCATATACTGTATAACATTGAAATTTTAAGGCAAGGATATATTTTTTACGTTGTCGCCAGGTGTGTTTATATTATACCATGTAAGTATATAAATACATGCATATATTATATGGGGGACATTCACAAAACACTTTAACCCCCAATTTAGCCCCGATTTTTAACCCTGGTGCTAAACATATGGTGCTACTATGAGCTTAACATGGTTAGCCCCTGGTTTAGTACCATGTTTAGCACCAGGGTTAAAAATCGGGGCTAAAGTGGGGGTTAAAGTGCTTTGTGAATGTCCCCCTATGATTATAAGTAACAAATTAAGTGCAACCCATGGAGATGTGCAATTTAGATTCAAATTTGTCTATTTCCTTCTATATATGGAAGCAAATTCTTAAAAATATATTTGATCAATAATATAGGGTGCAATTCCTGATATAAATTTCAATGTTATATTATACATTATATGAAGGTCTAGATAACTAAATTTTGAAGGGGGAAGGAGGGGAATAGATATGCTCTTTGACCTCCCTCAAAATTTCAAACAGCCTATTTATATTTTTATCAATTTAACATCTGCATCCATGTTCAGAAAATCTGGTAAATTTTCAAAAAGCTTGTACATTAAAAAATAAAAGTGCTGTGAGAACTATTTTTAGTAAAAAAGGTAAAAAAAAACGTGGTTAGAAATCTGGCTAACTTCTTCGTGAATTGCACCCATAATATATATCTAATTCTCATAGATAATTCAAAATAATATTAGTGATTTCTATAAAAAAATTATTTACCCATGCAGTAGCCTACGATATAGATTCTATATTTAGAAATGCTCTTGACACGAAGGATTCCGTGAATCCTATAAAACCTCATATAGTGCTCATAATATATTGTCGTTACGAGAGGCGATGCGGACCAAAAACCTGACTAACAAATAATGTTCTCCGCTCGCTCGCGGCTAACTCATTGTTTTTATATCACCGCCTCGCGCGGCATCAACCAGACTTGTTGGCTTTTTTTTTTTTATATCTATCATATACACATACAAAGGTTTTTATTTCAACCTGTTACACGGCAGCTTGTGTCACCCCATATCATTTTTAGTCATGCCTAATTATATTTAATAACAACGACAATAATATTATATACTCTGTCGGCACTTTGTGATACCAAGGTTAATAGAAATGAAGAGTATAGTTCAAAAGAAGTAAATCTTCGGATATTATCGTCAACGTTCGGAACAATTCGCCGATGAAGCCAGTTGACGATAACAAGCTTAGAGTACCTGGACAATAAAATGTGCTCCTAAAATACGGTGTGATGACGTCACTAGAAGACGAAATGGTGACAATATTGTCTGACTTCAAAATGAACCATCCTTTCTACCATTATCCTTGAAATGATACCATCTCTGTCTCTTACCATATGAGATAAACAAAAGGATGCCATTTGACTATATTTGTTTTGATGATTTTCTCACTGTATAAAATATTTTGTGATATGTGTTGAGTTTTGTTATGTGTTGAAATCATTAAGCATACCATGTACAAACATTATATTTAATTATATATTATCATATTTTTTATATATTTACGTGAATAATTAAATGTTAATATAAGAAGTTTGGCTTAATATTTTTAGTATCAATTAAATATATTTTTTAAGGTATGCAAATTAAAAAGAAGAGCTGTTATGATAGACATTTTTTTTTGTATTATTATTTTTTTACACTAACAAAAATATTAAAGTTATAAAAATGTAGACAAAAAATATGATAAATAATTTTATTGGTTTAAATATAAACTCGATTTTGTAAGGTAATAAAATTCATAGACAGTGACAATGTTTGACAGTCCGGTTTTTTAAAAGGAAATTGTTGATTTTTTTTATAACATTAATTATTAATAAAAAAGTATTATACATAATTCCTATGTTGAATCTCCCTAGATGATATATAAATCAATATTGTCTTAGAATGTATTTTAACAGATAACTACAAAAACATTTTATGGAAATATAACCCTCCTTTACCATAATTTGTAATTTTTGCTGTCAATATTTTCTTCAGTTATCTGGATTCTGAGGTACCGAATTTTATGTATGTATATGAAGTTAATTTTTGTTCCGATAGGGAATTCGAAAATCAATATGACTGAAATCCAGCTGATCAAAGTGTCTGTACGAAAAGAGTGGTGGAATGCTGGATGGATATAACACTGCAGTTAAAAAATATTCTTGTAAAGATGGGAAAGTTCCCATGGAATATTCCATTGGAAAATTGTATCTTCATTTTAAGTGCTAATGCGTGTCCATGTTTTAGCTACCATGCATGTGTTTTTTATGTGGATGTTGATTTTATTTCCGTTAGTATATGATATTTTTTAATGTTTGTTTCGATGGCAATTTAGTTTACTTCACTTCATAAAAATTAAATTAGACATTTTTTTTTGCAGAATATATCATATTTAATTTAACTATAAAATCATCAGATTTAATTGATTAAAAACTAGCTAAACAAAATTTGCCATTAAGTCAAACTTTCAGGTTCAATCAAAAATCAGTTTTTATTATCCAGTTTTGAAGCTCTCTGTTTAATTTTTTTTTTCATTCTCGTATTATTTTTTAAACATGGCAATTATAATTTGACCCTACATTAAAAATCAGTTTATTTTAAAGAAAAAGTGAGGTAGAATTTATTTTTATTTAAATTAAGACATATTATTGAAGTAGGTATACGTAGATTAGATCTATGTAAATTGCTAGGTACTTTTAAAGTCAGGTCATGTACCCTCTTTGTGGCGAGGTGTCTCGCTAAACGTGCCGAGCAGACGAATCGCGAACATTAGCATTGACTACCGCGGAAACTTGCAGCTCGTGCACCTGCCTGCAATCAAATTAACATCTCAACAATTAAATGCGACTGATTACTTTATTTTTATTTAAAATGTTACTGCAGCATATTCTGCTATCATCGTAAGCATTCAAAATTAACAACAGTATTGCCATAACAAACTCGTACGAATGACCATGGCCTAATTCAAACTTTCAGCTAGGAAACCATGACAATAAATAGTAAATTTTAGTGGTCTGATATTTGGTAGAAATTTTATAAAACTGAAAATTGTGATTTTCTGTCATTGAAATATATTTTTAAATATACTGTGTATATTATTTACTGGTATAGTATATAATATAACATGTATAACGTAAACAAATTTAATAATTAAATTTCACGAAGAAATTCATCAAACGGAAAGTTTGTCAGTTCTCTCATTGATTTAGTTTGTCACTAAACGTGGTTATAGTGACGACAGATCTGCTTGGTGACTCTCAAATGACTTTCCTGCTCATAGTATGGACAAATTATCTTTTTTTTTTAGTTATCGTAAATACATCCTGAAGCGACGATATAATCAAAATAATATTTAAAAAAAAAAATGATGTATTTTTGTATTATCTTACATGTAAAGTGATAGCGAGTCATAAAGTACGAGGACCTTATCAGTTATCACTTCGCGGTTGTCACGTCTGATCAGAGTCACGTAGACCTCAGACAGTTAAATTAATTTAAAACATTGCCCCGGAAGTAAAAAAATGTTGTTCGTATTTTTAGTTAGTAAATTTTTATAAGCTAAAAACCTTTCAAAACTCAAATGCAAATAAGAGGGTCAAAAATTTTGTACTTTCGACTACTTTCAGTGGGGATTTTAAATCAATTTAGCTTTGTATGAAGGCATCGTAATTATATTCAGGGAATATTGGCTAAACAGAAAATTGTGTAATTGCAAATCCATGCCTTTATAGGCTCTCAAATTATTGTTCTTACAATATATTCTCATTTTCCTTAAATTTATTAATATAATTCATTACTTAAAAAAAAGCATGAAAAATTATGTATGCATAAAAAGGTTTAGATTCTTATTAATAAAATGTATCATTATTTCTAAGAACTAATTTTTCATATTTTTATTCTCCTTACAATTTGAAAAGTCTGTCATGAAAGTTTTGTTCTTTTTATAAACTGATATTCATTTGTAAAAAAAAAATAAGTTAATAATTGGTGGAGATATTTAAAAATTCAAAAGTAACATTCGATAATATAAGAATTGTGATTAATTCTCAGGGTGGCGCGCTATGTTCCCTGCCTCGTACTGGACAGGTGATTATCAGGTCTCAGGTCGCTCTACTTCGCCTTGTGGTTCACCACTCGACCTGGCTAGTCCACGTGGCCCTGGCAACCCGCCTCAGGCTTACTCTCAGGTATCCTACCCTGAACCCTGGGCCCTGACGCAACAGCAGACTACCAGCAACGTACCTGGCCAAGGGTATCACTTCTCAGTCACGCCCGCTGTTGCAGGTAAGATTTAGTAATTAATAAAAATAAAAATACGAACTGTATTGCAACTAAATTTACATTATTAAGTTTCATAATAAACTTCAAAGATGACTATAGGCGACAGAAAACATAAATTAAGGACCCAAACTATAATAAACTGTGCTGCACTACAAAATAACATACACATCAAAATCATTATAATAAGATAAAATCATATAAAAAATCTAATCAATTAGCTAAAATAGTTAATGTTTATTAATTAAAAACACAATGAGGGGTAAATAGAGGTATGATGATTTTTAGGAGACTTTCTTTTTAGTTTTATTAATTTCATGATTTCAATATAATTTTTTATGACTCAATTCAAAGTTTTGAAAGTAATAGAAAAATAGGCAAAGACAAATAACATAATTACTGCTAGCTGCCATGCGTTGCAAGCCAAAACATTTAAAGTTATTGATATATTATCTATATACATATAGCAATCCATTTGCTATATTTTTTAAAATTAATAGCAGAAATATATTTTTCAAGCACTGTATATAAAATTTGTACACTATTTGCTAAATATAAAGCACAAAGGATTTTTTTTTCAGAACACAAAGACGGAAGTCCACTGGTCTTCCTAGAATATTGTTTAGAGTGATTCAATTATCTGGGAAGTGTAGTGGAAGCTGGAACACAATTTTCCTTGTAATATATCAGGTTATTGAGTGTAACGCCGGTGGTTGGCAACACTGGCGTATCTTCTCAATGTTAATTTTTCAATCAAATTTTTTTAGTAATTTTGAAAATAAAATTAATATAGAGCGTATTTAATAAGGTGCCTTCATTAAAAGAAAAAAATGCTTTTTAAAGTTTTGTGCATGTTGTTTTTTAAAATGTAATAAAATATTTATTTTTGCTTGAAATCAAGTCTTATTAAACGATTTTGCACCTTGAAGAAACTACATACATTGTAATTCGTGCAAACATCGAAGCTCTTAAAATCACCCCCAAAATATTAACTTAAAAATTAACATATTGAAGATAACTCAGTATTGCAGCCAATATATGTACTGGCTATTAAATACAGAACAAAAAGAATTTCCAACAACAAAAATAGTTCTGAATTTAATACCATTCAATACATGTATTTTTACAAATACCCCCATACTATACGTTAACGCTAAACATATTACAAAGTTAAGGTTTTAATCAGTACTTATTCTACATACAAAATAGATAAAACGTTTTTATTTTATACTAAACATTTATCTCTCGTCCACGCGATTGTTTTTGTAGTGGAGGGGAGAATTGAAGCAATAAGTTAGCAGTCTAGATCGATGAGGCGGGACATTATTATCTCGCCCCAGTAGCAGGGAGGCTGAGTGATGGACCCGGGCGAACGAACCACGTGTGTAATTACAATGTTTGCCTTTTCCCCGTGACCTCCCCGCACCCCATCTTAATTTCAATTACACGTGCTTCTCTATGATCATCCCCTATCTTTAAATTCATTAAAATCTCAACAAGTTGGCCTCACAAATTCAATGACTTGTGATGAATATCAAAATTTATTATTACATTTTTTATTTTTCATTTGAAGATTTAAAATTAAAAATTTATTATTCATTCTTAAGTATAATATTCATTTTAATTTCATATTAATAAGTGTTGATTTTTTTTACATGTAAAATAATTGTGTAGAATTGTAGTTATTATATTTTTATTGTATACAATCAAGCACTTTGACTCTTTTTTTAAAATTTTGATTATTTTTTTATGATTAAAAATTATCTAGTTTTCCCATGACGTACTTCTAGATCATTTTATCAACATTTTTTATTGATAGCATATTATAATTTTATAACTCTTCTACATGCCCACAGAATTTAAGAGTCATATTCCGATAATTTTTTCTTTTAGTTATGAATTTTATAAATTCATTTTCATACAACGAAATCAAATCGTGAACCGTCTTAGTACTCTTAAGTACATTTAATTTAAATTTGACATTTTTTTTTTCATAGTAAAATTAATTATACATGCATGTAAATCCAAATACGATCTAAAATTAACGTAATTTACAAAATTTAATTCAAAACAATTTCTAAAAGAACAACAATTACCGAGCTTGGTGTTTATAGTTTTTGTTTCGTGTTTTGATGTGAGAGTCTCTCAATTTCTGTCGTTTGGAGGAGAATCCTAACATAAGGACGTGGGGGTTAGTTGAGGGGAGGGGGGTCTCTGCTCTTCATCACTCCTTGCTCCTCGGCAATATAAGTGCGGCGGCAACCCCCCAGCATCCCACCCTAGTAGCGGCAGCCAGCCTGAAAACCTAATATATTTCGCATCAAACGCTTGAAAGGAGCCATTATGTGCCCTGTCACTGCAGCCGAGAGAGAGAGAGAGAGGCGCCCGCGACACACACGCACAACACAGGGAAATGAAATAACGTTGCAGAGTTGGCTTGCCAAGGGTCAGTCAGATAATACAAGGAAAAGGACGGTACTTCCAAACGTATAAACGTTTCTCTGCTGGATTATTGCGTATAAACATCACAATAAAGTAAATGCTATAAAGTTTTAGTTTAATGTACATTGTGATTAAATTTAATTAATTTATTTTATAAAAATAACCTTTTGTTATTGTTATCTTTATTACAACAATTATAATTAAATATAATTTTAAGGTAGTGGATCCTTTTGATCAGTTTTGTGAAAATTGAGGTAGAAATTTTAACATGTAGTGTTATGGACGGAAGTCGGAAATGGAGCTGTTGTGCAAAAAACACCCCATTCAATTCAGCCAAATCATAAGCGATTAAATTTCAGAACATTCTTGAATTTTTAAAATTTATTTCATTCGATTCCGTTTGACAAAAATTTTCAATTCAACATTATGACACTGCAATTACTCGTTCAATACAAAATAATAAATAAATATGTGCTTTTGTTATTGTTGTCTTTATTACAAAAATAATAATTCAAAATAATAAATAAAACTTTTAATTTTGTATAATTAATAAATAACTTTGTATACTCCTAGATGTATGCAACTTGTTTAACATTAAAACTTACGAAGTCAAAATAATGTAGCAACTCTTCTATTTCACAATAATTGTGTACTATTTTATCACATGAAGATTAATTATATTTTAAATTAACTCTGACATGGAACATGACTCAACAACAAATTATAAATACAAAATTTTGCTTGTTTTTCTAAATGAAGTGAAGATGAGTACAACATGTACGTTAAGGTGTACCAAGAATGAGTAATGAGACTGTCTTTAGTTGAGTATACAAAGGATTGTGTCGAGTACGAGAGAGCGTCCCAGCTGTTGGGACGTTCATCTTCAAGTCTAGACCAGTGCCAGCTGTGGGACCATACTTCAATATTCAGGCACTCGCGAAACTCTCTCTCTCTCTCTCTCTCTCTCTCTCTCTCTCTCTCTCTCTCTCTCTCTCTCTCTCTCTCTCTCTCTCTCTCTCTCTCTCTCTCTCTCTCTCTCTCTCTCTCTCTCCCAGACGCCTCCCCTCTTTTTCTCACACACAGACACCCACGCATCATTTAATACCACACTCAAACCTTATACTGATCATAGAACCATTGACTAATTATTACACATTAATTATTTTAGCTAATTAGTTAACTTTTTTTTATAAACAGCTTATTATAATGATTTTGTTGTATGTATGTTATTTGTAGTGCAGCACAGTTTGTTAGTTTGGATCCTTAATTTATATTTTCTGTAGCTTATCGTTATCTTTGAGGTAAATTATGTAATTAAAATGTAATTTTATGTACAAAACAGTTTATATCATTATTTTTTTCTTCTAATTCTTTTAATCTTTCATTAAATTTCTCAATATATGATAAACTATAATATGTTTATTTATATTTTTATAATATATTATAAATTTGATGCTGCTTTTGATCCCTTATGATTTGAGGGAAATCAAGGAGACATTTTTCTCACAACAGCTTCATCATTTCAGGCTCTAGTTAAATTTGTACCTCAATTTTCATAATAAATTACAGAAATATAATTCAAACTCATTTATAGAGGCTCCTTTGCATGTCTTAATCAAGGGGACAAGCAACTTTAATCAGATAGCTTATATTTATAATTATATTATTAATTAAACTAACAATGACAATATTTTACAACCTGATGGAATTAAGTTTGTGAATTCTTTGGGTTCAGGGCTGGAAGCGACCGAGGGGTCACACCGAGACATATTCTGGTACTAAGGGGTTGACCTCGTCACCTGAAAACCCAAGTTCGACCAAAGACTCAACCCTTGAGTTCTAAACTGACATCTGCTGGGCATATCAAGAGTTAAAAGTAAAGCTTAATACCAATGAAGCTTGTATTAATTACAGCCAGTTCATTTCTAATTCAATTTTAAAACTGCTTGACAATTAAAAAAATTTCTGATTTTTTTTTCTTGCATTGACTGAGAATTGAAACAACCAGAATAATGTTTTTGTTGTTGTATATTTCGATAGAGGATCTTGAGTAATATGGTGAATTTTAAACCTCTATATAACACGTACTTCTAAAATTGTACTGCAAAATGCTCATGTTAATATTTAACACGCAAGCCTAGGGAAAAACGTTGCATAATACATGACTATGACGTCACAGAATTTTCCAGCATAATTTTAAGGGTATTAATTTTAATTACCATTTATATATTGGTGGGAAAATAAATTAATTTTGCTGATAATGATTTCCGTTTATTTTTTTATAAAAATGTTTTGATTTCATTAAATAAGTCAATTTTAACTAATTTGGTATCTCTTCAATTAATATTTTTATTTTGTATTCTTTAATTGTACTGGTATTCTTTTCATACCACATGATACATGTTTGTTTTTGTTTGAAGTGTGAGATTCAAAAAATAGTATATTATTTTCATTTTATGCCACTTTTAATTATTTTATGTTATATACTGTAAAAAGTGTTGTAAATGGTAGCAAGAAAGCTATTTTTATAAAAAAAAAATAATAAAAAATATACAGTATATATATTTTTTTCTAATTTAAAACATTCCTAAACTTAATCCTTTTTAAATCTTTAAAATAATCATGAGACGTTCTAGACGTGAAAAAAAAAAAGCTATTTGAGGGTAGTAAAAGTAGAGGGATGATATTGGATGTCAAATTGCGCGGGAAATATTTAAAGGGCTGGCACACTGCCACTTACATTCGTCTTACCCCCTTCCCCTTTGCTCTGTGACATGGTTCATGAGTCTGCGTGTCACCGTTCTTTATGAACCGAGGAGAACATTTATGCATAACTTTTAGTATGTCTTCATATAATAAGTTTCTTACAAAATGATGCATGTTGTTTGCTTTAATGTCTGACATATTGGTTATTTAATGCAAACAAATTGTAGTAAACTTTCAAATTTATTACACACTTTATGTTGGATAATATTTTAGTTATATATATTTTTAAAAGAATATTATTAAGCTATTTTGATTTTGTTTTATTTTATAATTAAACTATTTTTGGTATATTTTTAATGAATTTACTTTATAAATATAACTATATTACTGTAATGGATATCCTGTAATTTACCAAAGTGAACTGAAAAATATAATAGCTAATTTATTCCTGGAAATAATATTGTAAGACATGCATTTCTAGCTATAATTAAGAAGTAACAACTACTAGGATTAATATATTGATAAATGCGCACACATATATTATGCAGAAATTACATAAAAGATTATAAGGAATAATTAACTTTCTTTATATGCTAATTATTATATTTTCATCACTGCATGCGTCTACATTTTTTATTATATATAATTGTATGTTATTTTTTATTATATGTTTAAATTTCCATATTGTATTTAATAAATTATTATCCTGACTCATCCCCCCTCCCCTCTTCATGTTTCTTAAGTTTTGAAGTCTGGGGATTAAGTATGTAGACACTGAAAAATATATTTTTTTTTTCCAATTATAAATTATAATGATTTATCCGCTGGAAAAATTTACCATTACTAACATTTATTATATGAATTTACTATATATATTTGGGTCCACTAAATTAATACTTTACCTATATACTGCATAATTCTATTCTTTGCATTTCTATAATTCCATTTTGTTACAGAAATTCAGTTAATACAATTATGTTTGCATGTGAAATGGGTCCAGTAAATATTATTTAAATCTACTCAAAATAAATGCTGACATAAAATGAAAAGCATCATAAAATTTATAAAATCGTGTACTTGGTTGTGCGCATCCGACTCTTAATCGTAATTTCGTGAGTTCGATCCCAGCTGAATTTATCCATTTGGCGGCTGCTACCAACTCTTGCATCCGGGATGTGGCATGCTCCATCAATTGCTGACCATCCTGACTCAAGTTTCCATGGTTTCCTCAATCAAAATTATAGACAAATGCTAAGATGAAATACTAAACCATTGCCACCCTAGTTTGAAAAGGACGTTTTAAAATCAATAGCAAAAGCCTGTATTACAAGATACAATTTCGCATACAATTTTTACTTGCAAGAAAATTTTATCTCCATACAAAGAAATGGAGCTGAATTTTTCTTGTAAGGAAAAATTATTTTTATAAGCAATAATTAGAAAAACTGCATCGTGTAATACCGGCTTAAGTTACATTGAGTTCACGAAGGGCCAAAAATTTCAATTGACATTCAAGTGAATGTCAGGAACCTAGCTATACAATGCGTTCAGTTATAAAACAAAAATTTACATAAAATTCTTTAAAAAATCAATTTTAATTACATTCAAATTTTTATAAAAACTGACTTTAATCTTATAATTCTCAAATATTTTGTAAAATCAAAATATTAAATACTGTTAATACTGTTATGACACAAAAAAAAAGTAGACTGGTATGCAATTATAATATTATACTATCTCATTAAATTAATTAATTTAACAATTATATTTTCTTATAAATATAATGTCTAAACTTTATAATAATTATATTTAAAATATTTTAAATTTCTTACACAAAAATGAAGCATTTATAAATTCATTATACTTTTGTATATATACATTAAAGGTATGTCTCTTTTTTTTTTATAAAAAGGTAAAAGGGGTAGGAAAATATAATTAATAATTAAAATAAGAAAATTTACAAGTATGAAAAACGTGGGTGGTGTTGGAAAGATGCTTCTTGTCTTGCTAAAAAAAAGTTTAAAACAGAAGAGAGAAGGTAATACCAGCAGAGAAACAAATTTCCTTGTATCTTGTTTTATCTGCAAAGACCCCGTGTCGCTCCCACGGTATCGGAATTCCTACTCTACGTCGCTACCGCCTTTGAAGCCTTCTCTCAAAAGTTTAAACCTGGCTTTTGCTTGCTAGCTCCTTTATATATAATATGTTACGATCTTTGCTTAAGATCCGCCACTGTATATACCTTTACATATAAAATTTTTATAGATAAAACATTACAAATTAATTCTTAAAAAAAAAATAACATTTGTCAATATCTATTTGTTATTTATTTAAATATAAATTGAATTAGATATTTATATGTGTTTGTAAAATGTCACGAATTGATTGAACTACATTTTTTTATAAAGATAATTTAGATAAAGAATTAATGTTTTAAACATTTTATAGTAATGGTCACCTTTTTTTAACTACGATTTCTCTATGGGTGGTCTTAAAAGAGAAAAACGTTTTATTTTTCTAATCAATTACCAAACTGTAGCGTCTATATGGTATAAAAATTTGATAAAATAAAGAAAGGTGCACTCAAAAACGATGTCGTTAATAGCTGTTATCAATTTGAATAAACAGCTTGCCTTATTAACTCCCTTTTTTAAATTTATAAAAAAAAAGAGTGAATCGACATTTTTTATAGTTAATGTCACATAATGAAATAAAATTGCTATACTCTATTATATTTATTTTTAATTGGTAACGCTAATCAAATAAGGAATGCATCCAAGACTATTACATAGGCAAGGAATTCAGAATGCCACGTGCGGGGAAAGGAAGAAATTTCTTAAATCGGAGAAATATTTTGGATTCTGAACATTGATAATGTAGTTTAACAATCGAAGATATGCATAACTCTTTATATAAAAATACACATAATTATGTAGTAATGAAATATTTTAAAAGTAATAAATTTTATATTTCAATCCAAATTTATATCAAATTTTATAATAAGTTACAGATTTTAATCTATTTTAAAATGCATTTCTAAAAATTTTAATTTAAAACATCACATTGGTAATAAATTTCAATAAGAGAGTGAATTATTTACATTTTACAAAAATTAAGTATTTTTGGGGGGACTTAACTATTTTAATTTTAATTGAAGTCGCTCATTTTATCTTGAAGTGCTGCAAGAAAAAAGTACAATACGGACAAAAAATATATAAAAATTTGTCAATGCAAATAATGCAATGACCTTTAATTCTTAATTCCTGTTTTTTTCTTTAAATGTTAAATTTTGATGATTGTAATGTGTATTGAGTAATAACAACTAATTTAGAGAGAATATTTAAATATTTATACATGCAATGAATATACAAATGCTTTTTTTCTTAAATGATTTTCTAATTTTCATTTTTGAAACATTAATGTTACGTTTGATCATATTTTTTGTTTATTATAAAAAATGACAAATTAAGTTCGATATTAGAAGAATTATATATTGTGGGATTCCAGTTGCAAGTTTTATTATTACAAAATTATTTCATAAGAAAATTTCAAATTAATTTTCATTTCAAGATTTCAGTAACTGTGCTTCCATCTATTGAGCATGACATAAAACCAATTGCAACTCGTGCGGAGGTACGTTTGAAGCACGTGGCGCCATCCCAGCGGAAAAAGTATGAACTAGAAAGAGCACCGGCGACTAGTGGGTGGTGGGCGAGGCAGCATCAGCTCTGGGTATAGGAGGGAGGAGGTGGCAGCAGGCGCCGGGCGGGAGGGACTGCGGACATTCAGGTAGGCCACTGCGGCAGGTGTTACCCTTCCTTATATTGGTGCTCACCCTGAAAATCTTACCCTGACCTAACCTACCACCACCACCTGTAGCACACCACTGGGAATGACGTAATATAATATACCCCGGCTTTTGTTTATAATTTAATTAACTATAAAATTTAATTAATAATGTTAATACAATGTATGATGGGAGTATTTTTATGTGTGTAATAAATTTTTTTTGCCTGTGTCTGCAAGTCATTAATATTAATGTTATACAGGTGGTAGATTTGAACTTTGACCTTTTCACATTTCCGACAGATGAGGAAATGTATAGTTTTAACGCACGCGTATAAAGAATATTTGTATAATATTGTGAAATTGCTTTGCTCTTAAAAATCATAATAAATCATTACATGAGAAAGAATAATAAATAATAGGACAAAAATATTGTATATAAAATGGAATTATTTAAATCACATATTATATAAAAGAAAAACATTTTCATATTTATATATAAAAAAATAAACAAAATTTTGATATATTTTGTAATAAATATTTTGCCATGTTCCATTGCCAACTAAAGACTATAAAAATAAATTGAGAAAATAATCCATAAACAGCAATATCGAAATAGTCTTAATATAATTTTGCCAAGTTATTTGGCTCAGAATGTAAATGATTTTTGGCAGTGTCTGTTATGACTTTATTATAGTGGGTGATAATATTAAATCAAAAACAGAAACACGCAATAGAAATTTACATAAAGTGTGCTCGTATATACTTCTTCGTGCATAACAAAAGAATTTAAATAGCAAACAGAGCTGTAATAATTTCATATAAAATCTGGATAAGACGCTTCGTTTACGTGACTTATACACACGGAAAGAACAAATATAAGCATTATTTTGAGGTGCCATGGCCAGAAAGTTTTTTGTTGTAGATTTTTTATGAAATGTACAAATTATACCCTTGTTTTTCTACTCAAGGATGAAAAGATTTATAGATTAATACGCCAAAACACATTGTTCAATTTTATAAGCTTTGCATTTTAAATTGATGGACCATGGTCTAAGTTTCGGTAATCAAATTTTGTACTTAAATAGCTTACTATAATTGTGCATTGTATATATTAATTGGATGTAACTCAATTCCAACTTCCAACCAACAGGGATTTTATTTGGTTGAACGGTTTTTGTATATATTTTAAATAAAAAAACTTCAAAAAAGTGGAAAAAAGAAACCAATTTCAATCTTTAATTCGATATTTAAGGGTACCTCAGTCTAAACATTCCAACACCTAATTTTGCCAATTTATTTATCCAGCAGCATTTAATTTAAATGCATTTTATTTCTCTTTTATTTTCTAGCCACTCTAAATTCTGTTCTTTGGCAAATCGATGACAGCCCACATGAATTATGCTTGTAAACTTGCTCTGAATTTCAGATGGGATATGCTAGGACGAGTTTTTCCTAGCGAAGAATGCTCTTAGATATTGCAAGATACCAGTTTATAAATCTTATAATCTACAAATATACATATTAACTTTTAAGAGACAACATGCAATTTGAAATTTGTATAATTATGATGATTTCTTAAACTAATAAATTTCTAATTTCATTATTTATGATTTTATTTTTGTAGAATAAAGTGTCTGCAAGAGCTGTTTTATAAATCTTAAATTATTGCAGGAGTTAAGATAAACAAAGGAAATGATTTTTTCATGTTTTGCGTTTTTTTTTTTTTAATCAACCAAAAAAACTTCAATAAATGAAATCATTATAAAATCATATATTTTTACGCTAAGCAAGAAAAGTATTATGAGTACATCTCTTGTTCTATGACGTCACAGGATGTCCGCAGCGAGTGCAGTGTTGGTCACGTGGTCCCCACTGAACGCGACAGACGAGCAGTTCAACGTCACCGCGCCGCCCGGTACGTAGCCCCTAGTGTGTATGTTTCCCGCCCGACCGTCCGGTTCAAAGGGTTGCATACTTCACAGGCGTTTCTCGTTCAAGCAAAGCGAGGCCTCGTTATGTATGAACCACATCTCATTATAACGATGTTTATGTGACCATATACAGTGCAGTCCTAGTCAAAAATGATGGAATGAATCATAAGTGCTAAAATATTCCTTCCTCTGACCAGTGTCAAGGGAGGATTAACCCCAAATAGTTGTGTTATAGGCCCCCTTCTCTTTGAGGGTTAAATATTTCAAAATTTAGGGGGGGTATCTACAAAACTCTTAAGGAAATTTTATAGATTAAAGCCATTAAATTAATTATATGGCACTAAAAAAATATTGATAAATTTGTGCTAAAAATAACAGTTTTAAAATTACCACTTTTTTAATTTCGGAGGCCTTAAAACAATTGGCTTGCATATCATATTTTTTAAAATATTGAAGGGATACAGAGAAAATATGAGATACAAACTCGATAATTATACTTTCTGATAAAAGTTGTTTAAACTCGATAATTATACTTTCTGATAAAAATTGTTTTTCGATTCCTAAAAGTTTAAACTAGCCTGTATCGTCATGTATCGCGAATATGAATTGCCTGGTTTACTCATTCGTGAATAGAGACTATTTGCTTTAAAATAACCTAATGGACTGATAAAGTAATAAATCAATAATTGGATTGTGTTAATATATTTCTTTACAGCTGATTTAAAATATATATATATTCAATTTTAAAATATAAAATTTAGAAATTAAGATAATTTGATTATATCAATGCTGTGTTGTTTTTTTATTCAAGCGGAAAGATTGCAGAACAATTCAGTGTGCCCACAGTGTTAATTATATTATACATGTAAATCACCCGGCATAGAGGGCGTTATAGTGATGAGGGTAGTGAGGAGAAGCGTCAGTCCTATCGCAACCATTCTGAGAGTTTTAACGTAGAGTATTTAATTGAATTAAGATTATAATATCAGCTGTACGAAGTTTGTACTATTTTTACTTAATTAAATGTACAACCGTTTCCATGGAAAATTTCCGTTTGTGGCGCGCCTTATTAATTACCATGTTCTACGTAACAACTGCATTTTGTTAAATATGCTTATAGTTAGTTAAATGTAAAATTTCAGAGAAAATTAGTCAGTTTTATAAATACAAAAAAAAAATAAATAAAATCAAGCAAATAAACGTACAATATAGTAAAATTATGACTAAGAAAAATAAAATAAAATAATAATTAAAATTTCTGTTATGCAGTTAAAAAATTGGTTTCAAAATGAATATTTCAAAATGATTACTAATACAAAGAAAATAAAAGTGAAAAAACAAAAAAAAAACAAAACATTTTTTGATGTATTACGCGGAAGATTCCAAAAAAATCAAATAATTATTATTGCAACAATTCAAATAAAATGAAAAATAAGGACTAAAAACTTTCATCAATGGAAAGCATAATATAAATCAGATTTGTAGCACTGCAGTACCATTTATCTAACGTTAATGGAAATAAAATAGCTCGAACTGTAGCGCCATCAACTGATAAGAGTCGCGAGCATGTGGATTGCTACAACTGAATTCTCAGTGCCAAAAGATAAGAGAAGATTAGTGCAAAATGAATCTGCTTTATTGACCGTTTCATTATTATCTCACAATACATACCACATAATCTGGTAATCTCTTGGCTCTCATGTTTTTCCTCGCATCAATGTACTGTACGCAATAACATTGAAATAAAATGTAAAGTTTTGATTTCTTAAAAAAATTGCCTTCTTTTTCATTGCAAAAAGTCAGAAATTAAAAAAAAAAGCAATTGAAAGGTTTAATAAATACATCTATCTTATATATTTTCTTACAATTTTTAAAAAATATATTTTTTATTGGAAATTTTCAACAGATTTTAGCTTCTTTATGACTAATTTTAAAAGGTCCTAGAACGTTAATTTTTCAGCTGTTTGAATGTAGATACAGCTTCCTCGTCTCTTCCATACAGACGGACTCAGCTGGTGTGCGACGTGGCACGACCCGCAGCACGTGCTCTTCCAGCTGGCCAACACGAGCTTCCTCGTCTCTTACCTGGCACCCAGCTCGCGCCACGGCATCCTCTTCATGCACGCCACGCTCATCTTCGGTGAGTTAATGTACTCCCCAAGACAGAAGTTTCTGGATACCCGTGCTGCCTCTCTAGGCCATTGTATGAACTAATATCATTTTAGTAGCATTACTGCAACTTTTGGTCAGTCACAACAGCAAATTTTATCTTTATTAGTTTCACATATTGACCTACTGGTGGCAGCACAGTCATCTAGAAATTTTTCTCGGGTGGTTTTTATACGTACAGTTAATTGGTGGTTTTATGTTTGTAGAGTAGCAAAATAATAGTAACAAAATTTGCTTAATGTCAATTATCCTTTTTATTAATTAAAAGCACTGCAGCAATTTTAAAGCGTAATGGATTATTCTACGTTATTTCAAGTTCCCTATAAAGATTTCAGGCATTGTTTATGGTGCCATCTACTCGTGCTGCGATTATTTTTGAAATTTGGAGTTGAATATTTCAATATTGATATTTAATTAATCAAAGAAGAGACATTCGTATTAAAAATTTTCATTCATGACGCATTCATAATTATTATATTCGTATATTTAAGACTTTTTTGTACAAGATTAAAAAGCATTTAAAATCATATATAATATACAGAGTTTGATAATGTAATTTATTTCCAACACTTTACGAAATAATCCGGCCATTACAGTTTGGCTAGCGAAGTTGACTCCCACCACCAAATGCGTTGGTTTAAATTTCATCAGTTCAGCCACAAAAGCTATTGTGTAGATCTGGCGAGGGACCAAAAACGCTTTGAGGTTATAACGCTTTCTTTCAATTTTACTTTCTGGCCTAATTATATTAGATAATGTAATATATCAGTGTGGTCATTGCGTTGTCCCTTTTAGTACTCATACATATTAACGTCAACAACCTACAAATAATTACAATATAATCATTTTATCACCTAAGATGGTGCTAACTTGCCTGTGATTTCGTATCACTTTAAAATAAGCAACATATTTTTTACAGTCCTGGAAGTATTTTTAAAAATTTATTGAAAACTCTTTTTGTGACGTCACTAGGTGTCCCTCCTTAAGGAAAGGATAGGAATTGCCGCCGCGTGACGTCACAAAAAGAACTTTCAATAATTTAAAAAAAAAAAAAACTTTCAGGACTGTAAAAAATCTGAAAAAATCAGGGTAGCATAACTTTGCATTCCTGCAATAAAAAAATTGAAGTCGATACTCCATTAACAAGATTATTATTTTCAAGTGTAATTCTTTCATTTTTCCTACACTGGCCGTCACATTTGTCTTGCGTTTTCATCGTGAATATTCGGAACCACTCGTGTTCGGCCAATGAGGTTCTTTGTTACAAACTGTCAACCAATGACCGAGGACGTTACAAACACAAGTTAAATGTGACGCACAGTGCAATTAACCTTAATATGATATATTATTTTCTCCGTGTAATCTATATACGTAATATGTTGCAGGATTTATGCTGTTCTGCACTTGGGCTTGGAACATAATTTGCGCTGCAGACGTCTTCACTTGGAATCTGTTTTTTATGTTATTTAATATCGGCCAGTTACTCTACATAGTTTATCAGATGAGGCCAGTTAGAGTTGATTCGGAACTAGAAGAAGCGTATCAGACCTTATTTTATCCGTTCAAGGTGAGCTTGTAATAAATAACTTTATTTTATGATGCTTTTTACTTTAATTACAATTTTAATACTTAGGTCAAGTACTGTAATTAAATTTAATTTCTTTTAATAAGAGTTTGCAATGCTTTGCATTAAAATTATATGAGAGAGTTTAAGAAAATAGTAATGTTGTATATAAATGAAGGTTTAATTAAAACTAGTTTATGGCAAAATGCATTTTAATTAAATAGGAATTAAGTTCATTGCAAGAGTAGTAAAATAGGGAGTTAATGAAACTATTTTTTATATAATTATGTCATGGAAATATTATTAGAAATATAATTATTTTCTTAATAGTAAATAAAGTTGAATATTAAAAAAAAAAACTTGGTACCAGGTTCAAGCAGCACTAGATTTAGTACTGGAATTTAATAAAGGAGTTTAATATAAAAAAATGCAAAACCTCATCTACAATGCATAATAATTACATACATGGGGGTATGAAGCTTATTGTATATTATAATTTTGAATTGTATCATTACACAATAAAGTAAAAGACGCTTTACGCTTTTAAGTTTAAGACTTGGGATGAATGTCTTGGTCCACTTTGGATGAAATGTACAGTTGATAGCAAATAAATTAGAACAACAATGATCCATCGTTGTCACGGTATAAAGTTTAAATTTCCTTCTAGCTTGTCACAATTCTCTTAGAATTTTCGCTCCATCAATAATGCCCGCCTACTCACCAATAGAGCGGGCATCGTTGATGGAGTGAAAATGCATAGAGAGAGCTGTGATAAACTCTAAATTTAAACTTTGTAAAGGACTGTTGTTGTTCTAATTTATTTGCTATTGACTGTACATCGCAGGTGTCACGTCTCTCCTTCAAAAAGATGATGGGCAGTGAGTTCGCTCAGATAATGTCCCTACACGCTGGCGAGGCGTACGCCATGCAGAATCTGACAAGAACGGACCGTCTGGGACTGCTGCTCTCCGGCAAGGTGAGTGACCCCGTGACCTTGAGCCAGTGACCTTGAACGTGTGACCCGACAGGTGAACGTCATGTCGGACCACCAGTTCCTACACCACATCCTGCCTTGCGAGTTCTTGGACTCTCCGGAGTTCGAGTCCAGTCGTGCCAACACGGAGGACAAATTCAAGGTAAGTACATGGCTCAGTATACATATAGTCAAATTTATGTATTATTACGACCGGAAGTAGCCGGAAGTGAGTAGTTTCTGATCTTCCTATTCGTATTTCAGCGTTACAATTTCAAACATAGGTCAGTACTTTTACTGCAAAATAACCTTTTAGATTCTTTCAAATTGAGTTACTAACAGAATATACACAAACTTGACACTTCCGGCTACTTCCGGAGGGAATTTCAAGTTAATTTGACTGTACCGTATGTTATTTCAGGTAGAACATAAATTTAAGAATAAATGTTCAACTTTTACTGATAGTTCAGTATACAATGAATTCCGTATCACTTGAATTGAAAAGGTTTTTACAGTTTATAAATTTGTATGGCCTCTTTAATTAAACTTCTGTGATTGTTTCGTGTCTTCTGCAGTCGTTACTTTGAAATTGGTAACGTTGTTTTCTCATTGGCCAGAAATCGAACCGATCGTGGAGAACTTTCGTAAAAATTCGATCTTTGATCTGACCTACTTTTGATCAAATTGGTCAGATTGGATACGACAAATTCGATTATAAATTCGCGACCGAATTATAAAAATATAAAATTTAAACTTAAAGAACTGCAAAAAAATGCTAAATAATATAATTTCTGGTAATAAAAAGAGCACTGCAAAATTTGCAATATGCTAAAATATATAATAATTATTCTGATTTAAACAGTGGCTATAAATTCAATTATACTGACTGAAAATTTATACAAAATTTATTCCAAAATTACAATTAATATTAAAATTGAAATATCTTTTAACTATATGGAGTAGAAATTGAAAACCTGTAATTCACCTTAAAAAGCAGCTATATTTTCAGGTAATTGATAATACTTTTCACATGTTCTTTTTCTGATTTTTATTGAGTAAATAATATATCTTCTATTTAATAATATGTTAAAAAAACATGAAAAATTACATCATAATACTGACAATGAGATGATGGTTTTGCGTGTTACTAAAACAGCTATCTTCTCGTGTTTGTATGAACAACAAATTATACAAAAAGTAACTATCTCCTTACAAAGTGCAATTAGGACATGATGAAACGTATCTACTTAGTAATTAAAAATAGGTCAAGTAAGTATTTACGTGCATGAATTTAATGTAAATAATCTTCATATAAAAAAACGAGAACATGGAAAAGAGATTAAAACTCGTTATAATTTATTACATGTACGCAACACGCCATCAAATCGTATTAGTTATTGTGATAATAACAAAAACAACAACAATTTATTAAACAAAGATAATTTAAATTATGTAAGCTATAATATTATTAACATAATGTTGTTTAGATTTATGATGTAAATCCTTTACTTGTCAAACTAAAAATTCATCTTTTTGCATTTATGAAGATAAAAGTTATGAATTTTTAATAAGTAGAATGATTAGTTGATTGTTTGTGACCTTGTTCAAAAAGTAATTTATCTTATGACTGGACATTACACGGAAAAAACAAACAAATGGATGTATTTGTACTATTTGTGATAAAATCATAGATCGAGTGATTGCTATTTACTTGAACAAAAAAGCACGAAAAAAAAATAAAAAAGAATACCTCCATTTTTTTCAAAGATAATTTTATTAATATTATTATTATTGAATCATTTTGTTTATTTATATGTATACGGACAGGAGAATCAAGATACAAAAATACAAAACTTTTTCTCCGTGTATGTGAAAAGTATAATGACGCAGTAGGCTGATGTCAACTTAATGTAACTCTTATCTTTTTTACTTACAAGTAAAAGTAAACCATTTTTGTCATGTAATTAATTAATTTATTTTATTTCTTTTAAATACGCACGTAATATAATTAAATGGAACACGAACACAGTTTTACAATAATATAATATTCATAAAAAAAATGACTTTAAGACAAGAATTTATACTTTTTTCTGGAAGGCGAGTCTGAATAATTAATTAAATTTTAATTTTATTGTTGGATTGACCTTATATTTAGAAATACATTAAAATTAAGGAAATCGAGAGCAGAAAACAATGAATAAACAATAATAAACAATGAACAATGGAATTTTGTTATTACATGTTTATTATTATTTAGATGCCAGACCTCGGTTTATGCAAACAATTTTACTTTAAGACCTTTTAAATCGCGTTCTGTAAAACAACGTGCCGTCATAGTCACGTTTTAACATGTTGAATACAGACATTAAATTCTATGACGTCACAGCGTTTTACATCACGATTTCAAAAGCGGCTAAATATTTAAAACAAAATCAAAACTCGAGATCTGCTATTCAAATGTGCATTACAAATTCTGTCCATTCAAGGTCTCCAATCAGACCTACACCTGTGGTTATCACGTGTTCCCAGGTGTCGATCGTGGCGGCCTCCTCTTGCCGCTACATCTACTGGCAACGCACGGCGCTCGACTACCTGTTCGTGAAGGAGCCGTACCTGGCCACCGTCCTGACTACCCTGATTGCCCGGGACATCACCACCAAGCTGTACACCATGAACACAAAGGTACGACCTTGGAGGTTTATAACTGGAGGTGCAAATTTTAACTTAGAAAATGAGACTGTGGGTGGCCACATTAGAGTAGTTAAATCAATATGTCATGGCGACCCTAACGTATCTGATGACCTAAGACTTCACGAAGTAGAAAAAAAAAAAATTAAATTCAAATGCATGGTTTCAAATGCACTTGCACAATTGCAGGGCCATCGTATGGCAGCCATCTTGTCTTGCTAACTGCTTCACAGCACTGGTTACAGTGTTATATTGAGTGATATGTGATATTCAATTTTTGAGCACCTGAATATTAAATATAATTAGGAATAATTTGCCATTATAATACCTACGCTGATTTTTGTTTCACACTAGCTTCACAAACGTGTAATTTCTTAAAAATTTTGTATTATACAAAGGAACTTATTTCTGTATCATGCTTCATAAATTACACTCATTGCAATTATATCATAAAATTATAGTATGTGACATTTTATATAATTATAAAATCAATAGACAATATTAGAGTAATTTGAATTGGTCAGTTTTCCGCATTTTGTGTATCATGGAATTTAGTGTATTCATTGCATCAATTGCATGTATTGTATATTTTAATATATACGTATACGAATGAAGTTGATGCAGGTATGCGGACGAAACTTCAAAATAACAGCAACAATGACAAAAATGCTACATGTTATTGTTGTTCAGATTGTGACGACCCGCGGCTCGCACCTCGACATTCGACTGCCCAGCATCAGCTCGGTGGCGTTCGGTACCGCGGTGGCTGGAGACTACAAGACCCCGCCCCGGTCATCGAGGCGCACGCAGCTCACAGACAACGGTATAACCTCTCTCTGACCTTCATTCAAATCTCCGATTGATTACTTTCAGCGCTACGTTTAGCATATCTGGAACACATGAAAATTTGCATGCATTCAGCGTTAAAATAAAGAGTTTTAACTTTATGACTTTATTTAATATAGTATTAAGGGGCTTTTCCATAGACGAGCGATATCGAGTGGGGTGAGAAAAGCGCACTTGATTCAATGTCATATGGCGGCCATGTTGGCGTGAAAAATTCGCGGCGAAAAAGCGATTTTTCTATGATACGGCCGTCATATGATATTAAAGCAATTGCGTCTTTCTCGCCCAGCCAATTAAGCCCCGCTCGACATCGCTCCATGAAAAAGCACCAATGCTATGATATTAATTTAAAGGCTTATACTTATCACTAAAAACGATACTATTAGTGATTTATTGATATTAGATAATAAACAAGACTTATCAATCTCTGCGTCCTTACTGTCCTTATTTGAGATCTGAATGTGTTAATTTGTTGTAACTGCGCAGTGTTCACGAGTAACTTCCCGTCCGCCAAAGACACGGGTCTGCTGCTGCCGAACGGTCGCCTGCAGATGGAGCCTCTGAGGGAACTTCCGTCCCAGGATGACCTCGCCTCCACCGCCGGCGTGCAGAGTTGGCTGGAGACGAGCTCGCGCTTCCATGGCAAGCAGACGCCAGAAAACCACTAGTCGTGACGTCACTAACTAGCCGTGACGTCATTGACTAGCCATGATGTCATTAGCTGGCTGGAGACGAGCTCGCGCTTCCACGGCAAGCAGACGCCAGAAAACCACTAGTCGTGACGTCATTAACTAGCCGTGACGTCATTGACTAGCCATGATGTCATTAGCTGGCTGGAGACGAGCTCGCGCTTCCATGGCAAGCAGACGCCAGAAAACCACTAGTCGTGACGTCACTAACTAGCCGTGACGTCATTGACTAGCCGTGATGTCATTAGCTGGCTGGAGACGATTTCGCGCTTCCATGGCAAGCAGACGCCAGAAAACCACTAGTCGTGACGTCATTAACTAGCCGTGACGTCATTAGTTAATTCTCATGATATGACGTCATTTGATGAAATGCGTGACGTCACATAGACATGTTTCTAAACCCTACTCGATGCAGTATATTGCAATTTCTAGACATACAATCGACCTTATGTACTTGGATATAAGGTCGATCTACTGCAGAAAGTGTAAACTGGGCAGGGTTTACGAACATATGTGACGTCATTGGCTCAATCATGTGACGTCATTGGCTAACCTTCGTGACGTCACTGGATCACCTTTATGACGTCACTAAGTTAACATGATAGCAAACGACGGTCGACGACAGATGCATGACACCCACTACTAGCTGCATTTGATCAAGGTTTTCATGGTGTTTGTCATTTTAGCAGACATTTTGAACCGACTTACTTGACATAAGACGAGCCTGAAAACAGGATATAAACTGGACGTGACATCCCCTGTAGTATACCTGTAGTCTACTGTCACTGGATTTACCTGCTTGATATCATCATAATTATTACAGGTACCCAAGCCAGCTGCACTTATACCAATTTATTGAATAATATTTAGTCAAATAATATGTTATACAATATATCGCTTTTATAAAATTTTGTATTTCTAAAGTAATGGATTTTTCCAAAGTTACACATCGAGACAGGCTAAAAATTACCAATATTTTTCTTTTGTTAGCATACTTAGCATTGATAAATAATAAAAGCATAGTAAATTTAAACACTTAAACTTTGTATGTAAGAATGGTTTTATTGATCCAGTGCTATGCTTACGTACCTAAAAAATTGCTAATGTTCTTTTGGGGCTAAAATTTGGAAAATTTCGAGTTGTACGGAACAATATTAAGAGCTTATTAAGCAGAAATTATAAAATTTAGTCACTTTATCCTAAATACTGTAGTATCAGTATATGCACGATGCTTCCGATAATGCACAACGATCTAGATCTAGATTTAGTCTAGTAAATAAAATATAATGTCTCTTTAATAACTTGTCTGCACGCATCGCATAGGTTTTTTTACATTTTAAAAAAAATGTGTTAAAATGTGTTAGATTTATGTGTTAAAATTTTGTAATATTTATACTTATTGGAAATTATACTGGAAATTAAATTCTAAACTGCAATATTCCATGGAAGATAATTTTATTATGCATTGATGATAAAAAATATATATATGCTTTTTCATTTTTTGTGATGAACTGGCATTTTAATAAAAAAATTACCAATATTTGCCTATTTTTAGGCTAAAGAAATATCGAAAATTCAGTTATCAAAATTTTTCAACTGTGCAGCATACTATAAAATTTTTTCTTACAAAAAATTTTTAGCTTCATATGAAGTTGAATTTTTTTAACTTTTCTCGTAAGAAAAAATTCTTTGCAATAATTATAAATATTCTATCTTTATCTTGTAATACCGACTTAATAAAAAAAAATGTACACTGTTGCAATTTTGTTCCTTTAAATTGACTTTAAGTCTTCTAATTTATTTTTGTTGCGAAATGCTCAAAATAGGTCTTTTTGTAAACCCCTGACCAGCGCTCTCGATTTAATTTTTTTACAACATATATGGGCGTGATTCGAGAGTTAGATAACCAGCTTTCATACACCCATGGTTCATGTAAGCCTAACTCAAAGATGCTAACCGCGGTTATTTATAGAAAACTGGCTATCTTTCTGGTTATTTCAATGCAGACAACGTTGAGGGTTTAAGAAGAGACCTAACACGTTGTTAGATTTCCTGCCTCCAAATAAAAAATAAAAAAAATGCCATGAATTGTGATATAGTGTAGATTGCACCGAGCCGCCTAAATATCTGCATAGCACTCACAGTTTTGCAAGAGACTGCGGACTTTAATGTTAAAGCAAACAAAAACTCTGCACTAATGTTTTTATCCTCTTAAAAACACATTAAATAAATTTTCTCGCTACATTTAACTTAAAAAATATAGTAAAGTTGTGTATTCTGTATTTTTAACTATTTTATAAGTAATTTTTTCATTTACATTATAATATGTAAATGAAAATGCTTTAAATTAAAATTTTCTATTTATAAATTTATTCTCTATGATTTTTTTTATCATGCATGGAGAATGAAGTATTTAGTATTTATTCAATTGAATGCATTTGAAAATTATGTTGTGTATATTTCAGTATATTAAATTTAATATTAATAAAAATTATTACAAAAAAAAAAAAAATAAAAGGTTTTTTATTATATTTTTATTTTAACAATACCTTACTTAATTTATTTTTCATGCAAATGATGTGCTGTTAGAATATTATAAAAAAAAAACTTAATTGCTATAAGCTATCTAAAAAAACACACAAGAAACATGATAATGCAAGCTAGATCAGAAGATAGCATTTTATTATTTATCAGGGGCAGATATGCAACCTGCTCAACATGTATGTACAGCAAAAAGCCTAAGCAAACGCTGCAGGGGCTAAAGGCGCGGCTCGCGTGTGCATTCCTAGTATATTGTAAACACTGCGGTTGGAGAACAACAACCGGCAGATACGTACACTGGAGTGCTGGAGAGTTACCGTGACGTCATCGTCTGAAAAACAACAACCGGCAGATACGTACACTGGAGTGCTGCGGAGTTTTCGTGACGTCATCGTCAGGAGAACAACAACCGGCAGATACATATATACACTGGAGTGCTGGAGAGTTACCGTGACGTCATCGTCAGGAGAACAACAACCGGCAGATACGTACACTTAAGTGCTGAAGAAATCCCATGACGTCATCATGTCACATGATCACCGAAGGTAACGAGCTCTGAAAAGAAAAGAAAATATATTTTTTAATATTATTCAACACGAAGGGAGGGGGGTGTTAAGGTAACTATTTGCAATTAAGGGAAATATCTGAGAGGTAACCCCGTTCACCTACAGAGCTCTTCTAAAATGAACATTGCCAGAATTAGCATCCCTCTCCCCCTACCATCCTTCCAAATTTGAAAACTGAAGCTACCTTTAATTTATAATTTTAAGAATGTACAGATTGACTGTTCAGTGCATTATGCATACAAAAAGCAATTATCATAACTACATAAATATATAGCAGGTTCGTGCAAGGTTTGTCAGTATATATAGTAAAGAATTTGCAGTACCATAACGCTGATTTTTCTTTCTGAATAATTTCTTCATTACGAAATAATATAAGAAATTCGAAAATAGATCTTGTAACAAACGCAGTTCTTCCCTAGTTCTTAGTTCTTAACACTAATTTATTTGTATCAGTGCAGTACGAATTTATAAATAATTAATTGCATTTAGACATGCACACTGCATTATAAGTAATTTTTTAAAAGAATTTATAATATTATAAAAAAGATTAAGACAGAATTTTAGCCTTATAAATAAAAACATTTTAAATTCAGTTTTTAGATTATGTTATAAAAAAAAAAAATACCTTGAATAAATGAATTTATAATGAATAATTTAAATTTTTAATATAATAAAAATAGCTAAAAATAAAGAAAGACAATATTTAAATTTAATTGCACTTAAAAAATAAAAACGGAAGAAGTGCTTTCTTTTAAACACCTTTTACTTTTTTAATGGTGCAATTAGTCTTTGTGTTATACGTGGAGTGCTCTCAATAGTGACGTCACAGCTTTACATGGTGATACACAGTATATCATTGCAAGCCAAGGATTCTAGAGGTAAGGCTTACAACGAAAAATTGAAGAAGAATTCGACTATTTTTGTTTTAAATATTCGGAACAATTCTCTAACTAAACTAGCAGCCTCTATTACCAATAGAGGCTTCAAGTCAGCTGATTTTTCAGTGTTCCCACCGTCCCATCCAAACCTATGTAAAAAAGAAAACGCGAATTCCTTTTTTTTCACTAAGAATAAAATTTTTTGGGGGAAAATTCCTTTACGGAACAACGGTCTAAACCAAAAAATACAGTTGATAATTTAAGATTTAGATTTTTTACGTCATTTATAACCGAGGAAAGTTTAAAAAACAAAAATCACTTTGCTTTATTTTCAAGTGCAAGATGGACCTTAACGACACAAATGAGCATCGCTCAATGAACAGCTGGTCATGACGTAGTGACGTCACTGGGTTACGGTAATATCAGCTGACTTCAAAGCAAGCTATCCTCTCTAAAGTGTTATCCTTGATCATATGACTTCTGTTACATGCACTCGTGAATAAAATAAATATTCAAGTTTGTAATAAGAGAGTAAGTAGTTATCTTTATCCGATCTTTACTGACAACAAATTAACTTCTTTAGATACTTTATCATGACGTAATAAGTGATATAAAATGACACTCGGAACACGCTCTCGTATAAATTGCAATAATAAAATTTACAACGTCTCATCTCACTGGCTTTAAAAAAAGATCGCTCAATGATAATTCTCTTATTTATTATTTTTTTAAAACGTTAAGTTTTATAGTTATAATACTCAAGTATTTATTTCAGTTCATTAATTATGATTTTAATATAAATTATTAATAAGGTTTATCTGTTGTAAAAGATATATTGAAACCATATACAAACAAGCTATTAATATAATGTAGGCCAATAGTAACGTAAAAAGATTTATCGGTAACTACAGTCAAATTTTTGTAACAATATATCCGAAATTAACCGGAAGTGTAGGATTTCCGGTCTTCCTATTCGTATTTCAGAGTTGTATTTTCTCACATAGGTCAGTACTTCTACTGCAAACAAATCTGTAAAATTTCAAAACTGAATTACAAACACAATAGCCACAAACTTTACACTTCCGGCTACTTCCGGAGAAAATGTTAAATTAATTCGACAGTATTTACCAAAGATTTACGTTTATCGGAAACTCCTGTAGTTTCAATATTGATACAGTGAAGTGTAGGGGGAAAATTAACTAGGTCATTAACCTCAAAGGATCAAGCATTAAATAAAAAATGTGGTTATAATTTGTTTTTTGTTGACCGCGTTAAGATGAAATTATAGGCAATATCAAAATACTTATATTTTATAATATAAATATGCAAAGCATAATAAATACAACATGGATACTATCATACATTAAGATTCAAACACTGCAGCATTTCGAGCAAATATAATGACCGACAGTTTTTTGTATCCTTGTTAACTAAGATCATGAGCTAAAAAGTATGTAATTATTATGTAATTATGTTAAATAGTCTGATATTTCCTTCGTAGTGTGTTTACAGGGATACAAATTTCAGAAATTTAATGTTCTTATTAAATATGTTATTTATTGCATTCATAGAGGGAAAAAATAAATAAAATCATGGTTGAGTATAAAATTTACATTGAAAGTATGACTGAGGCATAATGTCAATAGTTTGTGTTAAATAACCACAACATTGCGTCGTCATACTAGTATACGGTCATGTCAGCACACGGCTAACACGTGTTTTGTCCAAGACCCCAGTGACACGAACTACACTCAAATTAATTTGATATCCCCTCCGGAAGTAGCCGGAAGTGTCAAGTTTTTTGACTGTTCTGTTTGTAATTTAGTTTTAAAATTTTGTATAGTGGTTTTCAGTAGCAGTATAACTGGCTCTTATTTGAAATTACTTAATAATTGAGGTGAAATAAAATTCATCTTTCATTCGCTATCTCTCCTCGTCTAATTCCCTCCTTTTAGCACCATTTTAGAGGAAAAAATAGAGGGTATTACGTCTTCTTTCCTCTTATTTAGCATAAAGTGTCAGAAATATTGTCTCGATTTCATCTTCACTTTGAGCGAGGAAAAAATAAGATATGTTTAAAGGGGTAAAAAGATTAGTTTTAGACGTGTAAAGAATGATTTGAAGACGTAAAACAAAAAAAAAAAAATCAGTTAGGATATATCACTAAAACACAAACAGGAAGTTCAGAAACTACACTTTCGATGGGAATGTTATGCTAATTCGACTATATTACTGTCCAGAAATTTACCAACTGAGAAATTGTTTGAAATTCTCCAGTTGTTCTGAGCTGCTTTGATGAGAGCTTGTGAATAATTTGAGCTTCATTCACAGTTAATAATCATGGCTGTTAGTCTTTGACTGCTCTGCGTTTGCTGAGTAATAGAAGACAATTTAAAGACCATTATGAGTGAAGTTTGTACCTTCCTATAACAAATTACAAGCTATTTCTATCTCACCTTACTTTTACTTCCTTCATTCTAAAAGCATATAAACAATTATATTATGTAACCACCCTTAAACTTTTTACATTTAGTAAAAATGCTGATTTTGTTTCACCTTTCTCGCCTAAATATTATTTTAATTATTGATTATATGAGACATAAAATATATTCTACCAATTTTTTTTCTTTACCATCACTAACTTGTATCGATGTTATTCGACATGGGTTGATGTGATGACGAATATTAAAAAAAGTCTCAATTCTATTATTATTTATGCGATGTTTTCATAACCTGACTATAAATCAATTTTTGCACTGCAGAATTAACCGCTCAATCAGAGCTATAGACACAAAGCCTGGCTTGGGCGTTCCGAAATATGAAGTCCTTCTGAATTTGGTTTATTTTTGCCCATAAGATAGAAGAATCATCTTTGATGGTCATTAAATATGTGTATTAGCTATCATCCTGCAGATGTTGCATGTATGCAACCTAACACTCTTCGTGACTCTCTCTCTCTCTCTCTCTCTCTCTCTCTCTCTCTCTCTCTCTCTCTCTCTCTCTCTCTCTCTCTCTCTCTTTCTCCCTCTCTCACTCTGCCTCCCAGGCTATCTCTTCCTATAGCTCTCTCCCTCTCCCTTATACCTATCTCCCTCCTTCCACCAAACTCTCCCTCCACCTGGCTCTCTCCCTGATTCTCCCTGTCTCTCTCTCTCTCTCTCTCCCTCTCTAACTCTCTCCTGGGCCCCGCCACGCCTCCTCCTCCTCCTGCCCCACGGTTACTATTTGGTGGGCACTTGGTACTCGGTGCTAGTGCTGCTACTGCCGGCAAGCGCTGCTGCTAACCCGGTTGCTGCCTCTCTCTCTCTCTCTTTTCATATCGATTCAGTGTGTGGCTGCGAACATGCAGCTCACTTGCTCTCCTCTCGCTCTCTCAAACATTCTCGTGACTCTAACAATGTGAACATCATCTCAAAACTAACACATATTTCAAAACAATTTTTTTAAATGTCTTTTTTTTTTATAAAAAATATTAATGAAATTTATACATGTTGATTGTGTGTGTACATCAAATGTTTGGCAGTTACTTGTGATGGTGAGCCGGCAAGTTTGGTAGTGTTAATGTAGCCGGTATAGAGAACACGCCGCCGCCTTAGTGCAGCTGGAGGCAGACTACCCTAGCCGCTACACCAACACCTCATTAAGGCTAAATAAGCCTTGGCGAGACAGCGTGGTGAGTTCTAATTTATAATTAATTTGGAGTTTGCCGCAGTGCATTCACCGATTAAGTCAAGCGTGGGATGGTTGACCATTTAAAAATATCACGCTTTTTCCATCCTGTAGTAAATAATTATTAACTTTTTCAACCATGTGGCTTTGGACCACTCCCGGTTCATTGAAAAAAATTGTGGCATTGAGGTTTCCACGTTTCCCTCAGTAAAGGATTTTAGTATCGTCCCGAATGAACCTTACGTAACACAGAAATTATATTTTCATCCGACTCGGTTTTTAACTTTTTCAGTACGTAGCAAGTGGTAATTAAAAAAATATGACAAGTAATTATAATTTTCATTACAATTTAATAAATTTTCTTATACAAAGTAGATTGTTTTTTATTACTTTATGTCATGGTTCTAAAAAGATTTTGTTACGTGCAAGTAGACTCACGTCAACTCAAGTGTAGTGAAAAGTCATACACGTGTAGTGACAATTTCAACGTTTTTTTATCATTAAAATTTACATTATTTTATTATTAAGAGCTTTTTGAATACACAACACTTTTATATTAACAAGAATTCATTACATAAAAATAATGAGGTCGTTTCGACAGATCTTGTTGATGATTTTAATGATCTCAATAAAAAAATTATTTGTTTGAAATTATTTATAACATTACTTCATTTTTTTTTTATTTCTTTTTTGTACACTGTCTGTGTATTTTTTTCCCTGTTAAAATTGTCTTGTTTCCTGAATGGATTCAACGACCATAAACTTTTCTTCTTTTTAAACTGCATTTCTTTTTGATGGCCGGATAAGTACAATGAAAAGAAGTATTTTTCATATTAAATATAATAAAAAATATTATACATTATAAAATTATGCACAAAAGCTCTTCATATAAAAGTCTTTAGTGCCATTTTGCTGTTCTTTATAAAAATTCCGGTAGTTTTAACATAAATAATTTCCCATGCGACTTAGAGTTAAATTTTGACATAAAGTCTGCATCTCCTTTTGTAAATCAGCTGGGAGTACTTATCTTACATGTACAACAATTAAACTTTAATTAACAATGTCTTGGGAGGACTGTTGATAAATATATCGTCATGTCACAACTTGTTTATTTAAATTTTTTGAGAAGAACTTCTGAAATGTACAGACAATATCAGATAAAATAAAGCAACAATGAGTCTTTGTTACCACGGTACAAAGTTTCAATTACTTACTTCTCTTATCACAACTTTTTAAGAATGTTCATAATTTCAACAATGCCCGCCCACCCACCAATCAAGCGGCATCGTTGATGGAGCGAAAATGCATAGAAAGCTGTGATAAGCTAGAAGGATAGAATTTAGTCTTTGAACCGTGACAACAATGGTTTATTTTATTTGCTCTTGACTGTACACCTCTGAGGAGTATGAACTTTACTCCTAATTTGTTTGTAGGCCTAGCACGTTAGAACTCTCAAAACTATTTTAATATGGGCAGACTGGGTGCTCTTCTTACATCTCCCAAAATTGCAAATAATTTTGTATTTCTCTGTCTATTGAGGCTGCAGCAAGTGAGGCTGTTTTTAGATAATGTTGTTAGTTGTTATATTTTCAGACAACAAAATTTGCATGCTCATAAAAGGCTGTAGTAAGCTAACATTAATGTTAATTATTATATGAAAAACACATTACTGCATGAATATTATTCATCGTTTATATAATTCCGATTAAATTGTAGAATTTCATAGTGTAAAGCTGTAAACAAACTTTTCTAACGTAAGTACACTATTCGCCTTTGTATTTTTTTTTACAGCTTTATTAATCGACGTTGTGGTATACTCAAAGAGTATAGAGATTGATTAACAAGGCTGCAAATGGAATTTTCAGAGGCAAACGACTGTACATATAATTTTGTTATTTTTAAAAAGAACTATTGACTGCATAGTATAAAATAATAAGGCAGTACTAACATTTAAAAAGGCTTAATTGTCTCAAAAATATAATTAGTTCGCAATGAACTGTATTATAAAAATACTGAAATGAATTCTTTACTAGAGCTGCCATATTTATTTATGTATCCTATAAAGGATGCAACTCTTTTTACACTTAGGAGTTGCGGGCAGATGTGCTGTAGGAGACTGATAAATCAAAATTATTTAAACTGTTGGATAATTTTACTTAATTAATAATGACCATGTGTCCGCTATATGCTGAAACTTAAATCATATAAAATTAAGGAATAAAATCATAAAACAGAAATGAAAAGAAATCACTCTTTACCGATATAAAGAAATATTGATTTATTTCTGCTAAGATTATGCCATCTTTTCTTTAGGTCATCCCTGCAGTTGCTTTATCGGAGAATTTCCAATGCTCTATGGATTTTCCCCTCAAATCTGCAAGCATGACTTACGCGGATCAGTTTACATCCCTTAATGTTATTCTTATGAGGCAACTGATCCACACAATGCCATGTGATCGTGGTATGTTTGTCAGATGTCAACAAAAGTAAAGCAACTCACAATCGTGTATTAAAGCATTATAATAGTTGACTTATAAATTTTCTTTATAAATGACTTTATATTAATAAATGTAAATTCTTAATATATATAATATAGAAACCGTATTTTATTATTCACATTTTTTTAATCTAACAAAACAATATACATCATCAATTATATTTATTTTATACTGTATAATTTATTATAATAAAAATATATTTTTTTTACATATATTTAAGTATGTAAGTATTCTATTCAAATTTTATATCAATTAACTAAACAGTTACTATTTTCAAAAATTTTTTACTTGTTATATTAATGCAATAAACAATAATTGTAATTTTATATATTATATTCATATCTATACTCATCTATACTTTTCTTTACTGTTTTTTTTTTTAAACATGATGCAGAATTTACTAAGAAAATATATATATATATATATATATATATATATATATATATATATATATATATATATATATATATTACATTTTGCGTTTTTATTATTATGAAATTCAATTTAATTTTATTCCACAGAAATACATTTTTTTCTTTAATATTTCACTTTTTTCCTCCAGTAAACATCAATATATTATACATATTTTAGTACATTCTAATTTTCAATGTAAATCTGAATAATTATACATAATTGCTTTTGTACTACGTAATTATTTCTGTACCGACATGAAATATAATTCAGAACAACATACGCAATGTTTTGGTTGTGAACTAGTTAATCTTTGGCAAGCATTTCTCTTGTCGACAATAACAAATTAAAGGGGTAGGCAGGATCATCCATCTCTGCCGTTGAGTGTACGATATGATTCTACTAAATTGAAAAGGAAGCTAGAAATTGATTACTGTTTATTTTTTTACTCTCCTACTGAACGTACGTATTGGTTGTGTGGTCTTTACTATTTCTACCTCTGCTATATTGGCCAGGCATTTTCTTTCAGATTGCACAACTTATCCTCTATCTTTTTTTGTATAAAAATAAACTAAGAAAGTATACTCCCTCAGACGAAAGTTTCCACAGGAAGTGTCTAATTTTTACAAGAAAATTTCTTGTAACGATCATAATGTAGTGGAAATTAAAAAAAAAAAATCTCAATAGGCCTGTTCGTAAACCCTGCTCGGTGTACACTTTCTGCACCCAATCGACCTTATGTACATGGGATATAAGGTCGATTGGGTGTAGAAAGTGTACACCGAGCAGGGTTTACGAACAGGCCTAATAACTATTAAGGCTATTGATTGAAAAAAAAATCCAATCTTTGAAATAAAGAGTCCTTTGATTTTGAATGAAGAACTAATTTTTCTATAAAAATTTGTTTGGTGCAAAAATGCGAGTTTATTTTACATATAATTAAATATGATGTGGAGAAATCAGCTGACTTGAAGCCTCGATTAACAAAGTTTGTACAGCAAAAACATCGAAGGCAGTAAGTCCAAAAACATTCCACTTATTACTTCAATATAAAATTACAGAAAATGTTGGCGAAAATCGTTGATGACAGTAGGTAATGTGATACTACCGCGTAGTATTTTTTTTTAAACTACTTCATATACTTTAAGAGTGGTTGTGTAAAAAAAAAAATATATTTATGGCACAAATGACACAAGTCAAATACAGGTAATAAAAGGTAAATTAAAGATTGAAATTATGGTGCTTATGTGATGTTTAAAGGGACACAATTTTAATTATTGTATTAATTTTATAGATCATATATATTTTAAATATTGTTTGGGTATATGTGTTTAAATTTATTAAATTTAGGCTAATTTTAATTAGAATTAAGTATATTACATATTTAATGTAATAATTGACGTGACCCATGCTGTACAGCCTATGATCGAAATAAAAATTTGAATTTGAATTTGAATTTGAAAATAAACATTTTTCGTTCAGTAAAATATTAACAATATTTTTAGAAAAAGTATATTTAACATTTTCAGTTAAGAATTTTTAATTTTAATAAATGCTATTATTGTTATATTAAACAAACTCAAATTTAATCTAATTTGCATAAATTAATGAACCTAATTATGTTACATAATTTTGTTAGTTTAGAACACTCATAATTACACTCATAATATTATATGTTGTATGAAAATTTCACTATTATTATGTTAAACTTAAACTTAACATTCTCAACTATTTTAGAGACTCCAAAAAATTTAAATAACTACTGTCATAATTTAAAATTAAATTACAAATTCATTTATACATTAAATTAATAAAAGCAGGTAAAACCCATTATCCTGTCCAATCTCATAAGCCAGTCATAATAGGAATGTCATGCTAGACTCGAGCGTATGAAGCAATATTTAAATACATTTTCCCTCTCCGCATGAAATATCGTAGGTGTACAACATTATTTGCTTTATTTACAAGAACAAATGGAAATAAATTTGTGCGGATGTTGTTAAGATAAGGAAAGAGGAAAAGATGGGACAATGCCGAAGTTATTGCGAGGAGGGAGGGAGACCAGCATTAATATTAGGTAGAAATACATGTGACGATGCCAACGCCCTTTTGTGTTCCCACAAACTACTTGATTAACTATTTCGTAGAACGCAGATGTGCACCATTGTTTATTCTCCATTGTTCACCATTGAAAATCTTTATAAAGGTCATTGATCTGTCTCATAATTTGTTAATTAACATCTGTTTGACAAAAAATACATACTGATAAGTTTATTATAATAAAGCTGCCAGGTTAAGTTTCACTCATTATAACACTTGTATGTGGGTTACGGTGGTAATGTGTTCATGAATTTTTGTTGATCTCAGTGCATCTAGACAGGTAGGTAGTGGAGACGCTACCTAGAGCAGTTGGTGCTATAAGCCTCCCTCTCTCTCTCCCACTGGCTCTCTACCGCTATACTACTACCACACAGAGAGAATCGATAGTGAGGCAAAAGGGAGGGAGAGAGGGAGGGAGGGTATATGCCGCCTCACTATGTACTGCTTCTACCGTGTAGCTAGGTAAAATATATATAAAAAAAATGCCTCACAGCCGCTTTTTACCTATCTTACATTTTACAATAAAATATGTATGATAAAATATTACAAGTATATCAAGATTACTATGACAATATAATTAGGTTGGAAGATTGGACAATTTGTTCGTGATACATAAATCAGAATAATCTATAAAATTATTGTTGTATCGTTATGAAATTACCACTGTTGAGCACGAGTTCGAATTCTCGTGTGTATTAAATTTTTTGTCGTTGCTTCCAAAGTTTCTTTGGAAAAATGTCTAGAAATATATTTTTTAGAACATCGACAGTGATTTGTTAGAATGTTAAATTTCACCTATCAAATTTCCTAACAGCAAGAGAAGGAGGGATGAGATAAAAAGTCAGGTGGGAACTAAGAAAACGTGGAAACTTCAAAAACCGGTCGTTTATGAATGAAATCTTCATAAAATACAAAACTGATTTATTTTGGATTTAACTCGCGCCTGTCCGATGGTATAATTATGCTTCTTGTTTCTCTGTTTCTGTAATCTAGAGTTAAATTTAATAAGAGACAATTATTACGGCCATTTTCTTCGTCATATAAGCAGGCCTGGTCGCAAACTTTTTGTAAAAGTTTGTAATCCTGTTTCCATTCTTCATAGCAGTGTAAAAACATGATAAAAAATGTTGAAAGAAAAAATTGGGAGATTTGCCATCAAAGGTGAAAATAGAAAGGGGGTGTGGCACATTTCCAGTGTTTTGTATTCCTTTGTTAAAACATATTGTGGGAGGATTCCTTGGCAACTAAAGTACATTTTCTGTCACTTGAAAGTGTAAGTGCACTTTCTGAAAACAAGTTAAGTCATTGTTGTTATCCTCATTACATTGATTCATTGATTTCCATTGTTGTTGCCATTAGTGTAACAAAAAACACTGTAACAAGTTTATCGAACATCGAAGTGTGTTCAGCTATGTAAGCCTCATTATATTATCACTATATTGTATAAAACAGAGAAAATTAAACGAGAAACAAAAAAATCAATGTCACACTGAACATGTACTTAGCACTAACTTCAAGCCCTTATCCTTTAAGGACATCTCTCATTAAAATACGACATTTTTTTATTCAACTTTTATTAATGTACACGATATTTATATTAAGATTTAAATAGAATACGCATATTAACGATGTATGTTATAACTGGTTCATACTTGTTCTCTTTATACTTGAATATAGTAGTAGTTCATGCATAATAAAATAATTTAACTACTTTTTAATTATTCATGAATGCTTAAAAGATCAAAATATAAATATGATAATAATTTAGACAAAATATTTAATTATTCTATAATAGTGAAGATGCACTCCTCTACCTCTAAAAATTGTAGTAACTAATATAAGGGTTATTTTTATCAATGAAATCATTTGATGATAAGCCTTACTGGCAATTAAAAAAAAATGAAATATACATATTATATTTGTCGCTAAAAGTGCCTATATTTTTAGAAACTTTTTTATACCCTGATGAGGTTCGAACTCAAGCCTGTCTAGCTCGGTGTGACTGCGCTATCGCCCGTGAAGCCATCGTGAGTTGATGAACGGTGAAATTAAATCTGGTTGCGACCAAACTTCACGAGAATTTATCCAATCAATCTCAAACCAGTACGTATATAAGATTCATACGATCTATTCAAAAGAAAAGTTGAATCCTCTTTTATCTTACTGTCTTAAACAATTGAGCAAACTTAACATGAGTAAAATTTGGGGTCTTCCTACGCGCACATGTTAAAACGGTACCATTAATAATCTTATTTTCATTATACAATAAACTTCGCGTTTCGAATGAAATACTTTGACAGCTGGCAATTTGTATTGCGAAAATAGACAGATAATAATTTGATATATTGGAGTTACGGTATTTCCTAAATGTTAAGATATATTTTATGACTTGGAGAAATACTTTCAAACACTATATTGACTCCAGCAGTTCTGTAAAATGATGGATTAAAGTTTATTTATGCAGTTTCTTGATAAAATATTCTAAATTATTCAAAACATTAAAATTTGATTTTGAAGAATTCATAAATACAAAAAGTAGTTTACGAAACAAATAAAAAAGGAGGGAAAAAATTAAATTTCACAATTGGTTTCAATGTTATGAAATAACAATTTGAATTGCATTAACATATTATACTTCATGTATCTTTTATGCGCACTTATAAATTGTGTAGATGTGTCCTATATTATCATCAATTGAACAGTAGAGGTTGCATACACTTTTCAATATTAAAGTTCAGTTTTTCAAATTATAAAAATAACAAAATTTCTATCTGAGACTTTCTCATCTTTTTGAATCGAGGCTTTCTTGATATTCACAATCAGATAATCATCACCATAATTTTTAACCCACTGCGAGCAACAATTTTATTCTACTCAAAATTATGAGATAATTAGCTCTCATTACAACACCGCCTTACTTCCAAATTTTAACATCATTACTTCATGATTTACACTGCATTTCTTGCAAAGTGAGTTAAAAATATTTTCTCTGGTTTTCATAATAGAAAGTTCGATATAATCAAAAGTTTATTTTGACAATTGCAGTGAAGGGATATAAATAATAAAATTTTCAATCTAGATAAAAATTAAAATTTATGTTGTTGTTTTTTCTAGGGCACAACACTGACGTAGCATTTGAAACATATTAATCATACTTTTTATTACAAAAAAAAAAACTGATTGTTATTTTAAAAGTTAGAAATATTCTATAGAAATTTACAAAAGAAATTATTAAATCAAAAAACCAATACAGTTACTAACTTATCACAAAACTACTGATAAGGGGCATTTAAAGCTGAATAAATGAATGGTCGTGTGTTAAAATATGCAAATAGTCCAAAGATTACAAAATTAAATAAGAAATATATATTTATATAAATAAGTAGAAGTGGAAAAATGCATTAGATTTTAATAAATATTTGGATAATGGACCTCGAGTTTTGCATAGTTGATTTTTTCAACCCTCAAACGTTCTTAAAATAATGCTGAAAAACGATGTGACGTCATAGTCATGTAGATTTTTAAACGCAAGCATTATATAGGAAAAGTCATTACATAACTATGACGTCACAGTGTTTTGCAAAACGATTTAAATGATTTTGAAGGATTAAAATATAAAAAAAGGAAAAAGTGGACAATAGCTCGATATCCTTTACAAAAAATCCGCTAATGTCTAATTTACAAAAAAATAATTAGATGCAGAATTTGTTTGGTCAACTCGCAGCTTTTTATTCAACACAACATATATTATTAAAGTTCCCCCTGCATGCATGGTGTAAATTACAAACATTAAATCATTTCTAACATTTTTAAATTACTCTTTTGAATCTTATAAAATTTATATAGTAGAGAGCTTTTTTAAAATTTATATAGTCATAAATATTTTTGTTAGTAGAAGTATATAAATATTTAAATATTTCAATGTTAGTTTGGGCATTTTTCCAACAATATATTGAAAAGACGGTATATCAAATAAGTCAATTTTTCTTTTTATACTGTAAATTGTAATACCATTGTATAACCACATAGTATGTAAAAGGTATAGTGTTTTAAAAGGGTTAGTTTTCACATCAGGTTGGTTTTATGTGAAATTCTAAAAAAAAAAAAAAAAAACATCTAGTTCTTATATATTTTCTTTTCCTATCGTCATTTTTTTTTATACTCTGTGGATCACAAACATCCTTTTTAGTGAACATAAAGCTATCTGCTTTAAAGTCTGCAGCAATGAAGGCGGTAACTGTAGAGGTGGAGGGGTAATCTAAGGTTGCTGGAGGCAAAATAAGGTGACTGCAAACCCAAGTTAAAGCCTCTAACAGTGTCGAATAGTAAGAAAAAAAAAAGACAATGTTTATTTGAAAAAAAATTTGCTGTATGAAATCCAATCTTTAGTTTCCTGATTTATTTCAATCAATAAGAAAGATCAAAATAAAAAAGTAAAAAGGAATGTTTGTTTTTTCTGTTTATTTGATCAAAACAAACAATAGTCATCATTGAATAAGATTTAACTTAACTCTCTCTCTCTCTCTCTCTCTCTCTCTCTCTCTCTCTCTCTCTCTCTCTCTCTCTCTCTCTCTCTCTCTCTCTCTCTCTCTCTCTCTCTCTCTCTCTCTTCTCTCTCTCTCCCTACTTCAACCAAAAAATTTTCTGTTGAGAATTGATTGAAAGGAAAACACTTCACCAGAGTCTCATTCTGTAAAAGGAAATATTAATAAATTTTCCACTGCTTTTTACATTTTTTTTTAATTAGTTGTACACAAAATTAATTTTTGTCAATTCTAATTACTTTTTCTCTTGAAACTTATATTGTAAAGCAGTATAAATTTGTGTAGAAATTATATAACTTTTGTTCATAAATTGGGTAAAGCTATAACTTTTTTTAGTTGAAGAGATATATATATAAGGTTTCTTATTTTTAGCTAAAGTTTCCAAATTCGTAATATAACACTCTGGAGAATTCTCTTTTATTATTAGTATAAATATTTTTTTTTAGCAGAAAAGGTTGGGGAATTTTAAAATAATACCACGTAATAAATAAATATAAAAAGTAAGCAAATAATATTTTATAGAATTTTGATTTAAGTTAATTGAGTTTAGTTGCTGCTCTAATTCCTTATAATGTAAATTATCTACTTAATTTTCATTACGAATACAAGTCTCTTAATGTATTTAGTAGCTGTCTCTTGCTACTAAGGATGGACATTCATACCATTGGATATTTATATTTATTATTATTATTATTATTTTTAATTAAGTTGAATTATAATATGATATAAAAAGTGAGTATTTAAATGTTGACCCTTTTTGGCAATTCAAATTATATGAAGCAACGTTGCCACAACGTATAACCCTTTGGAGGAGTAAGAACATTATTTTATCATATCGTTTCGGTATTCAGTTACAGAATGATACTCAGCGATAACAATGAATATTATTGATAAGAGTAAGCTCTGCGTTGATTATCTAAGTGTTAATTAGAGTTTCTGTACAGCAATAATGTAATATTATTATCCTTGGTAAAATGAATTGCGTGTTCGAAGAACCAAACAAACGTAAAGCTAAAAATACTCCATCTAAAAATAAAATGCTGCATATAGAAATACACTTTTGACCATGCTTAGAAGTTACGTAGAAAAACTTCATTAAATAAAGGATAATAATGATTGTTTATATTTTACAGAAGTTCAGAATGTTGGTAAAAAAATGTTTTGATGTACAACTTTACATGTTTTTTTGTAAATTAGAAAAACTCAGACTAAAAATTTGAAGTTTAAATTGAGTGAATTTGGATTAACCTTTTGTTTTTTTTAATATCTAGTTTAAAAAAAAAACACAAGTGAATGGTGAATTTTAGTCAAAAAAGTTTAAAATTCAGAATTTTGTTTTAGAAGAAAGAATTGAAGATAAAAAGGACTTTATTTACTGTCAGAAGATTTAGTCACACCCAGCAGCCGTTGTGAAAGAGGGTTGGATCTAGTAAAATAAAAAGTCTATTTTGTTTTGATGGAAATTTAAATTATGAAGCCGGGGAGAAATAATGCACGTGATTCACGAAGTTACTCAGGCTTCATGATGTAATTACGTCCACTGTTACGGATAAATGAAAAAAAAAATTAATTGAAATTAAAATGTTACCATACTTAAAAAAATATTTTGCTCCTTCTGGGTCCAAAGTTTAGCTATTTCCTTCTGTGCATTAATATCTAGCTATAATAATAAATTAATATATAACTATTATTAATCTAATGAAATAAAATTAATAGTATGCATCAATTAACACTCCTAAAATATATAAACTCTAGGTTGAGCTTCTGCTTTTTTTAAATAATTTAAGTTAATTGTTGAAAAATACAATTCTTGCAATTCTTTAGGGAAAATCCTTAGTGGTCCTGTTTTGCGATGTTAATTTCGAACTTGCATGGTGTTATATAAAGTCACAAAATACCAACGAAGGAGAAAAACGAGCTTACTTCGGGCAGAGCTAGGCCTAGCAGTGTACATTATTTATAAAAACCGTTACAACATGTAAATATTTAAAAGTTTAATAATTTGTTATTGCGACAAAGAGAAAAATAAACGAGTGAAATGCGTGAGGCGCATTTTGGACGCGGCAAAATTAAGCAGTACTCTTATAGTTTTAAACTATTTAACATTAAAGTGCACGTGAGATCTAGGCGTGTCTATGTTTTTAACTTCGCGGTACAGACGATTTTTTTGTCTAACGTTGACCTTTTTCATGCGGTAAATACGGTCATCGAAAGAGACGTCACATGATATAAGAAATTTATATTTTTAGCTTAAAATATTGAAAGGTGTCTTGTTACTAAAATATTATACTTCAAAAATTGTACACACGTGTTTCTTACTGTTTTTTTTTTTTTTTAATATATAACTTCGTACGCTTTTTCACTCGCCTTACTAAAAAGTGGAGTCAGTAACTCAACAGTTTAGTACACTTACGTTTAAAGTACATGAGACAGGGGGGGGGGGAGAGAGAGAGAGAGAGAGAGAGAGAGAGAGAGAGAGAGAGAGAGAGAGAGAGAGAGAGAGAGAGAGAGAGAGAGCTCTTTTCTGCTGCTACTGCAAGTTCACGGGTGACCCCCTTTACTGTTTTAAAACTCCCGACTGGGGATAAGCGTTAAATTGTAATCCCAATGGTACAGTCTTTTCTTACTGATATAATGTAATAAAAAAAGGTAAAATTTTGCACCTTTTGTGCCGCAGTGGTGTCCCTATAATTTAAAATATAACAGAATTATTTAACATTATTATTTTTTTAAAAAATAAATTTCAATGTGGCAACATTGCTATTTGAATAATAAATCGATTCTTGTGTATTCTAAAGTTTCTTTTAATTTACACTAATGTAAATCACGTTGGCAGCACTGTCGTGATTAATTGTTTCATCTGCTGAAAAACTGAAGATGATACAACTCCTGCTCGGCAATTTCGCTTCATTTAAATTAATGTAATGAAAGAGTGACTGCAGCACATCTGCATTGTCATCAAAGTTCTGCTTTTTGTAATTTATTTTCATTTTAGGACATTACAAAGACTGTCAACACTTTTTTATTTAACTGCCTTTTCACTTGTAACATTTTTTTACTGTACGTAGAGAATGAATTAATAATAGACAAATTTATAAGTGTATTTTTTTAAATGGCGAAATCACTTTAACTTTTCAAGGAGCATATTAATGTAAAGCAGCACATTATTTTTTTTTATAATTATTATTTTATACTTAAAGAGACTTGCACAAGTTTGTCATTAATTTGTAAATATAAACATTATCAACTCACTGCATGAATCCCATTCTCATCAAGACTAAACTTCAGAGCTCCACGACCAATTGAATAATCCCCTTGTTAATACATTCTTTTTAATTTGAATAATAAATTATGATATTTCGAGATATTTTGTAAATTGTAAAAGAATTTTATTAATGTAAGGAATTAGAAAACCTATGGAAAACATGTACTTTGTCACTGACTGCTGCAATGCAGCTCCAAGATGCAAAAATATGCATTTTTTGGGAGAGACATTCAGCAGTTTAGTCATTCCTAAAAATTTCCCCAACAACATTAGAGTAGTGACAACCCTAACAAAAGCATATGTGTATCTTGTAATGACAAAACGTCCCTCCCTACATTGAATTTTGTATCGCTATTGATTTGAGCCATGAAGTCACCTCCTTTTCTAACCTAGTAACCTCGTTCTCTATTCTACTGCCATCCTAAGAGGGTTATTGGGTACACTAGGGTGTACGGATTCCGACTTTTTCGGACCACCCTTCGTCCCTGTCTATGGGTGATGTTCCTGAGGAGTTAGGTTAGACATACGGGAACATCAATAAAAAATATATTAAAATAATTAAAATTGCTCTTTTTAGCTTCTCAGCCACCAAAATAAATTTTTATAGAATATCTAAAGTGGTAGTATTTTAGTCTAAAAATGAAGCACCTAGATCAATGCCTCTGTTTTTTTTTTTTTAAATAATTCTGTGTAACAATGTATATAGTTGGTCAACTCTGAAATCAAGATATCTTTATAAAGTATGAGACAGTACTTTAACAATTTTATTACTCAAGTAGTTAATGTAAGTAAAGGAAGCATTAAAAGCACTTAGAATTTGCCGCAGCATTAAAGATTGCACTTACGATAAGAAAAAGGTGAATCTTGTTAAAACGATAGTCCTAGTAAATTTGTTGGCCTGACCAAAAGGTGAAAAATTATAGCTAGATACTAAGTTGAGATGACTTGGCTAGCTATATAGGCTTGGCAAGATCACCTTTCTGATAATGTAATACCTTACTCTACTCAAGCAATTTACTATTAAACGTAAGTGCTTGAACCAATCTTGGCTGATGAAGTAGCATTTCTATGAGCATCAATTAGGATTATATACATTCAAGTATATAAAATGTGATTCATCAAAAAAATATCTACAATGCAATCTAAATTTAGCTCTTAAGTATAAACTATAACTTATTATAGCGCAATGCGTTGGCTGGTTCTCGTCAGATCACTGAAGTTAAGCGTGGTTAGTATTTTGATTCATGGGTGACCATTTTTTTACCAAAATCACGCTCCCTCTACCCAGGGGTAAATCATTTTCTACTCAGTGGTAATGCTGGTTTTTGGAACATTTAACTTGCAGTTCTTTGACAGAAGCTGTAGCGTCCATAATGACTGAGGTTTCCATGTTTCCCTCAGTCATAGGTAATTGCCAATTACAAAGTTATGGACGCCCCGTTGCAGACGAGCTCGAAAAACATATAAAATAAGTTATAGTTTCGGAAAATTTGGGTTAATAGGCTGTGGTAGAGTAATTTTTAGTAATTTGAAGTACACAATTTGTGCAGTGATAAAAAATTATATCATTTGGTTAGATTAATATAATTAAACAATAAAAACAAACAAAAAGGCTTTGAATAATGACAATGATTGTGCTAGAAAACACATTTAACAGCAATTTACTATTGACTATACAGTACATTAAACTTAAAGAGTTTCTATATTATAGCTCTTGCTTTTAATTTTATGAATAAATTTTATAAAATCAACCATCTGAAAATGTTCCATGTTAAAAACAAATATTCACTTCAAAAAAAAAAAAAAAAAAAAAACTATTCTGCATGAAAAAGAGGGTGGTTTTATTTTTGTGGTAACTTGGTGAAGAATATGTTTGGAGGGATGCAACCCATATAATTTTCAAAACAAATGTATCACAAAATGTTACCAGTTAAAAGTTAGAATTATTTAACTTTGATTACACTGAGAAAAAGTTCAACAGTGCAAATTTTTGTTATTTTTTTTTTTTTGTGTTCTTCAACGGTTTTTAGAGTAAAATTTAAAATTAATTGAGCATAAGCCTAGGCTTCCATTTTATGTATTGCTTAGAGTATTAAAAATATACTATACTTTACTAATAACTCAAATTTTACAACTATTTTGAAATACACACACCATTGAAAGCTGAAAATCGTGTATTTCTGGTGGAAAATTTAAATTAATTTGACTACATTTGAAAACAATTAACTTACTATTACACAACTTACTATGATCATAACCAGATTTGAACATTATTTCTAGCGATCTAACCCCAATACCCACACATATTTTATATCCGTGTGTGGTACAATTTCTTTTTGAGAAGACGTTGCTTTGAAACATTTTCACATTCTCTACACGTGCCGCTCAGAGAAAAGAATTTTCTTTATTCTGCCATTCTTGTGTCCTTACATTGAAATACAACTTTCCTTAAAAAACGTTCTTTCTTTGTGCATTTTCTCATCACTTTTTAAGTATAAACATTTTAAACTGTGTGTTTTTTCAAACATAAACTGAAAGTACTCAATTTTATTACTTTTTATCTTACACAGTAAAAATAATCTACAATCACTTTAGGTCAAACTTCAAAAATAAATAATATTTAATTTACATATAACTAGAAATATTTAGATTTCATCCGACTCGTATAAATCACAAATATCAAAATACATTACTCAGTTTGACAGAGACGTTAAGTGTTTCCCGGCGAGAAAATTTTCTCCAAAATCCAACATGATTAATTTTTTTAATTTTTACTCAGTAATTCTATAGACGTTTCCTAATTTCTCCATTTATGAAAACTGTTCGTAAACTCTGCTCAGTGTACACTTTCTGCAGCCAATCGACCTTATGCACTTGGACATAAGGTCGATCGAGTCCATAAAGTGTGAACTGGGCATAGCTCATTTAAAATCTTATTTGACTTATTTTTCTCCAAAACCATGTTGCTAAAACGGTCGTGTTTTTTTTTTTATACTTATAAAATATAGGACTGTGTACCGCAAAATCAGCTGACTTGTAGCTTTTATACATGGCATATTTATAAGGATTTACAACATAGGCCTGAACATTTTTTTAGTGTATATTTTGTTTTTTCAGTGTAGTATTTCCTTGAAGTGAAGAATTCTCAGTGAACATTTAATTGATTTATATTATAAGAGTTGAATTTAGTATCCAATTGGGAGAGAGTCCTTGCACGGAAGTCTTGGAGGATATTGTAAGACTTGCCAGTATAATGTCTGTGGAAGCAATTTCATGCAGCATTGAAATATACAATACAAAAATATATTATGTCAAACATAAAACTGACAGTATTTTAACATCTTGTTAAAATATATTCAACAATAAAATGCAGATATTTAAAACAAGTTGAAAATAATTTATTGCCTTTGAAAAAAAAAAATAGACATTACAGTGTTGCTTTAAAAAATGAGTATAAAATACTTTGCTATTTTCATGATACTTTTATTGTGTATGTAATAATATAGAGGATGTACCATGTATATGAAATGTTTTATGGAGTGTAAGGCAAATAATTTTAAGAACTGCGTATTTGTTTTTATGTTGGGTTATAATGAAGTTGCGTATTCTGAATTAAAAGATTAGAATAATAAATTTAATAATCGTACTTTAAAGAAAAGTAATTATTATTTCTATAAAGCCTTCTACACGCAATGGTTGCAACAATTAAACCATTGTTTATAATGTCTGTCTGATGAGGCCTCTTTCATTGTTAACCTGATTTCGCTGCCAGAACACGGAAAGTAATGACATTACTGGCGCTAGTTAACACTCGATAATTTTATATTTTACCATGTAAATATAAATCCTTTCTCATGTGGTTCCCTTTACCTGACAGATATTACCAGCAATAATTTTGTTTACAAATAATAAACAGGAGACTGCATGATTATTACATATACACGTGACGTACATAATATGATGATTAAATTTCAGTTCTTGAAAAAAATAATTTTATATTCAGTAGATTTCCATCAAATGCCATTCGCTTCTCAAATATATTTTTACATATTTCTTGTTTCGGGAAGTACGTACAATTTTTAAATATTAAAATATTTATCCATAACATTTACTATTTTTATTCAGTTGTCATAATTTTTAAGGAATTCAAAGCTATTAAATTCATAGACATATGCAATAAACTATATTTCTTTAATATATAACATTAAAAAATGCTTTAGCGTTATTTTTTATATTTTCTCTATCATAAAACAAAAACATGCATAAATCTCTGGTCATGAAAATTTTGAATGTGCTACGAGTTGCAACTGACATACTTACAATCTAAGACTATATTTTTATATTTTATTTTTTTTCTCGTATACAATGGAAGCGACACATCAGATTTATTTCATTCCAAATCATTGACTTTAACCATCTTGTCATTCTTATATACCAACCCTCGCCTCAATTTGTGAAGCCTTCTTATTAATCTAAGAGTCTATTTTACCCTTTATAATAGCTTGAAATGTAAGTGAGAACTTAGTAAGAACAGCTGGTTAAGTTGGCAACACTGGTGGAACATGTAAATCACCATGCACTACCACCAACATTTATGGACTTCCATATTATGGTAGTGTAAATATATATAACTTGTTAGAAAGCTTATAACAAAGTTTATTTGCGTTTCTTTTTTATGGTCAAGTATACATACTGACAGTGAGATAGTGTAGAAAAATGAAGGAGGAAGAAAAGACTTAGACCCAGAACACGCTAAACATAAAACTTCTCAAGTGTCCAATCATTGTTATGGCTTACTGCAGTCATTTCTATGCCCCCTCTGTTATGTTGGTGAGCCTGTGAGTTAGGCAGCCACATTTACAAAAGAGAGAGAGAGAAGACGCAAATAGCATTAAGATGGAAACGAAATTGGCAGCACGAAGAATATTTTTACGTTTTGGCTTACTTACAGAAAATTAGACACAAAAATAAAAACGTATAGAGAGAAAAATAAACTTCTCTTTGCGCATTGCTTGATTATGAAAATAATTATTAATGTTGTGTTAAAAATTTCTTTTAAATTTAAAATGAATGCATTTACAAAAAAAAAAATACTCTAGTTTCTCATTAACTTTTATTTAGTTAAAAGGATTTTTAAATCTAGTTTTTTCATCTCTTTTGAATTACGTATATTACAGAAGCTTTTGAAAAATGACCTGTAAATTCTTTGTCATTTATTTTTACTATGCAGCTTCTAAAAGCTAATGGTGTTAAATGTAATTGGAACTTTAAAAAAAAAAATGTCATAATTATGAAGTTTTCAACAAAGATTTCGAATCAAAGATTTCCATTATAAAATATCGCTGAAGTTAATAAGGTCATCGAGAGACAATCAAAATGAAGTGTGTTCGTTATAAGAAGACAGTTCGTTACAAGTGAGTGACAAACAAGATTGGTGCACCCCATGGACCAATCTTGGTGACAACTTCATTTTGTCCCCACCGCATAACTAAATTATGTGACCCTCTTGATGCTAAACTACTAAATATTTAACATAAAGTGAAAAATTAATGTAAATTGTGTTTATATATTTTAAAATTTGTAGCACAAAACTCCCTAGAATATATAATTAAATAGCAGTACAATAACTAATTGATCAGGTTGTTTAATATCACTTAATCTTTTTGCACTTTGACGCTTCTAACGTTAAATTTTTACTTTATCTTACATCGCAGTGACATTATTTGATGAGGTAGAGCACTTAACGAACGTAACAGTGTACCATGCAATGGACAACCTGTATGAAATATTTTTATTGCAAAAATGAATAGAGGGTACCAAATTATGCTACTCTGAATTTTTTCAATTTTTTATTTTAATCCTGGAACTATTTTTAAATAGTTATTGAAAGTTCTGTAAGTTAAATTGACACCCCTGAATCCTTAATAAAAAGGATCCATGGTGTTTGAAATGGAATTTATTAGAGAATATTTTCAAAATTTACAATATGAACCATACAATTGTTTGCATCAGAAAGTTAAGAATAGAAACCTCGGACACTGTGGACTTATTACTTCAGAAAAAAATTCATGTAAGTAACAAATAAGCCTTCAATTTCTTTTCTCCAAAATTTAATTTACCAGCAATACGACGTGCTTCCTACATTTCTCTCAGCTCAATAAAGTTCTTGGGACATTTTTATGTCCTAAAAAAGGTCTGATGATCCTCAACCCTCCGTGTTTCTGAGTGCCACGCCCACTCGTCACGTGTCACACGGCCACGCCCCCCTCGCTACTAATTAGCTCTTAACAAGCCACAATTTGTAACTACTTGTTACCTTAATTAACTTAATGTGCTGGAAAATAATTATAATTTAACGGATAACAAATTATTGTAGTGCGTGTTTAATAGTATGATATCAAAAATGGTTTTATATGCTCGTTTTAGAAAATGAGAACACTAAATACAAAATTAGACAAGAGATATTTGAGAAAGATAAATTAAGTAAGTAACGCACAAGTCTTGCCAGAAGTTGTGAAATTATGTTCTGTTTTTCTCACATTGTGTCATTTATCACACATTTCATAATTATTAAACTTAAATGCACCCAATAATATTTAAATACATTTATTTAGGACTCAAGACGCTGCAGATATACAAGAAAAGACGCATGCAGATTTGCGATTTGTGAAAAGAAGTCCTCACAATCTAATAAAGCAATATTATAATTAAATTATAATTAAAATATTATTATAATTTAATTCAAATGTACTCAAATTTAATTTTATTTCTTTTTATGGTAACTTGCACACAAATATTGCAAGGATAAAGTTTGGTATATCTGTGGATATAATTACTTAATGTTACACTTAATTTGATACATTTCTACATTCAGTAAAAGTTAAACTTCTTACAAAAAATGTATTTATATTGGACCATTAATTTAATTAAGACTGTCTACTCAGTCTACTGAAATATTATTATGCTGTTGATAGAAGGATATTTTATTTAGTAAATGTATATTTTGTCGCTACAAAATACCCTGGGAATTGAATTTTATATTTTGAAAATTCTTTATATTTTTTTGTATTGTTATTTTATTCCACATTATCTGGTTAGTTTGAATAAATTAAGTAAGAATAAAAAATAAGGACGAATCCCAAGAGCACAATGATGCTAAAAGACATAACCACTTATTACTGTTGAACATTATGAAAACGTAGCACGTTCTTGAATTCTTGTGATAATCTTTTTCTCAGCCTTTCTCGTGAAATTGTGTTATGAAGTTTTCTCTTCAGCTGGTCAGTTTTGTTAGTCTTAATTTTTTGAGTCGCAGTTTCTTAAGCCATGAGTAAAGGTAGCCGCTTAAAAACTTTCATCATGTCCCACAGTTTAAAATGGCTGGCTATTGTCTAAAATATAAAGCAATTAAAAGTTCTTATATTTTCCATATTTTACAAAAAAGTTAAGCATTTAAATTTAGCATAATTATATTTATATTAAAATAAAAAATTTGTTAAGTTTAAATTTAGTTTAATGTAATTAAATATGAATAATGAAAATTATTATTGAAATATTGTTGTCTGAATTATTATTGTTATCAAATATGAAGCTTGAAATGACCAAATAAGGGGATCAAAATGCAATCGATTGAGTAACATTGATTCTACAAATATCTTTATTAAAAAAAATAATATTGACTTTAAAAATATTTTTCTTGTATAAAACAAAGTAATACTGTATAATTTGTTATAATTGTAGTAAAATTTTGCTATTAACAATGTAAAATATAAATCTAAACTATCTTATATTGAAACAAAGAAAAAGTGTCAATTTTCTACAAAATTGCAAAAACATTGAAAAAAAAAAAATGCATTATATACCTCACATACTTTTGGCTGTTTTAAAGTATTGATTTGTGTGTTTTTTTTTTCTTTTGGATTATCTAGTTTGAAAGTGTTTTATATTGGTATACAAAATGAATGAAAAGAGAGAGAGAGAGAGATTCGCTCGGTTTGCAGGACTTGATTTACTCCCCAGCTAAGCTCTGCAGTGTCAGAGAAGAATGGGGAGAAGAAAGTTGGTCGAGTAATGTAAGTAAGACGACCATCGCACCCTGACGTGACGCTATGCTGCGGAACCTTCAACTGCTGCTCTATATCCTAGTGGAAATAAAATGCAACTTTTTACACTCAAGCTGCATTATAAATATTGCTTTATTTTTATAGTTTTACCAAGTTACAATTGAAGACTTGAATTTAAACCTTCTAATTTTCTAACTTTGCTTGAGATTTGGTTCACGAATTTCAAATCCTTGCATGACGTAAAGATTTGTCTAGTTGTGACTGAGGTAACCGTGGAAACTTTAGCTAGGATGGTCGGTAATTAATAACATTAAATTTTAACTCATGTAGTGGGTGCTCTTAGTTGTTTTGTTTATTTTAACCAATGAAATAAAACTCAAAACCATCCAACTGTACCTTAGCTGTTTCATACTTGATATTATAAACTTCATGTAGAGGGCACATGAGGCACTACAATCAAATTAATATAACGTTCCATCTGAAAGTAGCCGGAAGTGCAGGCTTCTGACCCTCCTATTTGAACTTCAGCGTTGCAATTTCACAAATTGGTCAATACTTCTACTACAAATCTCTCTGAAAAGTTCAAAACTAAAACAAAATTAACAAACTTCACACTTTAGAATTCTGCCGGAGGAAGTAACAAATTAATTTGACTAAATTCAGCGTTTGTCAATTTGCCTTTAAAAATTCAACTTTATTTTTGACCAATAAAAATAAAGTTTACAAACTTTCCACCAATCATGAGCTACTTTACAACCACAATATTAACCTAGTTATAATGGACAATGTAGCTTTAAACATCCAGTAAGATAATATAACGTACATTGTATATAACTGCTTACATGTATTTAAGATAGATGGCTTGCAAGTTAGTTTACTCAAGTATACGTGAAGTGAATATAAATTAGTGATCACACCGAGATCTGAGGAACTATGTCAGATATAATTATGTACATTTTATGTTCCTAACAGCTGACTGTTCCATAATGTTATTATTATGTACCCTAAGTTTACAGGATATATTATTATGAAGCATATTTATATAATACATACGAAAAGTTTATACTAAAGCTACATCAAAGGCAAAGTTAAAATACTTAAAATTAGGATGAAATAAAATATGAAAAATGAGAGTTCGTTTAAAAAAAATTATTATTCTATGTTATCACTAATCAAATTTTCTATGTATTTATTTATTAAGAACTGTTTTTTCTTTTCAATAAAGCTCTCTCCCTCTCTCTCTTTCTAAAACAGCTAAATTTACAAAAAAAATCAAAATTAAAAATACCATGCATTTTGTTATAATCAAATAATCATGTTTAGTATATATATATATGTAATTAATTGTGCTTTGCAACTAAATGGCATGTTATAAGATATGAATGTCTATTGAAATCTGCATGCCCTAAAACTATCTTAGCTATGTATTGTACAGTACAGTATACATAGTATACATATATGTAAATGATATATTTTACCATATAATTATATATTATAATAATATATGTATTCAATATCTATTCTATAATAAACATTATTCTTTTAACAACTAAGGATACGTGAATTTACCCCAGGGGAAAAGAAACCTAATTTTTATTTCCAAATACTAACCACGCTCGACATAGCTTGACTTCGGTAATCTAACGAGAACCGGTTAATGCACTGCGGCACGCTTAAACTCGGAAATATAGCATGAGGGAATATTAAGAACTGCCCCATTAAATTTTTCTCCCACCCCCGATTGTTGAAATTAACACCTTGCTGCTATCCTCGTTAAGAATGGTTCGCTGCCTCCAGCCCCACGTGCTACGGCCACCTTCACTGCCCACTTAGCACTTGCCCCCAGTCATGACTTGCTGAAACGTGGCGGCCAATTTAGCAACCTTAATGTGTTAACTTCATCCCTTCGTATTCATGTATATAGGCCTAACAGACTCTTTGCCTCTAAAATATATTTAATGTTTGTAGGTAATGGCGTTTAATGTTCAATAAAATTTAAGTGGTAATAAAATTTATGTTTATGTTAATTATTTAACGATATACAATTGCTTCAATGTATTATTTAAAAGTATTTAAATGCTGTTCTTTTTTGGAAGGCAATTTTTATATTTCAATTTTAATTTAAATATAGATTATATATAAAACATATACAGAATTTTTATAATACCTTTGTATTACATAGAAATAGAGAGGAATATGTATAATAATTTATTCATGGCTTAAAAAAATAAGACATTTGCACAGTAGGTGATTGATGACATCCTCCATCAATTGACGACCATCCTGAACTGAAATTTCCATGGTTTCCTCAGTCACAACAAGGCTGAAATGGCCACCGCGGTTTGGAAGGGACCCACAAAATCGTAAGGGGTCCACGAAGAACCGGGAAGTTAAATTCAGTACCTTACAACAGGGTTCAGTTTAAATAAAAAAATGTGGAAATTTTTGGAATAGTCTAGAGATCCTACAGTTAAAAGTTGCTTACATGGTCATAATATTTTTCTATTTGATAAATGTTATTATTTTAAAGCAAGCTGATAATAACTTCTACAAAAATAAAAACAAACAACAACTTTCTATTTCTTTCTGAAGATAGTGCGATTCGTTGTTTATGGATGACAAGTCAGTATATAGCAACCCTTTTGTTTGCAACGAAACATCGCCATGTTACTGCTCGCACTCGATCAGCTCCAAGAGACCGGAAAATAGGGTCGTGACGTAAGTGGCTTTCAGCATCCTCTATCATATCTTCCTTGTAGAGAAGAGTTTGGCAGAGAATTCTTCTGCTCGAGACGTTAATGTTTGTCAGATAACTGTTTGTGGGTACTTCGTAAGATTTGGTCATTAGGAATTGTCAATGTACAATAAAATAAAATAAAAACTAATGGTTGTTATATGGGTGAGTGGTTTTGTAAGGGTATTTTTTTTAAAGGAAATTGATGAGCTTACAATATAAATAATTTGGTGTTAAATGTTTTCTAGTAATAATAAAAAATATATAAGGAGTCTTTATTTAATATGAGTTACGTTAATTACATTTAACTGTTTTTAATTTTTATGTTGTGATCTTTGTAATATTGCAAAGAAAAAAAACAAGGAAGTAATAGCTATCGTTATTATTAATAAATCAAATTTATTCTTCATCGGTACCAATTCTAAAAAAAAAACAAAAAAAAACAGAGACTATAGATATCTATTTTAAAACAAATTTTGTATTTTGATTTATTTTGACGAATCTAAATTTTATACAATGCATTTACGTTGTTTATTTTAGAACGAAGCCTGCAAAGTTTTGTACGAGCTATCTGTTACAAGTAACTCGTTAATCATTTTAATATTTATAAGTAACATTATAAAAAGTATTAGTCACTGCAATTTAAAGTCAAATGATGCTAGAGAATATAATAATTGAAGTATGAAAGCTGAAATAAAGATAATTTCCATCAATATTATAAGTATTGTAAACCTTATTGTCATACAAATAACAACGTTTTGCAGTATCAACAGAACATGCTGTATATTTTTATATCTAACATAATATTACATATTTATTTTTGATCGTAAAACTTGCTGAGTCATCTTTTTGTTTAATAGCATTTAATCTGATTACATAGCAATATAAAATTATGGCATGAATTTAAATAAAAAAGCTTTCAAGTTTGGCTTGACTTGCTTTTAACCTCCTTCCGGTTTTTATACATGCATGCTATCTTGTGTTGCATTCTGTAACTTTACTAAAAAAAATGCAACGATTCCTTTACTGACAATTTTATTCTTGTAACAAAACTTTGCACTTTCTTTCTTAGAAAACTCCCATCTTCTTTTCTATTCATTTAAAAATAAAATTGTTACAACAATTTCTATGTGTTAAAGTTAAATTAAAAAGTTGTATCGATTTAAGGAGATGTAATATCTAAATAACATTGTAACGTCAGTCTTTTTTTTTTTTTTACTCATCACCGTCATTGCATTGGTCAATTTCTTGAGGTACAGTTATGGTGACTAAGATTAGGATGCTTGGCGTGTATGGGAGTCAAAGTACAGAGTAGAATAGCCACCAATAGTTCACTCACCGTGCTAAATGGCAAGTATGGCAACACTGTCTATTATCGTGGCTAAGTAGCCTCGGAAGAGATGACTAATTCACCTAATCTGAGCTCCGACAGTGTTGCCAGATAATTCAAGCTAGTAGTCCACTTAAACACTCCAGCATGCCAAGTGTTCCAGTTTTTTTTATCATAACTGTACGATACCTGATGAACTATGCAATACATTAAGACATGATACAGTATTAAAATCTGATTCATATGTTTTGTTCCGTGTATAAAGCTTACTCCCTCGTGATTTTATGCTTACTATATATATTGTACGTTCTTTCAATCAACGTAATGCATCGATAACCGTTACTGCCAACATTCCACTTTTCAGTATTTTTTTATACAGGATATTTTCAGTCTTTCGATTGAAAGTAACCATGTTTTGTATCTATAATGGTGGTTTTCTGCGTGTCATACATGTGAAAACTAGCGTTATTTCTTTCATCAGATCAACCTCTTGAAGTGTTGATGAAAAAAATTACGCTTGAATTACAGTACACTACATAATTAATAATTTCATTTTTCACAGTGCTGTTTGTAAGAGTCCACCCTTTGGCTGAGCTATATGTCACTTTTAGCGTTAAAACTGATCAGCTGGCATGTGTGACGTCACCTTGCCCCTGCTGCTTCTGCAACCTGCTTAACTTGGGTGTTGAACAAATTGCATAACCTCAAGGCGAGAATTTTTTTCATGGGGTAGAAAAAGTACAGTCAATATAATAGGTATGGAGATTTAAAATTAAAAAAAGTCGTGTTTGCACCTATAAGAGGCTCCAAAGAGTACTTACTCTAAATTATTTTGTATATCAAAATTCAAATTATTACAATGTTACTGTGTAGTATACAGAGGGACGTTTTAGATGTCTCGTATTATTAAATTTCTAGCATACTTTTACTTTCTTTAGAAAATATTTTTTTCAGTGTAATAATAATTGTCCTAATTTTAGTTCAAGTATGTACGATTAAGATTGTGTTAACCTTTTCTTCTTCATCCGCTACATCAAAGTGTTCAGAGATGTTTCTTTCCCCCCCCCCCCCCCCTCTCAGCTGGGCTTCGGATTGATCCGCCTCAGGCTTTCTTCCGAGAAGCAATTTCTCGCGCCGTCCACGACGTTCAACCCGCTGTAAAATAAATTCTTGAGATCAAAATATATCCTCGGTGAGATACGAAAACAAATTCTTTTGCATTCTTTTTATTTCATTACAATTTTTATACAGGTTTCTTCAAATAGGACTTATATAATAATTATTAAAAACACAAGTAGTTGTTATTATTAACGAGAGCTAAGATATGCGTGATTACAAGTCATAAAAGTTGGTTTCTCAGTTTTGTGTTACATTCATTTACGTGAAGAGATTCGCGTGCTAGTTAGAACATGTAACGAACCCAGTAAGTGTGATGAAAAGTATGTCACCAGACACTTGAAATTATCCTTTGTACACTTCGTAGTGGCACATTAAAAGATAAAAAAAGGCTTCAGTTATCTTTACTTAAGGGTCAGAAGAGCCTACTCTTATGAAACGTTTATCATAGCCTAGCAATAAATAATTTTCAAGTGATGATTTTTTGTAATGGCATTACGATGACTATATAATGCTTACGCTTGTTAATCTTAGCTTTATTTACCAAGGTTTTCTTTGTCCCATGTATTACCAAGCAGGAAGGGGAGGGGTTAAATTCTGATAAAGTTTTTTAAAAATAAATCTCACTTTATAACAGTCTTTAACGCCTTTTTTCCGCTTTAAAATAAATATTTGTGGATCAATTTACCCACCTCCCCCCGTTAATGCTCTCTTACAAAATTAAAGATTAGTGAGATTGAGAGTTTCATCCATACATTTATCATTTCTCTATTAATTGATTTTTAATATACTTTATTTTATTTTACGTGGTAATAAATAATCAAATATTTATTTAAAATATGCAATTTAATGCATTTCAATACAAATGTAAATCATTTAATATAGACTTGATTCACGAAGAATTTGTCCAGGTATCTAACCGTGGTTAGTAAGGGTCATTGAGCTAAGCTGAAGCTATCCGTGGTTAATAAGAACATAATATCTTCCATCTTGAATCAATTCCATAATTTTTCATTGAAATATTTCTGAGTAATTTTTAAAAAAAAGTAGTCGTGATTTGTTCAATCAATTTACCAATAAAACTGACTTAGATTTATTTATTCATGTGAAAATATTCTGATGCTTTGACAAAAGAATTGAATTTTAAATAAATTTGAATGATTTTGCTGCTAGCTTCATATAGAGTATAAAATTCTAAAAGAAATATATTGATAATCTTTTCTAAAAAAAAAAAAAAAAAAAAAAAAGTTATGGAAGAAAAAGTTTAGGACGTGTTGAAAGTGATATTTGAAAAGCTTCCATAGAGAGGGTGTATGAAAACAATATCATGCGGTTGAGCGTGCGAAATGTGAGGGGGTTGTTGCCACCCCCCGGATCAAGGAGATAAGCGGGTTGCCTCCCTCCCTGCAGCATAGAAGACACGACTGAATCTTTAGTGCGGCTTTCCGAGAAAACGAGTAAACACTTCGTAGCAGTACGAACGTCACTATTTCCGAGAAAACGAGTATACACTTCGTAGCAGTGCGAACGTAACCACAGCTCTGTTTGTGGCGTTACAGTGAATAGAAGAGAACTGATTTTTTTTTATTTTCTTTTTTTCTCATTAAAATTTTGTTGGCTCCTCCGACTCGTAATCGGATGGTCGTGAGTTTGATCTCAAGTACCGCTGAATTTTCCACACAGGTGTGGTAGCTAAAAACACCTACCTTCTGAAAAGTTATGATGGCATCTGTCGACCATTTTGACTGAGATTTCCTTGGTTTCCTCAGCCAATGCTGTGATAGATTAAGGCCATGGCCGCTCCAGATTTTGGAAGAGAGCCACGTATTACTCACATTAGATCGAGCTCTCCAGAAATTACCCTACATCTAACCAAAGAAAGTAAATTTGCAAATCTGCACATTCTTATGTCACAGAGACTCCATCAAGTGAGGTAACATTCGTGGTTTTCCGATGTGTATTTGCAGCATTTCCACAAAATATCGACTTACTAGGTCAGTTAAGATTACATTGTTATTATGGCATTTATTATTAAAGTTTTGAGGTCATTATATTATACTACATTTAATATATTCACAGAAATATTAGAATAATTATAATGACTCTTTTGAAGTACATTATATATCAGTTATAATCATATAATGCTAATCATAATAGCATGCACTAATAAGACCTCGTTCCTAAGTTTAGTAAATTCTGTTAATTTCTTAGAATTCTAAGACTGCGTGAATGTTTAGTATATATTGTCAAGTTTCGAGCTTTGGATAGTAAAAAATAAAAGTTTACATTAAACTTATGTAAATTATTATCACGGATTTTTGACCCTACCCCAATTATATTATTACAATAAAATTATTGTGCAGCATATTATTAATTTAATTTTTATTAATTTGTGAAGCACATTATATTTTGTGAAATTGGTTGTTCTGAAAAACGGTTCACTAAATTATTTAAATAAAAATATATGTAAAATTTTACAAAAATATTTTAAAACAAAATTCCAAGTCCTAATTTAAAATTCAATTTGGTAACATAACTAAAACTCACTTTCCTTTTCAGTTCAAGTCATGAATATTCTTAACGGGCATATAATAATAATATGATAATGAACTTAAATAAAAATATATTCCATTTAGTTTCCTGCTTCAAATCTCAATCAATAAACAACTCAGCACAGTTTACACAACAGCTATAGTAGAACTTTCATATCCGATAGCAAGTACACATGCAGTATTGTATACATTATATAATTATTTAATATTTTTAAATCTAAAAAATCTATTGATGTCCCAAAAAAATAAAATTATAATTCAAAATAATTTGTAATGAGTAATGAGTGAAAATAAACACTGATAAATTTGAAAGTTTAAAAGTTAAGTACTAAAATATTGAATATAAAACTTTGATTTTTGTTACTTAATTTAAACAAACAGAAGAGTATAATTAATTATTGATATTTCTTAATATATAACATTATGAATAAAAACTGTATAATTGAATATATTATTTGTATATAGAGGTCGCTATGACACAATCGTGTTTATGCATGACATGCAATACCTTTTTTTTATTACTACTACCACATTAAAAATTTATAACCCTCTAATGTTCACAGCATAAAAAAGAACATATATTACATTTTATTACAATTGCAATAAATGTAATTTCAGTAGTAAGTACGCAACATTTGCTCCTGGAAATGTCAAAAGGTCATATTCACTGATAATAATAAAAGGTTGTTATTATCACGCGAAATCATGGAACACGCACGGTGGCAAAGTGCATAAATATTGCAGACCACAGCGGCTTGCATGCAGCTGTCAGCTCACTTTATATACATGTGATGGTTTGTTTAACGGGCGGTGTTGAAATTCACACGTGTGTCATGGACTAATTGATTGAATTTCAGTGCTTGTTTTAGCATTGCATTGCAGTATCAAAACTGGCTCTATGATTTTTCAGATTTCAGGACATTTTCTTGGTATTAATTAAGTAGAAACCTTAATGAAATATTGCCGGTTTTGATTCATTCATTGAAGTTGATTTTGATTTTATACAAGTTTTGATCATGGATATTATTTAAATATTTCAATTAAGCAAGCATTGAATTTATTTAGAAAGGTATTTATTACAATTATATTATAGAATAAATATAATAGAATATTATAGAATAAATATAATTATACAGTATATATGTACATATATTTATATATTTAATAATTTATATATTTCTCTTCCAGCCTGTTTGAATTGAGACAACGAAACGGTTATGGAAAGAGATAATAGTTATTATGATGACGTCAGAGGCGTGCAGTTTTTTAACTTTGAATGGTTTTTATTTGTTGTTGATGGTTGATATAAGTACTGTCTTCACACAAAAATGCTTAAATATCTTTACATCTTGAAGCTGGGGCTCCAGAAATCTAGCAGGGAAAACGTTATATTGTGATATATGTTGATATTGTGAGTGGTGGATGTTAAATTTGTCTTTTGTTTTTATTTGTTATGTTTAGAATAATTGACAAGCACCATGAGGTTGCTAATCACAGATATTGACGTGCTTTTATTGTAATGTACAATCGAAAAGCAATAAAGATGAATATGAATATGTTATGTAATGTTCGTTCTGTCCAAGGGTGCACTATGTGTAAGGTATAGGTGTCAAAACACGTATTAAAGAAACGTTTTCAGAGATTTTTTTGAAAATTTAATTAAGTATATAATTTTTTATGCTTTCTTTTAAATGACTTTGTCTAGTTAGTAAAAGTTAGCATCAATAACAAAAATTTACGAAGAAATAAGATCGAAATTCCAAGACTATGCATGTCTGTGTTTCGTTAATCAAATTGTATACCGCAGGGACTATCATGGGCTATCTTTTAGGGAGATATGGATGAAGCATTTTAACATTCACCCCCTAACCTTTTAAATATACTAATTTTCTAACTTACTGCAATCAATCTTGGGGGGAAAAAGAGGGAGGAAGAGAGAGAGAGAGGGATTGAGAGAGACTGTAATAAGAATTAACCTTGTTTTTTTTTAGACTGATTCAAAGAGCCACTCAACCCTTAAAGCGTCTTTTCACCCTTCTTTTATTTTTCTTTGTTAAATAAAATTAAGCGTGTTAAAGCACGCAACGTAGATGATGCTGTTTATAACAGTTAAGTTGGTGCACCTCAATTAGTCTAAATATACAATAATGGAACTAATTTACTGTATCAAAATATTAATTGTTTACCATCTTAAATTGATTATGTTATCATACTGCGGACAAGGCCTTCAATGACCCCCACGCCCTCTCAATCCGTCACGCATGCTTTACCAAATGCTGCAGTGCTATACTTGGTCAGCTGTCTACATGCCGGCTTTAACATGCAATATTTTAAGCCTTATATACAATAAAAATAATTTTCGATGACAAAAAATAAATTACTTTTTTTTTTTTTAATATTACATAATTTATTTTGTATTATTTCAAGGATATAGTGTACTGTATATTACAAAATAAGAATTTTATGTTCAAGTTTTCAATTATATTTTAATTATAATTTATTTGTACTTGACATATTTCTTATAGATTTCAATAATAATTTTTAAATTTGCATATTTAAATTTCAATAATAAATTATTTATCATTTTGTTTATATCAGTTTCATCGCGTTCTAAATATACTGTATAAATTATTTCTGTGTTGCTTGTATTTTACATATATATTTTTTTACCTGCGCCAAATCATAAAGTGAATTTTTAACTTAAGCTTTGCAAGCCTTGTAAAGAGAAAGATTAATTAAACATGTTCTTAAGTTCTTCACCTCTATTTTTATCAATGGACCAAAAAGTGATGTCCAAAGTTTGAGTAACCACACAAAAGTAAAACACTGCACTCGGTGTAAAAAAAAAAAAAAATGAATTTACCCCAACGTAATTCTTACTTGAAACGGTCAACCATCCAAGTACTAATCACGCTCGACTTAGCTTGACTTCGGTGATCTAAAAAGAATCGACCAGCACATGCATTGCTGCTTAGCGCAGCGTCTATAAATAATATATTATAAATAGTAAAACAAATATAAAAAATGTAAAAAAAAATGTTTGTATGAATAAAAAAGTACCAGTTTTCTATTGGTTTCTCATCTTCACAACAACATACATGTCATAAGAAATCATTAATAAATAATTGTCAAATATTATAATAAATTATAATAATAAACATGCATTATAAATTTAATTATTTTCAAGAAAATACGTATTTTTTAAAATACAAATAAGAATAATCTATTTATGAAACAATACGAATGAAAAATATAAAAAAGGTACTCCTGCAAATAAAATAATAAAGGGGGTCAACTGTAGGGACATTTGAAAGCGCAGTGTGTAATAAAACGTTGAGCTGGTCTGCAGTCCACCTATATATTAAGTAACACACCATGCGGTGACCTTTTAGGTCGTATTTGGCATTTGAAGCATGACTGCAGTATTGTATGCTGCCACCACATTCCCTATACTGTGCTCTCACGCTCTCATATAAGAAAGAGAGATGGACAAGGAGAGAGAGAAGACAGAGAGAGAGTGAAATTGAAAAAAATAGAGAGGGAGACAGAGAGAGAGAGAGAGAGAGAGAGAGAGAGAGAGAGAGAGAGAGAGAGAGAGAGAGAGAGAGAGAGAGATAGAGAGGGAGACAGAGAGAGAGAGGCATGGAGAGACAGAGGGAGGTAAGGAGAGAAAGATAAAGGACAGTGAAAGTGAAAAAAATATAGAGAGGGAGAGAGAGACAGGGTGGGGTCCCGTGACGTCATCACAGGGTGTGTCCCTAACCGATGGGTCACGAGACTCGTGCACTGTCTGATGTAAGGAGACTCCTTGCTGTCGACTAGAGTGGCCACAAAACGGCTCTCTGTCTCGTTAACAATGTCATGACGAGGTTAATCGACACAACACCTATCTACATATCAGATTAACCATTGTTGTGATCATCCTTTTTTTATAACTTGAAATTTTATAGCTTTATCGTTAATATAGCTACATCATTATTTTTTTATGTTGTATCATTACCATATCTCTTGTAATGTTGAGAAAATTTATACTGAAATTAAGACCGAGAAATTTTGTTTAAAAAGGAACGTATTATAGGCTAATATGTGATTAACTCTTTAGAAAAATGTAACAAGTATAAGTACTAAGGACAACTATACATAAAAAAATATCATTGCATATTTGAATAAAAGATCTCAAATTCCACATTATAATTTTAAAAAAAAATGGACTAAAATCCTTAAAATTGTGCTGCAAAAAGTTGTGACGTCATATAGTTTAAGAAAAGATATTACACGATCATGACGTCACCGTTTTGTAAACGGTTTTCCATTCAATAATAAACAGCGCTATTAGCTGCATATACGCAGTATATATTGTACTGTACAATGCTTACTAGCCATATTTGTTTTAAATTATACTGTATATTGATATAATTAAAACAAATGCTATTTCAAATTTAACCTTTTTTTTTTAAATAACAGACTTAGTATTTTAAGTACTAAATATAAGCACTAAATTTAGTGTAAAAGTGTTTATTACTCTGTGTATTTAACTAGTGTAGTGCATGGTACTGATAACACAGAGTGGGTTTATTTCCAGCACATTGATTTACCGTCATGCTATAAAAATATATCTCTCAGTACATTGTAACATTGACACGTTTTTACAAAACATTCATTTTTAATAATTCATTTTGTTTACTGATAAAACTAACGTAAAAAGCAAATATGACTTGAAGGCTATTCGATTCTTATCAAATATGTATATTTTATTACTTTTAATATTACAATTGAAATCCTGTCAAATTATTTCATTACAGAATTAAATAGATTTTAATTTAAAACGTAATGGAATAATATATTATTAAAATATTTTTGTTCAGTTGAAAATTTCTAAAGAGATGTACGACCATAATGATTGATGAACGAAAATAATATTAATTTAATAATAATATTAGTTTTATTGAGCAGAAAGCAGACAAAATACATATATTGTCACAGACACTGCTTAAAATTGTGTCATGGTATTGATTTTTAAAAGCTCTTAATTTATAAACAAAAAATATCATATACACAACAATTTACTTGCTGTTTAAAAAAAAAAAAAAAGAGAAAAAGAAAAAGAAAAAGAAAGAAAGGTGGGAACCTTGAAGCTTCTATATTACAACTAAAGACAACAATATAACATAAACATTTATAAACAAATTTATTTTTATTGATTACTATAGTATATTGATATATTTTTTAACGCAAGTTTTGTATTTATTTTTTATTCACCCAAGTACATATACAACATAAATATTAATCATATTTGTAAAAAAAACTTTTTGTCTGTGCAAGCTTACAAAACACGCCCATAAACATAAATTATTACGAAACTAGAACGGATATATAACATAATTATAACTACAAAGAATGTATAAATATTAATTGTTACAAGAATATTTATAAACAATTTTAATAAAATCATATGCATAAAATTTCCTGTCATAAATTAAGTAAATTAATCTTATCCCACTTTAAAACATGTTTCTTTATTGTGTATGATAACAAAAAGTATAACCGTATAAATTATATAATATAATACATGTAATTTAAACTATAAATTGCGTGATTACAAATGTTTTTTTTTTTTTTTTTATTTCAGCGGCCCATGGCCCCCCGTTGTTCCTCTAACGTTACTCCCATCAACAACATCGCATCATTAGAAACCTTTGGAGCACTCCATCATCAGCTGATTCTTGCTTCAATCACGTCACAGCTTATCAGTGACGTCACAAAGACAAAAAAATTAAGCCTGCTTAGACGCAGGCTAGCCATGATAGGTGTGACGCCTTCTCATTTAAATACCACCACCTCTACCTTACAACCCTCTCCTTATAATAATAGGATTCCTAATAATAAAGGAACTTATCATCGTAGAAATAATACAAGTAGTTTCATATACTCTTCTTCTTTATCCACGTCAGCTCCAAATCATTATCAGTACCATCAGAAGAAGGTCCAGAGAAGACGACCCAGTCAGTTGAGGAAAACTGCAGGCGCCACCCTGGAGGCCTCCTCGACTTTGGGGACTTTGGGGACCACGGTGGGGCCTTCTTTGTTCATCTCTTCCACCTCGGGGGCTGCTCACGTGGCTCATTCTCCCACCGCCGCTGCGGTATCGAGTCACAACGTCGCGGCGTCCAGTGGGGCTTCTGCGGTCACCGACGCTACTGTCACAGGTATAACATGATGGACCTCGAAGGTACGTACCATCAGAGGATTATAAATACCCTGATGGTAGTACACTCGTCGCCTTGGAGAATTTCCCACTTGTAACCTTGTTAATCACCATGCCCTGTGGTATTCCTTAACAAGGCTGCAGAGGGAAATTTTCCGAGGCGATGATTGTATCAATAAATGAATAGTACAGGAAAATTTGTGCTAATTTCAATATTTTCAGATGTTCAGGATTTTATTTATTATTATTTTTCTAAGCATTGAAATTACAATTACCAGATCTCTTTTTGACGGCGTTGCATACAAAAATACACTATTTTTTGTATATTTTTAAAGTATTGTTGGTAGAAAACACTTAAAATATATGTTATTTCATATAATTATATGTTACAATTAATTTGCTTATATTATCATTATGATAATCGACAAAGTTACCAATAGTACAGAGGGATTTTCATGAGGCAGATTGGAACATAAATATAGCACGTCCAACACAATCCTATAAATAACTCGGTTTATTTTAATGCTGAACACGTGACCAAACTTCAGGGTGTCATGAAATAGTGACACTTCTTGCTTGATATGATGTTGGTAAATCCTGATGCGCACCTCAACTCCAGCATCACTTGCTCCAATACACAAAGAGATACAAATTTCGGGTGACGGAAGAAGAGCATTCAGTCTATCAATATCAAAAAGTTTTGGTTCACCACGCCTCCATAGACTACGATAATAATAACGTGATAACGCCTACAAAAAAAGCAAGAGGTGTATAATATTCAAATAAAAATGAACAATCCGGTCATTTTTAAGTTTAGCCGGATCGGATTTTTTTTTTTTTTTTTTTTTTTTTTTTTTTTAATGGAGTTTCCGTTTTTGCATGATTTGTTGACGCTACTGATCCAAGAGATAAATATTTGCATTGGACGGAGGTAAGAAGAGCAACCATGCTGTCTATCCATCCCAACATAGTTCACAACCTTTTCAGACTGTGGACAGGTGTGCACTTTCTGTGTGCACCAATTAACCTTGCAAAAACTGCAATTTAAGCTATTGAAAATTAAAGAACAGACATAATGGACAACATACATGAAAAAATTTTATTGCAGAAATGAATAGAGGGTACCAAATTATGCTACTGTGAATTTTTTCACCTCTTTTTGAGACCCGCGGAACTATTTTTAAATAATTATTGAAAGTCCTGTGATTTCCGTTGGCACCGGTTGGCACCCCTGACTTCTTAATTAATAAAAAAGATAGAGACTGGACGCCTATTGACGCCTCTAGGGGGCGTGGCCGCTCTTTCAATAATTATTTAAAAATAGTTCTGGGTCTAAAAATAAATCTGAAAAAAATTAAGAGTAGCATAATTTGATACCCTCTATTCATTTCTGCAATAAATTTTTTTCATACAGTATGTTGTCCATTATTATAAATTAGAATTAAAAAAAGGGGCTAAAGAATGCTTAAAATGCTGTATCCTATATATATATATATATATATATATATATATATATATAAAATGCTTTATCCTAAAATGCATTCAGGACTAAAATTATTTTTATTAATTTAATTACAAATTTCTTTATTTTAGTTAGTAATTAAATTAATTTTTTAATTAAATTTATTTTAATTTATAATGTTTTTAAGTTTTTCTGAACCCTTAGATATATTTTCACAAAGTAGAACATTTAATCAAGTTAAAGTTAAACAACAATTTCATGTTGTTTAGTTGATGGATTTTTGACTCGCTGCAATTTATATGCCAACTGTTGAACTCAAGAAAGGAATATTGATTAATAAACTTTGAAATTTTGTTTTGCAAACTTTTGATTCACAATAAATTAACTTCCGTTTATTTAAGCTTAGTACATTAAAAGGAATTTTACTGCTTGATATAATACATTTTTTCATATAATTAATACGTATAACTATATATATATATATATATATATATATATATATATATATATATATATATATATATGTATATATATATATATAATTAAATTTTATAATTCTAATTATAATATTTGATCCCATTTGTCGTTTGCTATTTTATAAAATATTTTATTTTTCATTCAGCTAAAACATTACAAAAAAAAAGTTAAATAAAATACCAATCAAACAATTTCAAGTATTTTCCTATACATGCATGCAGATGATAATCCTACATAACAACATAACTCATATTGCAGCAATGAAAAGACCCATAGTATTGCGAGTTATCGAGTGCTTTTGTCATTGTATTTGCTGTACATACAGTGGCCGTCATATTCAATTCGTTATGATACTTCGGTTCCTGTTCGACCAATCAGATTCTTCGTTACAAATTATCTACCAATGACCGAGGACATAACAAACACAACCGTATTCTATATTATGACGGGTAGTGTACATGCTGAACAATGGCTGCATGGCAATTCATTAACACAAAAAGCAGTAAAGAAAAATGATGTATTGGAGTGTAGCTAATTAACTTTTTTTTTTCACAGAGCTCATTACGAGTGCCGCATCCTCTGGTGATTAATTGGCGCGTTTGACACTTTTAGTTTAATAATCATCAAAAGCAAAATAATTAATAACATTTTTTAAAGCTCTTTATATTGGTAAAAAAATTTATCACATGAAGTTATTTTCTTTTTTTTTAAATAAATCAGTATAGCAAAATGTTCATTGAGGGTATTTTTTTGTTACACAACTTATAATTATATTACAAATTACCCATGTAACAAGGATATGTTGCAACAACGGATTTAATCCATCTTCGGATCCGTTTTATATCGGTGGACAAAATACGGATTCAAGAGGTTTCCTAGGACCGGTATGTTTCCGTTGCGTAAACGTCGTGCAAAACAGCCAATAAAAACCTTTCTGCAACCAAATTAATTGGGGGGGGGGGGGATTTTTTTTTTTTTTTGCCGCCAAAAATATTTTCTTGAATATTCGGCTCGTTTAGCTCGTCGTTTGTTGATATTAATTGAAAATTATTATTTTAAATAATAATTTGCATTTATAAAAATTATAAACGCCCTACAACTATAATCTTTTTTTAAGCAATGGAGGCAAATGATTTTCTGCAAGTAATAAGTAAATTCTAATTACTCACCAAAAATTGTTTCTGCTGTGCTATTAAAAATATTACACAAACACGTCATGTCAGTATTCACTTTAAAAATTACATCAATATTGCACTCTATATGAAATGTATACACTTCAATATTATATTTCCTTTATGAAATGAATTATAAAACGGAAGTTTCTTAACTTTTGAACACTGGCGATACATAATAATAATTTAATACAGTTAAACTGCCATTCTACGCACACCATACATAGATCTAGTTTCAATTAATTGTACTTCAGGTAAATTTAAGTTGAATTTACTATATTACATATCACTTTGTGGCCACTGTAAAAGGTATTTATTTAAACTAAAAATTAAATTAATGAGTACTGAAGTACAGTAAATATTAACACTTTTAATAAAACAAAACTCCCGATGCACTGTTCACACGTCCTATCTCTATAAAAAACATCGCGGACTAGAGGAAGAAAGGAGTCTTTAGGCGTCACATCTCGCCAAACAGCAGTGATTCAGACAACAGATGATCCCTTTCTTCCAATCAGATTGCGAGATGAATTCGTCATCTTTGCCGGTCGTTAAATTTTAAATTAAATTTCGTTAAAACACATTAAATTTAATGTCTCCTCGCCGCGCCAGCTCCAGCGTCCGGTGTCTTTTCTCACGCCCACACATGATGCTGCTTGGCCGGTCGGCTGGATTGGCGCGATATCTTTTTTTTCTACCGTTTCTTTTCTCGACTTACAATATTTTTTCTCATTACATAAGTAATGATTTTTTTTTTCCTGAATTTTTCTGTGAAATAAGTTTGTAAAATTAATATTATTTTGAAGAATCTTTTATTAGAAATTTATTTACACAGTCTATATTTTTCTTAACTCAATAAAATTATAGAAAATTAATGTGGTAATTTTGTTAATTTTTTTTATATATTTTCACGTTATCCTAATTATTAACTTAAAAAAACAAGTTAATTACTATATCCAACGTTATTATTTATTTACATTATTTTGACTATAGTGGCGTGTTAAAAAAACTCATTGTCCGGAGATAAAAACGCTTAAAAAATGTATAAATGTAGTTATTTTCGGAACGGTTTTATATCGCATGAAAAACATATTTTCGATGTACGTCATTCATAAAAATAATATTCAACGAATTAAAAAATAATTGGGTAAAATATTTAATAAAATCATTTTAGACCTGTCTTGATATTTATTTATCACATTTAAGCATACTTTTAGGAAACATTAATAAAAGGTTTTATAAACGTTCTATATGCAACGCAAAATTTTTAAAACCAAAACATCCAAAAAGTGACGTTGTTTTTCCGTTATATGTTACATGGGTATGTAATTTATTGACATAAAAAATAAAAAAAATTTTGAAAGATAACATTTAATTTACTATAAAAAAGTAATGTTAATTTGTGATGTACTTATATTAAAAACAATGAAACTCTTAATCATGGATCGTTTTGTTTAGTACATAATTGGATTAATTACAATTATTTTTTTTATTCAGGAGACAAGTTGAGACGTGAAATTCTACAAATAAGTAGCCTAAAATCAAAATGTTCGTTCATTTCATCATAAATGTACAAATGTAGAACTGTCTTTTGATATACGTGAACTGCGATTTCTAATCTCACATGTAACCCCACTTTATATTTTAATTAGTGTCATGTTATTTTCTGATATAATGCTCATGTCTGATTGGATTATTATCAAAAACTTATATTATTTATTTTAATCTTATTAAATTAAAACCTCATGTAATCACAGCTCTATACCCTGTTCTTTTATACAGCTTCTATGAACCCCTGAATTTACCATAAATCTCCCCTCATGTAATCACAGCTCTATACCCTGTTCTTTTATACAGCTCCCATGAACCCCTGAATTTACCATAAATCTCCCCTCATGTAATCACAGCTCTATACCCTGTTCTTTTATACAGCTCCCATGAACCCCTGAATTTACCATAAATCTCCCCTCATGTAATCACAGCTCTATACCCTGTTCTTTTATACAGCTCCCATGAACCCCTGAATTTACCATAAATCTCCCCTCATGTAATCACAGCTCTAACCAATGTTCATCCCTGCAGAGTTCCCGTGGGCCTCTGGCGACGAAGCGCTTTTCCTGCTGCTGCTGAACGGGAGCGGTGGGGGCGGCGGGGGCGGCGCGGCACTCGGGGGCGGTAACGGCACGGTGGTGCGCCTCTGCTCCGAGTGGGAGCCCGCCCAGCACGGCCTCTTTCAGGCAGCAAACCTCTTCTTCGCTGTCGCCTTCCTCGTGCCACGCTCCTTCAGGTAGGCCACAAATTGGGGTGAGGTTATTATACATGTTGGATTTGAAGAGAATTGAGATATCAACGTTAAGGCCATTGATCAGTATTTTCAGATGGTAAACTGAAAATATTTTTAAACCTAAAATAAAATACAAAATAAATGTGTTTGCTGATGTAAAAAAAAAAAAAAAAAAATCGCTCTAGATTTTGAGTAATTAATTTTTTCGTGTGAAAAATATATTGATTTGACTAAAAGAAACAGCAGTCCCCATTTAAAACAATGCTAATCATAAATGCTGAATATCTTGAAAATTTCTCCGATTTTGGTATTTTTTTTTTTTTTTTACGAGAAATTATTTTATGGTGTGAGGAAGGTTTGCTGGAATTTTCAGAGTGCTGTACCATCTACTAAGTCAAATTAATGCAGGCCACTATAACAATGACATTCAGTTCTATGCTCTGCATGGTGGGCTAACTACGCGCGTCAAATTTAAGTATTAAAATAAATATAAAAAAAGCGAGTTTCAAATCCGAAATATAAAATTACAATATATATTGATATAAATATTCATTGAATTATTTTAAAATCTGCTGTAGGGAACACAATAATATTATACTGTATAAAACTATATATACAGTATAATATTATGGAACTGAAATTTACAATGCATAGCATCTGCTGCGTATATATAATATTTATTTATGTTAGAAAAGAGAGAGCTTGTAAAACTGTCTCGGCTCTAAGGCTTTATGAAAGTCACTTTGCTATCGTGTCGTGTGCAAAAACAAATGAAATTTTTCACTGATTGAATATATTATATTATAAAAAAAAACACACAGCTGTTACAAGTCAACTAGATACAGTATTGATTTTTGTGTGTATATTTTAGCTGCTACCTAGATTTCAATTACTTGACCATCGTTTCCATGCCTGGTCCGCGCCTGCAGCTTACAGTTTTAGGCTTTTTGCAACACACTGACGAAATGAGAGTTGCCTACCCATACAGGCGCTAAAGAAAAAAATATTATTTATAATCAAAATTATTAATATCGATTCATCCGTATAGCAAAATAAACACTAAATGTAAGAAATGTCACTTTTTTTTAAAGCACAAGGATTCTTATTTAAAAATATTTTATACTATACAACCGTGTTAAAAATCCCTACCGAGCATTTTTTTTAGCAATAGTCAAATACCACTGTTTATGTAAACTTTATATTTTGCTATTAAGAAACATCGATATATTGACTGAATTCTATGAAATAAATGGGTACATATTTAAATTAAGTTAATAAAACATAGGACCCAAATTGTGCGCAGTTTCAGACCGACATAGGTCCTTTTGCAAAACATGTTTCGAATCAATGAGTACTCTCATTCATTTCATTGTACAAAACTATATATTTAAATTCTTCAAAATATGAAATATAAACTCACAAGACGTCTTTTGCATATGAAGAGTTAAACAAAAAAGTACTGTAAAGCAAAAAATAAAAATTGTCAACATAAAATTTAAATCAATTAATCTGTCAATGCTTTAATTGTAAAAAAGTTAAAAATTTACTTGCATTGATTTTCAAGATAAAAAAAAAAAATGTTCACTCCACATTATTTTGTTTTAAATAAAAAAAAATATCCGACAGTAATTTCTTAATTCAAAATAACACACAATATTTCACAAGTCTACTTATAGAATAAAAAATATAAAGTCCAACAGTTTTCAGAAAGATAAAAACTTTTGCAGATAGTATATAAAAAAATATATATTTATTTTTAGACATTATTAAAATGTATTCTTTTGTACATTTTACGATAGAAGCTTTATTTCTAGTGTAATATAATGTTATATTTTTACAGTTTCACAAGTTTTTTTGTAAAGATTATAAAAAAAACTAGAAGATTGTTTAAAAATTGCTGCTTAAGTACGAGAAAATGATTCTTGCGCTTCGTTCAGGCGATTATGAAATGCTGCGTGTTTTTTTTAAAAATTACGTGCTTGAGGCAAAGTCTTCAAAAATACACTCAAATTAATTTGGCATTCCTCCTGGAAGTGTAATTTTTGTATCTATTTTGTTTGTAATTCAATTTCGAAACTTTGCAAAGAGATTGTTAGTAATGGTGTGAAATTGTATTGCTGAAATACGGATAGAAATCCTGAACTTCCGGCTACTTCCGTAGGGAATATTATATAAATTTGACTGTATGGGCTGTGTGATGGCACCGCATCAGTGTTACTGACGTGACGTTAAGTCGATGAGAATTGCTGCTGCAGAATTATAAAATAAGAGAGGAAATGCGTAAAAATAAAAAAATAATATAGGAAGGTTTTTCTATGTTGCAGTTGTATCATTTATGATAACGTTTTCACGCGTTCTTCTTACAGTTTATAAGTAAGTTTAATATAAAATTAACAAATTTTCCACTCTATTTGGCAATGTGAGGAATATTATATATTTATATGTTCCATCAACTGTTGCTAAGATCATTAAAATAAATAATATTTAACGTTGTTCATCCAAGATAATGTCTCGTGAATATTATATTATGTAACAACAAAAATCGATTGAATAAGAAGAAATCAAGTCACTAAAATTGACGCGAAATATTTTAATTCTGAAAAACAGTGATTCAAAATTTAGTGTATTCCTCACATTTTTTTAATAAGAATAATTATTATATTATGATTTAACAGTTAATAAGTAACCTCGCCAATTCTGGAATCGAAATCTGGAATTTCCTCATAATCAGACAATTATTATGTATATAATATTATAAAAATAGTATCGCTACTAATCCTTTTTAAAATTTCTAGATATTTTAAAAGTTTAAAGGTTAGAAGGAATTTGTCTTAAATTTTAGATGAGGACTCAATAAGTTTTAGGTGAGGACAGTAAATTTATCACTATAAATAATATAAATATAAAAAACGTACGAATGTAATTTTTCAAAATATTTTTGCATGATCACGGTGATGATATTAAGTCTTATTTTAGAGTGACACGTGATTGAAAAAGAAGTGACTTGATTCATGCAAGATTCATGAGGTTTCATGATTGATCGCAAGAGCATTCCCGCACCACTGGCCACAGATATGCCACTCTCCGGAGACCTAATGTCAGTAGACCGATAGATTGCTACCATTTCAAATATGTCATTAGAAATACACACTTCAGTGAGCCATCATTTTGGTTCAATGTACAGTTGTGGCTCTGGAAAATTTCTTAACCAACGTCTACAGAGGTATTTAGAACTAACAATGGTTGTGTAGTGGTAAACCATTGTTAAAATAGCGAAGAAGATTTTATTGTTTTTATTACATTTTATTTTATTTATTACATTGTTACATTGACACTATATATATTGTTGTTATCTATTGGTGTGGGGAATTTTCCATGACAATGTACGATTGTTGAAATTTTTAATTATTTAAATCAAGCTGGTGTAATAAAAACTTCCGAAAAATGCTCATTTGCACTAAAATATAATTCAGATTTTTTTTTTGTTATATTTATAATTTTAATTGAGTTAGAATACTTAGAATAAATTTTTGAGATATCTTGGTAAAAGGAATAATGAAATGGGAAAATGGATTTGAATTGTATTTTTTTTTTAAAGTTTTTAAATTAATATTCAATTAAGTTTAGACAACTCAATTTTAATAAGGTTCTATTTAAAATATTAATTACTTACTGTATTTTTATTATCATTAATTACCAATTAAATTACGTTGTAACTGTTAAAAGTGGCTTTGTTTCTTGATAGCATGTTATGACGTGCAATGATCAATGGCAGCCTCGCGTGACTCTAACTGAAAGTGTGATGACGTTTCTTGACTAATTTTTTGTATCGTTACACCGACAAAATAAAAATGAAATCACTTCCAGTCCCATTGTTGTGTTAAACAAATTGAGGCTTTGTTACCTTTGTGTGACGTCATAATGAATTAATAAAAACTTAATTGAAGATTATTGTGGAGATTATTATGGATTTATATTTAGGAACTTTGGATAATGTAGGTAGTAATTTGTCAAGGTATGCACCTGTCTTCATCATTTTTCTTTATATCAAAAGTACGTCATATTTTTTTTGTTTGTAATGAGACTAAAAATAAATGTATAATTTAATTTTTCCAGATTGTATCATTTTTGTGTAATATGATGAAAGGATTTAAGGTTATTTTATAAAATACACAGATCTTTGTTACACGAAATGTTATAATACTTTAAAACTGAAGTTTAAAAACCAAAGTTAAAAAAATTTGAAAATATCAATATTGATATCGGAGTAAATTAGTTCACAGGAAAAAAAAGTTTTAATATTTTAATTTGGTCGGCCTACTACAAAAACGATACAAGACGCTAAAATCATATCTAGGGAATTCTCTCTAGTATGTGCTCTATCCATCCATAGTTGTTCTTGGCTCATGACATATTATTGGAAAAAAATACAACAAAAATTTACAATTTGAAACTGTGCAAAAGTTCTGTATATTTTGTGTATTTACTACAACTCAAAGTCCTCTACTCACAATGGTTGTACCAAACCATTGTTTATAATGTCTGTCGCTTGAAGCCTTTTTCATTGTTAAACATGGGATGACGTAGTGCCTAATTTTGCCACCAGAGCAGAGAACGTAATGGCATTGTTGGCGCTAGGCAACGGTGTCAACTTCATAATTAACGGTCATTTTCCATAAGTTAACAAGTAAATCAACAACCGTCCTATGTTTTTCCTTTCACGCGACAGACATTACACAACAATATTTTGTTTACCAACAACGAGCAGAAGACTTTGCTACAACCAAATATAAAATAGCTCATCTCATATACAGCAGACATACATTACAAGCTTGCTTGTTTATTTGACCCTCTCATTACGGTTCATTACTCACACATATAACGTTATTAAGTACCAAATGCTATCTGGTTTCTGTGGAAATTGCTATAGACTTAGATTACGGCGTCGTTTTACACGTTAATATGATCAGGATTAGCCTCGATATTAAATATCCCCCCCCCTTGATGGTGCCCACCAACTCTCCCTTCACGGAGAACCATTACTGCTGCATGGTGCTCAGCTATGACGTCATTGGTGCCTACTTATTACACACGCTTCGCAGCAAAACTCTAGTAATTGACCAATTATATTTTTTATTGCTGTTGAAATAATAAAAAAAAAAAAGAAAAGAAGGAAAAGGAATTTTTTTATAGTGTTTGAGACAAATTTGAATACTATTACATTCGTATATTAGCTTTTATAATCTGTTTTATGGTGTAATAATATATTATGATAAAATGTAATAAGTCATTATAAAATAATGAAAGTGTAAAAATAATATAGATATAATATAATTATAGAAAGTAGAGCAACTATTTTTGGATAGTTTGTTTTTGAATTTTTATAGCACGCATATTATATGTATAACCAGGCATAAAAGGGTTGTATGTTGTTGTTGTTGTTGTTTTTTTCACTGAAACTTGATGCTAAATTTCAACTGTTGCTAAATATTTTAATTTAAAAATTTGTATAATATAATATACAACAAATAGGGCAGTAGGATTTTTTATTTTTTTTTATTTATTTATTTATTATTTTTTTTTAATCAAACCCTAGCTGGGTATTTCTACTTAGTTTACTAATTACTATATTTCAGTTTAATTTTTTTATATAATTATTATTTCACTAATTTATTTATAACAGTCTTATTAAAGGGTTTAATTGAAAATTTTACAAGACACTATATCGATTATTATAGGAGCACGAGGACACAGAGAGCGGTAAAATTTAAATTATACAATTATTACAAAAATACACAAAGTTGTTCTGAGTTTGAGGACTGTATCTGGCAAGAAAAATGTTTCTTTTGTTTACCTGAGTATGAACCAAATTTTTAGTTTTGATAATTAATTAGAATTGTATCACGAATGCCACACTATAAGCAAGACTAAACATGTGTTTTTATATATACATGACAATATGATTTATATAAGTTTTTATATACACGCTCTTTCATTCGCCGCATTGCTGAATGAAACACATCACATTTATAGCAATTCATCTTAAAATAAATTTACATCGTTTCAATCTTAGCCAAAGTTAAAAAAAAAACTTATTTTTTTATAAAGAAAAAATATATATCCCTTTAAAGATTTGAATAACAAATGCTGCAGTTTTATGTAAATGTATTTGAATGAATAATGATTCATATCCCCAGCATGTTATGTTGTATGTACATATGGGACAAAAGCAAAAGAACTTTCAAAGCGATGAAACCCAATCTCTATATATGTTGAAAGGAAAACCATTTGATTCGTAGCCAGATAATTTTGAATTGTATTTTTACTCTATTTTACCTCATTTTTTTCCATGGAGACATTTTTATTCAGAACTCAATTTATTAAAAAAAAAATGTAAAGTTATTCAATTGATCTCATTAAACGTTTTAATAAATTCTGTTACCCATGGAAAATAAAACTTCTATTTACGAAATTGAAAAAAAGGGGCTTATTTACGCTGGTGAAGTTTATGGACCTTTAAAAGTCCACCCTTACCACCGAGGTACAGGAGAGCGGGGCAGGAGAAATTTTATGATCACTGCTAAGTTATTATCCAACATTTACCTAGTTTAACCGAGGAAACCTCAGTCAAGATGGTCGGCAATACAGCAATGTCATTGTTAACTCCCGTATGCTAAGAGTAATTTTAATTGTTCTCGCATGTTAATTATCAAAACGTTGAATAACACTAGATAATAATACTGTATACTATCTATATAAAACGTTGATTTTTTAAATTTAGTTTCACTTCTAATTATGATCTATAGGTTTGTATGGAACCTTCAAGGCTAAAAAAATTGGTTTTATTTGGTGCAGTGAAAATAAAGTGCAAATTTGAGTGGGTTGTTAAAATATTTAAATTTTGTACTACTTAAATATGCAAATCTATTTCATAAATTCTAGTAATTTGTATCAGATTTTAATGAGTTTATGTACATATTATGCTGCATTGTATGCAATTAATATACACCTAATTAAGTTTGATAAGGGCTATAATTATATAGAACTTTGCATCAATTTTTGTTATTTTAGCCCTTAGAAATTTTTAGTGCCAGATTTAGTAGTGGGCTTAGAATTGAAATTTGATCATTGTAGTGTTAAATATTTCCATATTAAAGTAACATGTAATTATGCTGTGCTTTTGTTTATTGCAATAATTTTTAGACAAATATATTGAACTGTTTTATTATTTTGCTGCATGTGAAAAAAATCCTAAATCCTTACATGAATTACAACAGATGCAAAATGTCCCTGCATTAATTTTAAACTAGCTGTTATCTCTCTTATCAAATTTAATTTGTATTTCCAAGCAGAGCAATGTTGCCGTATCGTCTGTGTACAGACATTTTCTCCTTGCGTTTCCGTACAGTTACAGTAAATAAAAATGGAACATGTCTCATGCTGAAGTGTCGAAGTAAGCACCATCGCTTGACATTTGGCAACACTGTTGGTGTTCAGATGGCTCACAGTCGTCTCAGTAACTATTAAAGCTATATAATTTGAAAACATCTCCTACCCTCGCCCCCCATTTAGGGGTCTTCTGATAATGAATCAAGAACTTATTTTTCTCTAAAAAAATTCTATAATGCCAAAAAAGCAATTTCGAGTTAAAAAAGAATGATGGAAGAGGATGGTGGGAACATTGCAAAATCAGCTGACTTGACGCCTCTAATGAGATATTAGAATGTGAAAATTTTAGTGGCTTAATCGAAAGAAGGGACAAAAATATGGTACTGTGAATTTTTTCAGATTTTTCTGAGACCGGGAACTATTTTTAAAAAATTATTGAAAGTGTATTTTATGACGTCACGGGTGGTACTGCCCTATCCTTTTTCTTAAGGAGTACCGCCCGTGACGTCATCAAAATAGACTTTCAATAATTTTTTAAAAATAGTTCCCGGTCTCAGAAAAATCTGAAAAAATTCACAGCACCATATTTTTACCCCTTCTTTCGATTAAGCCACTAAAATTTTCACATTCTAATATCTCATTAAGAGCGTTGTCTGTCATCACTGCGATTGAAATGATGGTTCCATTTTCAACCGTCATGTGACGTTCCAGTTCATAACTGTTCGTAAATGAAAATATTGAATTTGTTATATAGCCTGCAGCCTTAAGTACATAAAGACACGATATCTTTTTTTAGGGTTTCAATATCCACCCAGCAGCCCTGTGTGTAAAAAACCCAAATGCAACAAGTCTTTAAAAAAAAACTCAAGATTCTTGCATGTCAATATCTTTCACAGAATTATAATACTTCTATATATTCGAACGAGCAATCAAAGTATTAAATTCTTCACGAAATACATGAAGTTACTTGTTGATTCTTGGTCAAGTATTGATAATCACTGTAGAAAGTAAAATATTTACTCTAAAACTCGAGAGAACCTCGGGTAAAATACAAAGATATGCAGATCTATTCTATAAATAGACAACTCCATTGATTTATTATTACTTTAAAAAAACTTTAAAATAATTTATTAATAATAGTTTTATAATCATATTTTTAAGCGTGTATAAAGTTTAATTTAAAAAATATAATATTTTATTCTTACTATTTGATTTTTTTTTAACACATTGAAAGTTTTAAATTTATTTTTTTTTTTTTGCATTATGATAAAAAAAAAAGAGCATCAAGATGAGTAAAGTACTTTTCTCTCTTTTGTTGGCTTTAAGCCAAATATAGTAACACAAATAAAACTTTTAGCCATCATTTTTATTCTGAGTAATTTTTCTTGCATAGTCTTTATATTACTTTAAAGTTGAAACAATAAAAGCTACATTTTAAAACTTTAAACATAAACCGTTACTTTTTGTTGTATGACATTTTCTAATGTTCTCATTATTGAAAGTAATTATGCAGTTTTTCTTGGCAAACAAATATACTTGTAAACTTTTTTGCTTTAAGTAATTTTTCATTTATTTAATTTAGTCAACATATACGAAATAAGAGAGAACAAAATTAGATAGTTTTATATGTTGAATACGACACAAAAAAGTAGTGATAAATCGCTCGAGCACGTGCTACAGTCTCTAAATGGCTGTAGATTAAGTAGTTTTGCCCCTTCTATTTCTTTCACCATTTACGTGAAACACGGTAAGAAAGTGGCAGGTATTAACAGATCACATGATTATCGTAAAATAACACCTTATTCTTTATGCATCCTTTTATAATAAAATATTACTATTATGTTAAATGTTTAGGCTAGCACTCTAATATGTGTTAGAGAAATGTTAAGTCATTGCCTTGTCAAACCTGCAGTGTACGTTCTATTATACGAACAGTCTTTATAGTTTTCCAAAGATCTTTTAGTTTACTGATCCGATAAGATATTCTATTTTACCTTGTCACAAAAAATGTCACATAGGCCTGATGATGGATTAAAATAACATGCTACATAAAACGATCGTGCGATGCAGGGTCTGAACATATGGCACAAATACAGTCACATAATAATTTAAAACACAACAGCAGTTAAATTCTCAATCTGTTCATTTTTGTAGGAATTGTTTAAAGTTAATTCAACTAAATACTAAATTCAGCGTACTGCAATGGCTTAACATATTTAGCTTTCATATATTAATTAAGTTCCAGTTACTTGGTGTATCAGCAAATCCAAGCAGCATTCACTAATGTTAAATTTAAAATTGTTTATTAAAAGAGTCTTTCGGGCATAACGTACACTTGTGCTCATAATTTTTGTCCCAGCAGATGACAAACGTACACTTGTGCTCATAATTTTTGTTCTACAGACAGAGCATCCTACTGCTCCGCACGTCTCTCGCCGTGGGGTTCTGCGTGAGCGCGCTGTGGGCTGCACTGACGGTGTGCGCGGCGGACGTGGTTGCGTGGAGCGCCGCACTGAGTCTCGTGAACGCGGCCCACGCCGTGCGGCTCGCCGTGCAGTTCCTGCCGCCCAGACTCAGTCCGGAGCTGCTCGAGCTGTACGAGAGGCTGTTCGGACCACTGAAAGTCGAGAAACAGCATTTCAAGGTGCGAGACCGCCCACCTGCTGACAATCATAAGATTTTAACCAATCTTTCTGTTGGTACACTCATACATAAAGTTAAGCAATCATTCGTAGGCTTGCTGATTTACATGCGTTAAATTGTGGGGTGTGCCTGCAATGGCCTCTACACCCTTTCCATATATACATGGGTGTACCAAAACATGTATGCACTCACAGGGGTACGTGTTATATTGGAAATTGCGGCAAATGGACACATTAGAATTGTTTGAAAGTATAATATAATTTTTGAAATAGCACGTTCATTTATTTATAACATTATTGAATTGACAAATATTTAAACATTGTTATTTCAGTCATCATTTTGACTAGTAAAATACAATACAAAAATAAAATATAAATCTTTAAAATACTAATACTAATCCCCTTTCTTGAAAGTGATGAACTCAAACACGAGAGCTGTTCGTAAACTCTGCACTTTTTACGTTTTCTGCATGCATTCGATTTCTTTAAAATGTCAAAGAGCGCAGAAAGTGTACGTACACAGAGCATATATGGTATATGAAAAAACACACACTCGTGTATCCAGCTAAATCATCTCACCGTGAGGTTAGGCAACTTGTTTAGTAAGAAAATTAACAAGCCAAGTCACAAGACTTGAAGGTGTACCCTTGCAACTATTTTATTATGTACTGTTTGGATGATGAAAAAGTTGCCTAACCTCAAGGCGTAATGTCCATTTTATTATTTGTTTTTCAAGTTATGACACATGGTAAAATTAAGTGTAAGTAAAAGGTTCAATGTGCCAATTCTTATTTCAACTATAATCTGTTTCACATTTAACTTGGTTTTCATCGGAAACGCTCGGGTGTCCTTCTGCTCGGCCAATGAAATTCTCTGTTACAAACAACACACCAATGACTGAAGATGTTACAAACACGATGAAAACCAAGTTAAATGTGAACCAAAGTATACAGTAAATCTACTGGTATATAGCGTTGACTGTTGTTTAGGAGATGACGCGGGAAGGCCGGCTGATGCAGCTTGAACCTGGAGACACGTACGCCGTGGAGGACGTCACTCCGGCAGACGACCGACTAGCAGTCCTACTCAGGGGAAAGTGAGTCCAGAAATCGTGATATAACCGAAGATTATTTATGCAGAATATGAGTAGAACGTTGGACTTTGGAGCACGTGATTGAGACTTAATTATGTTTTTATTACTCTAAATTAACCACTAAAATAACTTAAATAACATAATATCAATCGTATCATGGTCATACAAACTGAGACAGAGTCATTAGTGTAGTGTCCACATTGTCTCACATGTTTTAAATTAAACTTTATAAAGAAATTAATAAGTTTTTGCTGTTGGATTATATCTCAAAATAATCTTTACATTCACAACCTTCACACGTGTCACTGACGACACGTGTCACTGACACCACGTGCATGTTTCAGGCTGCGGGTGACGTGTGACCAGACGTACCTGCACTTCATTTCTCCCCAGCAGTTTGTCGACTCGCCTGAGTGGGAGGCGGCACGCTCGGGACCCAACCACGTATTCCAGGTAAGCCGACACGTGTCATCATAATCAGCTGACATGCCCGCGTGACGTCACAGTTGGATACACGTGTCACGTGACGTCACCAGATCAGCTGTTTACACGTGTTTATTACAGGTCACCATCACAGCGGAAGAGACGAGCGTGTGTCTGTGCTGGTCGAAACCTCGACTTGAGAACCTCTTCAGGCTGAGGCCGCTCCTTGAGATCATCATGTTGAATCTTATAGGTCAGTGTGTCGTCCCGTACTTCTAATAGAACAATAATTATCTATAAATGTATTACACCGCTTCTAGGTTATAGTTATATCATTGGTGAATCGACAAAAAAAAAATAGTTCAGGAGAGTTTACCCCATTATATCTAAGGTTCCGCCCATCCCGCAAAACAGGTTCATAAAATAATACCTCCCGCTCCCTCCCCAAAGCCAAAAGCTCAGTTCAACTTTCATGGTTTAATAATAGAAACGCATTGAATAACTTGATCTTTTATTCTAACTGCATGGCCTTTAAGTTCCAATTAATTTTCTCACATTTTCTTTTAATAGTCACTGTATTCAAACGATATAAAAAAAGAAACCACTATTACAATATTGCATATTGCATCTTAATATCTTGAATTGAATTCAAGAACCTATTATATACATAACATTATATAACATTAAGTTTTTTGCCTCTATTTAAAAAAAAAAAAAAAAAAAAAAAAAAACGTAAAAATACAAATTTAAATGACATTATTGTAATGCCCTATCTTTATTTTAACAAGCAAGACACTTAATTTTTTAACTGACATAAAAAGTGGAATAATAATGTAAAATAATGTCCATCGATAAAAGTTGTAATATTTCACACAAAGGAGAAGTGCCTCTCATAAAAAGTGGCATGCAGTAAAACCGACGACTTTGAGGCGCTTCCCCTTGCACCAATTTGCATACATGAAGACTAAATATCTGCAATGTTGATGCGTTGCACAGCGCGTGCTAATGGACCCAAAGTGTCTACTATATGTATATCACATTATATACGTTTTGTATTTTCAAATGTGGGTTTCTTTTTATGCTGCTCAAAGCTTTTATAAATGTCTCAGAAAGATGTAAAATTATGATTTTATATGCTGCTGTATCTATAAAACAGGATATAAAATAATATACGATTTTTGTTTGAATTTGTTTATTACAAAGTTGTTTTCTTTTCTCCTGCAAGCAACTTGCAAATTATATTTTTACTTACAATTAAAAAAAAAACATCACTTGTAAGCAAATTTATATCGTATATTATATACAAAAATTAGGTAATACATACATAATCCTCATAAGACGAGATAAAATTTTATTAAAGGTAAAGTTGTACGCAAAGTTTATCATATAAATTCAATATAGTTTCAATTAATTCATCTCTGCAATGTTAATTATGCTTATCGTATTTAATACAAGAAATAGCTCATATAGCTAAAATAATGTTCATAAGAGTAATACGAAGTAAAATAATATAATTGCTCTGAACTCCCGTTAACATGCGACGTAAAAAGCGTTAGGTTAATTCCACCTGTATTTTTGCAACAAATAGACTCGGCTTGTTTTAACTTATAAATGAATTTGTTCGTATCCCTGTTCAGTGTACACACTTTTTTAAGTTCAATCGACCTTTTTTAAGAAAATCGAGTGTAGAAAGTTTACAAACAGACCTCCATTTTGGTGGCATCACGTCACTTATATCTGCATGGATACTAGGGGATGACATTATTTTTTACTACCGGTTATAACATGTATTTTTGTGTGGCAGGAAAGGACATAACGCACAAGCTTTACTCGATGAACGAGCAACTTCTCAGTGCGGCCGGAGCGCTGGTGGAGCATCAAGCCAGCACGGCGGCGGCCGCTGCAGCCCGGCAGCAAGCGGAGGCGGCGCAGTGGGGCGGCGGGGAGGCTGCGCGCGCAACCTCTGCCGGCTCGGACAACATGATGCTCCACCGCAGCCTCAGCGTGGACGCCGTGCATACGGGCTCGAGGGGTCACGTGCGCTCGTTAGCCTGGCGTGCACGGCAGCTCCGCCGTGTCTCACTTTTCTCGGACCGTGAGTGCAAGAGAGGGAAACGTCAGAGTTATCTTAATTATTATGTCTATCCCATTATGAACTCTCTGGAAACATGCAGTCTTTAACCACCGTCCCCAATGGGATTTAAACCTTTAAGGAATGCAATGCGGGTATGCAGTAGGGGGAACTGATACGGTTGAAAAAGAATACCATTATAGTTTATCAATAATATTTGACAAAATGCCTTGCCTGGCTGCTCAAAAGAAAGATCTGTAACGATAATTTTATTGTGTTAATTAATTAATGGCCGTAAGTTGCAGCCAACCTATCTTGGAAAAATCCGACAATTATCCGAGAATTTTAATGTTAATTAGTAAATAATCCACGAATAATCCTCAGATTATTCTCGGATAGGTGGCTGCAACTTACGGCCATAAGAGCGAAAACTCAAATGACTGCAAAACAAAAGAGCATTTCTAGTGTTCCATCGACACTTCTGGTCCATATTAACTGTCTAAAATTTAAAATTAGCAGTTCAAGTTATTGAAGTTATCTCAGAAGTTATCTCAGACTGCATGGCGCAGTGCATTGACCGGTTCTCGTTAGATCACCGAAGTCAGGCTACGTCGAGCGTGGTTAGTACTTGGATGGGTGACCGTTTCAAGTAAAAAATACGCTGCTCCCTCCCTGGGGTAAATTCGTCTCGCTTTCCACCCAGTGCAGTGATGCACTTGTGTGTGGTTCCCCAGGCTTTGGACATCGCTTTGGTCCATTGAGAAAAAGTAGAGGTGTGTCCGTCCTGACTGAGGTTTTCCACGGTTCCCTCAGTCTCACCTCAGCGAATGCTGGGACGCGTAAGCATGCAGGCCGTGGCCACTATCCGTTCCCTACCTTATCCCTACCCAGTACCCCGCCGCGAGCTGTAAGCTCTTAGGGGTGTATCCTTGTAAAATAAAAAAGCTCAAAGCTGAAGGCACGAATAAAATTGATATAAAAAATATACAGTATATAAAATTAATAAAATCGCATGTAAAATAATGTGTCAAAAATAAGAATTTTAAACTTTTAACTTTATTATTATTGGAGCTAATTAAGTTAAAATTTAGTGTCTTACAATTATTTATAATAAAGCTGCAATGTTTTAAAATTACCCGAAAGGTTTTTAACAAAAAGAGGTACGATATGTTGCCTAACCAAATCACCTTATAATTTTAATTCCCTTGTTCTATAATTATACATTAAATTAAAATACACGTACGATGATCTTCCTTACTGTTTCGCGAGTATTTGCCTGGTTGTGACTGAGGGAACTTTAAAAACCTCAGTTAGGATGGTCGTCAATTGATATAGAGATGACACCATCAATCAAACATCAAATGCTTTAGTAGGGGTTCTTTTAGAAATCACCATGTGGGAAAGTTTGGCGGTGCCTTGCATCGAACTCACGATTAATACGAATAGGATGCGCATACTACTGCGTCAGGTGCCTGGATTTAGTAATTGAGATTGTTTAAATATTTTAGTACTTGTAGAAATTTGAAGTACATTAGTATATTAGAAAGTAATCAGTGATAATGTTTCACCACGTACCATACACATTAGCAGGCTTGTGGTTCGAATGTAATGGTATAGTGCATGCTGCTAGGTTATCATCATATATTCATTACTAAAACCGTGCTAATGAAACGTTACGTACATATACGTGGATTACTGTAAGCCATGGAAGGGATCCACATAATCCTAAGATCCTAAGCATTGTTAGGTTAGGCGCCCGAAGAGTTGAGAAGTTTAATTGAACAGTACCATACAACATGGTTCAATTCAGTAAATTATAATAATTAAAAAGGGCACTTCAAAAATCAAATTAAATATTCTTGAATGTAATGTATGTCTTAGCTAGGTCACAATGACAATTGAAATAACATGATTCTTATCATAACAAAGTACACGCTCGCTAGATGACAAAAGAACAGCGAATCTTTATCACTCATCTCTCGAGATAACTTTTCTTTTCTGTTCCGCTTGGCCTGCATTCCGTGAACCGACTTTCTTTAATACTGCTGCAGTGCTAATGCGAGTTTTCAAATTGTTTCTTCTTGTTTGAGCATTGCAGAATTTCTATAATGTAGGATAAAAACAATGCTATTAAATTAACTGTATTGAAGGAAATTCGATTTGGCATCATAATATGTACACGGGAAAACATTGTTAAGCAAATTTCATCAATTTTTCATTCATGCATGCATGTGTACTTCTCAATTTTTTTCGTTAATTTTTGCCTTTTCAAGAGAAAAATTTATGAAGAAGGTACAACTATAATATAATAGCTTGCAATGTCGTTCAGAGCTACACTGATTTTTTAGAGCGATAAGATACTTTGATTGTTGTAGAAAAATACTAAGAATCAATATGCAATAACTGCATAACCTTGTTGTTATAAACGATACTCGTACATCAAAATGCATTGTTCTATATCACTGTCCACTGAAGTATTTTTTATAAATTTTAACAATGATATGCAATAAAAACAAAAATTGTGTGTATTTTCCTTGTAGCGTAATTAAAATATCGGTGGAATATTTTTCTCAGTGTATAATTTACGTAACTTTGCCAAGTCAGCTGTTTCCTGGCTTGACAAACAATATGCTCTCTGTAAGAAGATGTTTCACGCGGAGTTCCGGTACGCTTATCGTTACTATTGATTTTCCTCGTCGCAACAAAAACAGCTGATTTTCCATTTACATTATTGCTAAAGTAACTCCAGAGAATATTCGCAGCATTTCAATGTTGTTGTTTTTTCTTTCAAGTTATGCAAAACAATAAATCGATGTAACTTTTTGTATCGAATTCTGAGGTCAAACCTTTATTCAGTCTTGTTAAAATACATTATAAAAATGTTGATAAGACGTTTCCGTTCGATGCTCTCGAATGAGATAAGATTTTTTTTTGCGCTATTGCTATGAAAAGTTTGTCTATAAAACTCTATATTTTTTAACGACTGATTCAAAAGCTTTAGCTTTAATATAACTTTTTACTGTTTGTTGTTATTGATGATTTAGTATGTTCTATTTCATTTCCCTCGCCAAAATATAAAATGTAAACAATAGAGGAGCCAGAAAATATAAAAGGGAGGGGTTTTGTAATGGGGTGGAAGGGTTGACCCACCCTTATCTCGCTGAGTAATATATCCCTCTAAAAAGATACCCCAGAGTGCAGATATCCTGATTTATTAACTTATGATCTTCATTTGACTTTTAAATGTTTCCTCTATTCACTAAACAAAAATCATTGTTACAAACACAAATTTATTGAACTTTTAGTGCAATAGTTAGAAAATATCCACCATGAAATAACTTATAATATAACATAAAACATGTGCATATAGCAAATCCAAATCTCATATTTTTTTTTATAGCCACACCAAAAAGACAAAATTATTCTACCACCATCTTAATTAAGGGAGCTTCACGAAAGAGGAAAATCCATAGCTTTCTCACTTATAACCGTGATTAGTGGCAGCCAATTGAATGATACGTACTAAACGTGGTTATTGAGAGCCTTTGTGAGCACCCAAAATTCAATTAATGTCACAATCCTCCCCGAAAGACGAAGGTTTGTTGACCTCGATGTTCCTCAGGTTCTCCGCCGGCGGTGCAGGTGGCCGCGGGGCTTACGGTGTTCCCCCTGCAGCACCAAGCCAGTCCCATCCGCAAGGCCAACCACTTCCCGGCCACCTCGCCCTTCACGCACCAGTTCCGGAGGCGGCCCACCCCCTCCTGGGCGCGACCCCCGCCCCTGACCGCAGACACGTGCTTCTCGTACTCGCCGAGCACCATTCAGGGTAAGAATACCTTTCAACATTACATAGCACCATTCAGGGTAATTTCAGGGCTTATTTCATTTATTACAAATTCAAGACTTTGCAAATTCGACTTAACTTCTCTGCAAATTACTCAGATTTGCAATGTAATTAAGAAGACTGGGCACCTCCTTTCATTTTTTAGTTTAAGTTTGATCATTCATTGATAAGTATATAGACTCTCCTATTACTCCTATATAGAGCCAGTTAAAAAAATTTTAATTAGCAATTTTTTTTAAAAGTTCTGTCCAAAACTGTCTGAAAACGGAAAAGCTCTCAACCTATAAGAAAATTCAAAATTTCCAATTCACTTTAAAAATTTTAGTAGATGGAAATTTAGGGTCTTCTTTATATTGATCGAGAGCTTTTCCTTTTTTTAACTCTGGATAGAGCTTCATGGCACAAAACATATTGTAAATTTTGAAGAGTATAAAATCTATGCACTTTTACCCATTTTCATTCACGAGAATAAGCAACATCATTAATAAATTGTTTCTTGGATAATCTTGGATTGTGGACCTACGAAATTTATATCTTTCCCTACGTGACCAAAGCGAGCTTGCATGGAGCACTGATAATGTTTGCTTGTGCAGGCTCGAGCCGCGGTCCATCTTACTTCAGCTACCCCGGGGTCCAGCAGCCCCTCGCGGCCAGCGGCCTGCTGATAGAACACCCGCTCGGCGTCACACCGTCTCCCATCATGGCTGCCATGGCCGCTAGCATGGGCGGTCTGCTGCGGCTGCCCCCGCACGCCCCCAACTACAACCCCTCCAACAATAGCGCCCCCAACACGAACGGTGGTGCTCGCAAGGAAGTGACGTTCGAGGAATCCACAGTTTGATGGTGACTGGCCGGGCTGCGCGGGGCATCTGTGCTCTTTGCTCCCGGCGTCGGATAAAACGTCATAATCAAGCAATGTCTACAGTGTGATGTTTGACCTGATAATGTAGACAATCTATAAAAAATGGGGGAATATTATTATAGTCTTAAAGTTTAAACACATGCCAAGTATGGGCATCGAAAGTAGGATATTTTTTAAATGGACAACCTTCATGAAATTTTTTTTATTGCATATTTGTATAAAGGACCTTGAGTTATGTATTATCAATATATTTTATAATTTTTTGAACCTTCTAACACCCTTAAAATCATGCTGTAAAAAGCTGTGACGTCATAGTCATGCAATTATTTAACACGCAAGCATAGGGAAATGCGTTGAATGACTATGACGTCACAGCGTCTTTCCCCTCGATTTTGAGGGTGTTAGAGGGATAAAAAAAAATAAAAAAATTGACAATACATAACTCGAGTCCTGTATCCAAATATGCAATACAAAACTTTCATGAAAATATAATTTACGGGAAATCGAGTATCGATCGTCATTTTTTTTAAGACGTTATTATCCTCAAAATCAAGTGAAACATGTTATTACGTAATTGTCAAAACTTAATGTTTGCAATTTAAGTCCATGTCAATGACGTCACAGCATATTTACCTAAATTTAAAGGATTAAAAAATATGAAAATATTGATGCATATATTACTATCAATAATATAATAATAATATAATTGCATTAAAATGCAGTTTATATTGCTTTATATTAATATGATTCAAATTATTAAGTAAATCTCCATTCATTATAGATTGTCTTATTAAAGATCCAAAAATGATAAACACATTATTATATATGACGTTTAAAATTATTGATCATTCCAACATAACAGTCCCATTCTACGCTTCCACCACATATATCTCATATTCACACGGTGAAGTACGCGCGTGTGTAACAAAGCTCAAGTAATAAAGACCAATTACAACATTCATTCAGACTAATCTCAAGTGAAAAATAAAACAAGTGAAAGTTGCGAATAGTTTATCCTTGTTAATTTCGCAATATAAAAAAGGGACAACGAGTTATTATCATATTTGATAAATCTAAATGAAAAAAATAATTAAATTAATTATAATATAAAATGCAAAACACCACATTATTATGATAAGTAGATAATAATTATATTAAATAATTAATAATGTAATAAATAATAATAAAAAAATAATACACTCACAGATGCAATATTGTCAAAGAAACAAAAATGATAATTATAAAATTATATTTTTTGACAATTTGCATTATTTATACTTTCTGCACTTCTTCGTAAGTATATAAGTAAAGGTAATTATAATATTATTAATAATATATTTGTATAGCGATCTATGTTCTTTAATTATAAATGGGCTGTTTCTTAACAAACACATTTGTATGCTATTGAAACGCTAAAAATTGCATGCATGAAAAACAATAGTTTATAGATTTTTTTTTTTTTTTGCATTGGAATTCAAATAGCAAACAATATAATATGATTTTAAAACGTATGAAATAAATAAAAAATTAAACAGATATAGAGTTATGAAACAAAATAACGTTAAAAATCAAATGACAACCATCGTTCTGGGGGTAATTATTATAGGTATCGTGATTCACGAAGGAAGATAACCAGGTTACTTACTAACCACGGTTACATAGCGCCTGCCTAACTCAATTGCAGTAAACGTGGTTAGTGAAAATCCTTCGTTATGGCTACATTTTTACTGTTAAAGTCATCCTAATCTATCTTTAATCTGACGTCATGAACCTTTTCCTTTGTCCTCCAATACAATTCTAATGAGAGGGTCACGTGACGTCAAGCCAAAGCTAAATGGGGATGACTTTATATTATGTATTTGGTTTATTTCTGTTTGATCGCTTGCCAAAATACTTATAAATGAATGTGTGTGTACGTACATTATTTTATACCTACAAACAACAGTAGCTTTTTTGTTTGCTACGCAATGCTCAAAGTTCACTGACATATAATTGATAATACACTTGATCTTCTGCTAGTAAACAATCAAAACATTAAAAAAAACTGTCGGTCCAGCACATATGGAATGCTATATTGTACTAATACGTCAAAGAAGTCAGTGCCAGAAAGATACGCATGAATGGATTTGTGAATATTTGTAAAAGTCATTAATCTCTGAAGGAATTTGTTATTTTATTGTTGTTGTTTTTTCTTAAATAATCAATCAAAATATGTCTACCTTATGTTTTTTCATCAAGGCTGCGCTAACTCATGGATTTTTTTAATATTTTTTATAAATAGCTAAACAAAAAAATAATAAAATAATATAAGAGCCTAAAATAATATGCAATTGCCTAATATAATTCATAATTACAGGGTTATTATTAATAACTATTAATACTTACATTTATAACAACAAAAAATATACATAGCATTAAACTTATTATGTAATTTGCATTATTTTTAATTCTTAATGCAACCTAAAACAATCATTATTATTATAAAAGTTATTAAAATACTTTTTAATAGAATTTTTAGATAAAAAAATATTATGTATTATGCTTATGCCAATATATTTAAGCAATAGAAACATTTTTAAATAAATACTATTTAACTATTTCTAAATATTATAAAATTTTATTTGTGTTTTGAAAAATGAATTATAGTGATATATTACATAATTTTTTTTAACTATATAAAATGAATTAAATGAATGCACTTCTATTGTCTAACAATAGAACATAAAAAAGTACAATTTCTGCAGTCTTAAAATCAGGTACGAAAGGAAAAATGTCCTGAAAATCCCATAAGTATTTATATTTATTTCTTGCAATAGGAAGTATATTATACTGTCACGGAGCGGCTGGTTGCACCACTCCGTGTGTATCTTGAACGGGATCTTCCCGTGGATGGGAACAAGGATGCAGACTCGATGATTTTGTGGATCCACTTTAATTAATTAATATAGTAATACATGCAAACGAGCCCGGCAGGGCCGGCCGCAAGGAGTACAATAATTATAAGTATTTGTATTTTTTCAGAGAACCCAGTGACCAAGTCACGGGGCGGCTTATATAACTCCCAAACGTGAAGTGTCAGCAATACCTGCAGGCCATTGCACTGCCATGCTGATGCGGCGTCTAGACGCATCAGCATTGCGTGCATAACCACAGAGCTGCACTTCCTCGTTACTTAATAAATTACTATTATTTTTAACTAAACTGCCACGTGACAATATTATATTATATTCATTGACAATTTTATTTTGTTTTTAACTTAATTTAGTAACCAAAAATTAAATAGTGGAATGATGAATTTTACTCATCGGGGCCTCATGAACTTCATGATTTGCTATAATAGCTTCTAGATGGAGAGATAATATGAATTTTTGAAATTTGGGGGGAGGTAAGAAAGAATCATAATATATTCCAGTCAAATATGTTCAAGTTCGCACCACGCCTCTGTAGGTTTTTGTTGAAAATGGTTACCCATCTAACTACTAACCACGCTCGGCGTTGCTTGACATGGGTAACTTTGCCTATAAGATTAAAATTGTACTTTTTTATTTGATAATGCATTTTTTTATAGTTAAAACTACTATGTGATATTATTACATTACAGAAAATTTAAAGGAATATAAGAAATGTTGTTATGGCACAAAAGTGGCTTGAAAAGTTCAACAGAGACCGATCATTCAATCAGCCAGCACTGCCCTTTAAAAAAATTCCACTGCACATAAAATATTGAAAGCGGCGAAACAACGAAATGTAACGTTGTATGATAAAATATTTACATATTAAAGCATAATATGATGATGATGGCCTTTTGTTTTGAAGAGTAGAAAGCAATCGCCTTATTAAAAAAATAAGGCATACGTCCATTGAATTTGGAGAAGTTTGAAAAATGTTTTAAAATAGAAAAGGTAAAAAAAAAAACATGTTTGAAAGTGCCTGTATAATTTTTTGTTTTTGTTATAATTATTGGCTATGCTCAATTGTTATATTGTTTATAATTTTGTTTTTTTACCATTTTCACTCTGTGATCATGTTATATGTATATATAATATTATTAGTTGCAATTTTTAATACATATATTTAGGTTTCAATTTCTTATTAATTTTTTTGGGGAATAATATATTATAAAAATAAAAGATAGTGACAAAGAAATGGAAATAAAAAAGTAAAATGATTTGCAATGTTTTTAATAATAATAATAATTAAAATACATGAACTGCAATACTTGAGAAAAACAAAAATGCAATTCATTTCTGTGCTTTTAATGTATAAACACACGGTTGTCTGTTTTTGGAATTGGTATCAACGGCAAAAAAAAAAAAAAAAAAATGATAATTCATAATAAAATGTTTGTTTTATTTATCCCTTCCCTGAAGTAAAAATTAAACATACCAATAAAAAACTCACATATAAAATTACATCACTTTTACAGATCGCTTATAATTATTGATTTTTGTTTGCACCATCACGTTGAATTGTAAAACAAGTAATATAATTTATTTTTATGACATCCTCTTATCAGATATAATTAAGGATACTCTTCGAGGTTCTTATCTATTATTATATATATATATAATATATATATGTTAGGAAAAGATATTTGCAAGCGAGGTATCATATATGGATGAATAAAAAGTAATTACAATTACTTTAAAAAACTCATTACTATATCACCCTCGCTGATAGTTTACACTTCACACGATGCACTTAACAGTTGAGTTTTAGTACAGTTGAAGAGGACAACGGTTTGTTGTTGAAAGATTTTTTTTGTGTGTTTTTTTCATATATTTGAATTGTGCACGTTTCGACTGTGTGTGTGTGTGTGTGTGATTTTAAGTGCATCGTGTGAAGTGTAAACTATCAGCGAGGGTGACAGCCCAGTTTTTTAAGGTAATTGTAATTACTTTTTATTCATATATATATATATATATATATATATATATATATATATATATATATATATATATATATATATATCTATATATAAATTATAACATTAAATTTAAAACGTCGTTGCAAAGCTAGTGATGTACAGTCTATTTTAATCAAAATACATTCTCCGAGGTTAATTGATTTGTTCTAATATTTTTACTCCAATAATTTATAGTTTGTTTAATGGAAAAATTATATCAATTAATATTTTATAATAATTTAGTATTAAAATGTTTAAAACCTTAAAAAATGGTGTATTCTACTTAAAATATATCGTCTGTACTTAAATTACTTAGATTGCATGATTAGAAAGTTTTTTCTCACTATATTCTCTTTTGCGGAAATACATGCATTGCTGGGTGATTAACTAATGATTACAATTTATTCTTTCAGAATTTTTAGAGCAATATTTTACACTTTTTTCCCGTTTTAAAAGAGTTGTGGGTCCCCCCCCCCCATCCTTCCCTGGTAATGCTAGGGTTAATATATAGTTTTTTTGTTTGTAAATTTTACATTTATTTTGTCAACTGTACAAAAAGTCGAAGCGCGACTGCAAACGATCCATCGATTGGACAGATATCGGAAGTCGACAAATTTACCAATTCAGTGATGGTAATGACAAAGGAAATAAATACTTTCAACGACTTCAGTAGCTCAATCGAGGTTAATTTAGAGGTCGACCGTGGCGCAGTGCATTGACCGGTTCTCGTTAGATCACCGAAGTCAGGCTACGTCGAGCGTGGTTAGTACTTGGATGGGTGACCGTTTCAAGTAAAAAATACGCTGCTCCCTCCCTGGGGTAAATTCGTCTCGCTTTCCACCCAGTGCAGTGATGCATTTGTGTGCGGTTCCCCAGGCTTTGGACATCGCTTTGGTCCATTGAGAAAAAGTAGAGGTGTCCGTCCTGACTGAGGTTTTCCACGGTTCCCTCAGTCTCACCTCAGCAAATGCTGGGACGCGTAACAGGCCGTGGCATCCGTCCCCTACCTTATCCCTACCCATTACCCCGCCGCGAGCTGTAAGCTCTTAGGGGTGTATCCTTGTAAAAAAAAAAAAAAAAAAAAAAAAATCAAATAAATAAAGTATTATACAAAGAATAATTACTAATATGATGACTGTATTATAATGCTTCATTTGACTGAATGTTATGCTCTGTTGTTTTCAATTAGGCATGATTGCAACATTATTATATTTATAGAATAAAAAACACGTAATTTAAACAATTAACATTTTTATTAAAACGATAAATATTTTAATAATGATATTTCTTCTAACAATGTACAAACATATTAGATAGTCTTGCATTTTCTCGTCTTTCGATTTTACTGATGCATGAGTTACAAACGTGAGCAGGTTAATGAAAATGTTTAAATAAAATAATTTAAAGAAGCTCTTTTTGTTAAATGCACAGTAATTATTATTATGCAGTAATATTTAAAAAAAAATTAGCTTTGAGAATGATTGTTACAAAAGTACAAAGTTAATCATAAATTATGCGCACAGAAAATATCTAGTTTTTAGCAATAAAATTGGTTGGTAAAATGATTTACTTCTGTTACTTTCCAACTGCAGAGCAAGATATAGATAAACAGTTTCACATATTAGTTACCACAATAACATAAATATTATTAGCTCTAAAGGAGCTTCAAGTTTGGTGATTTTCAGGTGTAAAAAAAATCATTTAGTGTGTTAAATAATCAATGTCTTAATGAAATCAGTTGGTCATTTAAATTCAGAAGGTTTTTAAATGAAGGAGATGTTTTCCAATCAATATACCTTTAATTTAAATACCAAGAAAATATCAAAAGAAAATTAGCATGCTACAGTATAACAGATCTTAGTTTACGTGTGGATTATTTGATTACGCGCGACGGCCATCTTGGAAGTCATAACATGGCTAAGATAGGGGGCGCCAATCGGTCTAGACGTATAGTCTAGCCATGTCAGGCGTAAACTTAGATTTGTTTTACTGTAGTTAATGGACGAAACTTCGCTCCGGGAAACACTTGAAGAACGTGAAGATGACGTCAGCGACAGAACGGACAGTTCTCGCGGAACGGTTGGCTCGTGTGGAAGTTCGGACGATGGACCCTCTGGAAGTAACTCCAAGGAGCACTCGACTTCTTGGGCTTCTGCAGAGGACCCGCCTGCTGCAACATTCACAGAGTAATAAGTTTGTAAATAACAAGCAGATCATAATTCATTGTTTCCTTTCTGTTAGCTGTTCATCTCATTATTGATTCATGAATAAATTATGCATTTATGAACAGACCTATTTATCATTCTGTAAAATGGTTAGAGATAAATTTGTTATAATTTTTAATTGTCTCTAGAGAGCGGAGTCAATAATTAGTAAAATTTCTGTACAAGAAAAGGTCAATAATTTAATTGAAAAGTAAAACCAACTGGGGTTAAATTGTACTAAAATTGCAATAATATAATTTCACAATATGATAGGTTTGTTTTATTTACATTTGATTAGGTTATAATATTATGGACGGTACTTTAAAAAATACGCCATTGAGGTTCATTGAATTGCATTAAATTTGCATATCGTTTTTGTTCAATAGACAATGATATATAATTTGTTTTGATGAAAATTTGAATTTATATTTTTAGTACCATCATTGCATTTTGTAATTTCATTTCATACGGTTGTTGTAAAAATCTTGGATATATATTATCCTAAATTTTTATTTTTATTTCAGCATCTGTATATCATGGCAGCGGTGCATACACATATCCTGATCCACTTTATATAATCTCATAGACGTAAGAAAATAAAAATATAATAATTTATGTTTTTCCATCAACATAAATTAACATAACATTTGCATGCACCCTCAACATCACGGCATTAACCTTTTGTTGGTAGAACGAAGGGCTGTCCGAGTTCCAGGTGAACAGATGACCCTTGTGGGGCAGGGGCAGGGGTCGACCCTCGTTCAGCACTGACTCCTCGTAGCGCACGGCAGGGTCGGTGTCTGCGCGAGCGTACTCCGCGATGCCACCGTGCCAAACTTCCTCGCGAGCAGACAGGTAGGGAGTTCTGTGGTGACGACGCGCATTAGCGGCGAGGCACAGCATGCTCACCAGAATCTGAGACACAAGGAGTTTGTACATCTCTACCACGCCTGTCTCATCACATGCAGCTCCGAGAGACATGAGATGAGTGATTCAGTTTTTCAATTTTTATAGCTGAAGTAAAAAGAGCACTCAGTCTATCAGTATGAAAAGAGTTTAAGTTTACCACGCATCTATATAGACGGACGTGGTAAAATGCCTAAAAACAAAGCAGGAATAAATTATGTGGTGTCCAAATTAAAAAGGTGGGCACGTACAATATGATGTTAATTGGAAACCTAATAACCACAAAAGATACGTTGTTATGGACAGTACAAATTTTAAATCTTTTTTCGATCTTTATATAACATATAAGGCAGTCGACTATATATCGTTGTTAGATATAACGTCATATTCAAATGCACATCCATTTTCTTGCTCCACCTACCTCCTTTTCTCTCTGCATCAAAATAAAATGTAAGATTTTGAATATAGGCTCAGCAGCAAGCAGGAGAGCATCCATTTTATTATAATTATTTTTGATATTATATATAAAATGTTAAAAGTTTAAACATAACAATGCGGTCAATGCTAGCCGAGTGCTATGATAAGAACGAAGAAAAAAAATTGAACTCTCTACCGTCACAATGCATCTTTTATGGTTAGGTTCCCATCAATTAACATCAATGCAATGTATAATCAAAATTATTATAATATTAACGTTACGATAATCAAAAAAATATTATAATAATAAAAAACAGTTAATACTTCCACATCAGAAACTTGAAACTTATTATTGTGATTATAATGTCCTATGTAACATATAAATACCCTCTTAAGTGTTATATATTATAAAGTTCGTGATAATGGTGTAGTTCTAAATATATTGTGATCATCCTTCACATCATAATTTGAATTATTAGACAAGTAATCACTTGCAAATAATAAACAAGATTCACGAAGGTGATATCCACAGTCAACTTAATTGTCACTAATCGCGGTTAATAAAATACGAACTCGTGATTAACTTCGTTGCACTTAAACTTCAACTTATCAAAAAAAATTATTAAAAATAGTAGTACATACCTGGAGATGAAAATACCTCTTCATTCTTCACATTCGCGCCACTGTATGTACGTCAATATCAAGGCCTTGCGAGTGTGTTGGCTTTATAACCGCGCCTCCCCACCTCTCAACCGCGACCGTGACGATGTCCCATTGTCTCAGTCCATCGTTCTACATAGCTAATAAGCCTTGCTCATGTTAGTTTTATCATGACATTTTTAAGAAACGCATATTTCTTTGTAGTATTTATTTTTTTACGGAAAAGTTATTTTACTCTGTGATACAGTGCGTAAAAGAAACTCCATTATAATATTATTTTTCAATTTTGTTATTTAATGCTTTCTCTACATTAAAAATATGTATAATGAATAATGAGATATAAATGAAATGTTGTTTATTTAAAATGTTATTTTTATAAAATTCTCAAAATCAAAATAAATTCGTCTCGCTTTCCACCCAGTGCAGTGATGCACTTGTGTATGGTTCCCCAAGCTTTGGACATCGCTTTGATCCATTGAGAAAAAGTAGAGGTGTCCGTCCTGACTGAGGTTTTCCACGGTTCCCTCAGTCTCACTTCAGCGAATGCTGGGACGCGTAAGCATGCAGCATGCAGGCCGTGGCCACTATCCGTTCCCTAATACCTTATCCCTACCCATGCAGTACCCCGCCGCGAGCTGTAAGCTCTTAGGGGTGTATCCTTGTAAAAATATATATATATATATATATATATATATATATATATATATATATATATATATATATATATATTGAATTGATGTTACAGATTGAAGACACTTGCATGAAATTCTCTATAACAGTCAAACGTCAAACGTTCACATTTAAGGTGTCTAATTCGGACCAGTTGACGATGGATGTTATTTTTATAAACAAGCGTCAATACTATTGTGGCTGACAATATAATTACTATATATTGTTATTATATAGATATGGTATTTTTAAGCTATACTTATAAGAAAAGACTATATATATTTATAATATGACATGCCAGTGTATAATTGTGGCAATCTGTCAATCGAATTCTATCCTTATACTATAGCAACAATGGACAACATGCATGAAATTATTTTATTGCATATTTAATTACATAATTACTGCACCTCGAGTTGCGTATATTGTTAATTTGTTTATATTTTTTAGTCCTTATAAAACCCTCAAAATTGAGGAGAAATACGCTGTGACGTCATATTCATATCTTAGGTATTTCCATATATGCTTGCGTGTTAAATATTTGCATGACTATGACGACACAGAGTGTTTTGCAGTCCCAATTTTACGCTTGTTAAAGAAGGTAAAAAATAATCTGAAAAAAAATTGAAAATACACAATTCGAGATTCTGTACCTATTATACAATGAATTAAAATGGAATACTGTCCTCAATTTTTTTTATTGCAGAAATGGATAGAGGGTGCAAAGTTATGCTACCCTGATTTTTTTCAAATTTTTTAGAGACCTGGAACTATTTTTAAAAAATTATTGAAAGTTCTTTTTGTGACGTCACGCGGCGGCAAGTCCTATCTTTTTCTTAAGGAGCGGCGTCTCGTGACGTCACGAAAAATACTTTCAATAATTTTTTAAAAATAGTTCCCGGGCTCTAAAAAATCTGAAAAAAATCAGGGTAGCATAACTTTGCACCCTCTATCCATTTCTGCAATAAAAAAAATTGAGGACGATACTCTATTGCATGCAGGTTATCCATATAATAATATATTAATATTATCTCATTATATATAGCTGTTATATAAAGAGATTAGTTGTATTGTAAAAGAATTATATGAAACGACAGCAGTAATCTACGATGAACTTATAATATATTAATTTTACTGTATATTTAGTAGCCAGACTTAAATCTGTTTGAACGAATATTATCTATGTTTAATCTTTCACAAGAACAGTAAGTGTCGATGGTGCGGAAGTGCCTGAACAAATTTAAGTCATCGCCCTTCTCAATTCTGAATACTTTAGTATATTTCTTGTGTGAGGCAATCCACACTGATAACAAATATAGGCTGGTAATCCTTAAAGCTTTCAATATTACTTTATAAAAGATAAAATAAAATTTACAGTCATCTCGATCAGTACGTGTTCCGAGCGTCTTGAGCTTTTCAATTTTCTGTTTTGCAGGTTCGTATTTCGTTCATTTTTATTTTTAATTATGTTTGCTGTTAGTAATAGTGAAATTTAATTATCATTTAAGAAAATAATCTATAATGTATGGTTTATATAATATATTATATATGTATATTAATATATATATTACAGTATAATATGTGTTTTATTGAGAAGAAGTTGCAAAAATTTAAAACTCTGAATAAAATTTATAAATTATTATACTGAAAAAATGAAACAAAAAATATATATATATTGACTGTTACACAATAAGTGATACATATAATAAAATTTTATGAAAAATATCCCAGTTTTCATTTTTGGAGACCTCCGCTGCCCGATTCAAAATTTCGCGGTTGATCCAAAGAAGTTTTACTTTCTTTTTTTAATTTTTACTTCCGATTCATTCTTTCAGTAAAACCTCTTTGCTACTGTTACGTCATGGCAGCAGACGACAGACTGCAAGTGAGTGCCCGGCATTAATTTTTATGATTTAATAACAATTAAATGACATAACCATTTGATTTTAGGCAGAATCAAAACTGAGTGGAGTTATGGCCGAGAGTTCTGTAAAGTCAGAAGATGCAAAAACAGAAGTAGGCAATGAAAATGGATATTTTTCGGGAGCCGCTGGCGAAAACAATGGCAATGGAAGTTACGGGAGTAGCTTAAGAAAACCCATGAAAATCAAGCTTACACCTAGCGTTATCCCTAAAAATAGGTAAGCGAAAGAATTTTCACTTATTTATGTTTATGAAATTTCATAAATTATTGCATTTTGAAGACTGAACCTTCCCGTAAAGTTGAACTAAAATCGCCACGCCCCCCTTGTTAACTGAAAATTTATAAAACAATATTTTATCTTTGCAGGCAAGAACTTCTAAAATGGAATGGTTGGGGCTACCAAGACTCTCAGTTTGTTGTAAAAAATGGCATCATTCACTTTACAGGAAACAGGTATGGATACTAGCTGAAAGTCTCCGAAAAGCGCTTCTTATTTATAATTCTAATATGCTCGTCATATGACTTTTTAGATACCCTATAGGGCAACTGTGCCTGCCGTATCTTACCCAGTGGGTAAAAGATGTTTTCAATGTGGACCTGGCACATCCCAAGACTCCTCAGCCATTGCCGCAACCCGAGCACTACCCTAGTCCCATAATAGATGAAGGTAAATATGAGCTGAACATGCCGTCTTAAATTGTCGAAAGGTTATATATAATATCCTCCCTTTGACAGCAAACTGAACTAGTTATCAGACCTTACCTACAAGCCATCTCCTTACGATATGCAGCATAATGTCTCATTGACTGATAATCGAGTATATTCAATGTAGCCACTTTCTAGACTGCTGTATCTAAAGACTGACCAGTCATCAACTTTTGCCATGTGCCCAGAGTTTGAATATTAGACAATTTTTACAGTCTTTAAAGTAAGAGTTAATTAACATCTAAAATTTGTCAGAAATTACAAATTTCTGATTTCAATTGCTATGGTATAGCAAGCAATTGAAAGGAGAAACTGCATCATTTCCAGAATTTTAATTTTTGACTGAAAAGCAAAATTTGTTGTAACTGATCTTGGCTGGCTACTTGTAATTTAAACAGGCCTCATCCCACCTTGGTCTGATTGGTTCTTGCAGCGTTCTTGGCGGAGCTGGTCAGCATGAAGATTCCTCACTCGACGGAGGGAATCGACCGACTGGTGCGGGCCCACGGCCACACCCTGCACGACATTTACGTGCTGCGAGAGAGCAAGTTCCAGCGCATGCCCGACCTCATTGTGTGGCCAGGTGAGATAAAGTTTCTCCCGGTCAATATTTGGTAGCTTGAAGCAGCAACAGAGAATTCTTGCAGATGTAATTAAAGATATTATGACCTCCGTCAAACAAACTAAGTTTTTAAGTAAATAAGGTGTACTTTGTACTGGTATGTAAATGCATTATATTTGCTTTTGTTTAAATTAAGTTACCGGTATTACTGTATGCAGCAATTTTTTTTTAAATATTTTTTTATTTCAGAAGTACAAATTAACACATGTTTCAAATATATTAATTAGAACTGCTAGAGTTGAAAAATTATCTAGGATATGACGTTCCTCTGACTCTGATATTGTCTGCAGACTCACACGATGATGTGGTGAAGATCGTCCAACTGGCTTGCAAGCACAACGCCGTGTTGATTCCGTTTGGGGGCGGCACCAGCGTCTCGGGCGCCGTCTCCTGCCCCACACACGAGAAAAGGATGATCGTCTCCCTCGATACCTCACAGATGGTAACCCAAATTTCTTACCATCGCAAATCACTGCAGTTGATGGAGGCATTTTTTTTTTTTAATTTTTTTTTTTTTTTTTTTTTTTTTTTGCTCATAGAAAACACAAATCTAAAATAGCAATAAATAAATATGTAAAGGGAGAATAAGAATTTTTGCTCTGTATACTGCCTTTTAGATAGATAACATCAAGTAGCCTTCAACTGGCTAGGATGACAAATTTAAACTTGCAATTCTTTTAATTTTTTGAGAATGTATAGAAATTTCACCATCTCAATCATTGATTTGTCTTGATTTTGAAATTTCATGACCCTAACTCTCAAAATCTCACCCTGTATGGTTCTGTGTGCCACAGAACCGCGTGCTGTGGGTTGACCGAGAAAACCTGGTGGCGTGCTTTGAGGCGGGCATTGTCGGCCAGGACCTGGAGCGAGAGCTGAAGAAGCAGGGACTGACCACGGGCCACGAACCAGACTCCCACGAGTTCTCCAGGTGAGTTAACTAACTTTCCCGTCACTTCTTCATCCACCGGGAAATAAACTGAGGGAGCGTTCACAAAAAAAATTAAGCACAAATTATTCTTCAAACCTAAATCAAGCACTAAATTTGGCACTAAACTTTGACTAAACTGTAGCTACCATTTTTAGCATTTTATACTTCATTTAATAAGTTCAAGATAAAGTTACAGTACATTAAAGTTGCGGTATGTAATACGTATTGATATTTAATATCCCCCTAATATGTTCATCCTTCATATTTCTCAGTATTTTCCAAATCTTTTTAAAGACATCCTGGAGGAATTTTTATTATGACAGCAGGATCTAAAAATAGTTTTAAATAAATTTGTAGTTGAAACTTAACTTTTTATGTATAAATTGAAAATAAAAATAATGTATAATGTATATTAAAAAATAATGGTGGCAATTAACAAAATAAATTATGCTTGGTGGCAGTAGTAAAATAATTATAACATTAGTTTATCAATTTTTAATTTTTTTCACATTTTAATTATTAATAACAATTATTTTAATTACTGTACATTGGGAGACATTCACAAAAGCTTTAAGACCACATTCAAAATATTGTGTACAAATATCAAGTGTAAATTTGAGCCCCAAAGATTTCAATCTGTAAATTTGGTCTTAGAGCTTTATTGAATACTCTTGTATTGCTAATGATGAAAATGGTTATTTTATAACAACAATGCTAACAATGCTTCAGTCTTGGTGGCTGGGTGGCTACTCGGGCATCAGGCATGAAGAAAAATGTTTACGGGAACATTGAGGACCTGGTGGTGCATGTGCGGATGGTGACACCTGGTGGTGTTCTTGAGAAACACTGCCAGGTTCCTCGCATGTCTTGCGGACCGGACTTCAACCACGTGGTTCTTGGCTCAGAGGGTGCGTCCTAACGTCCTTGCTACCGAGCAGGACTGACTTTTCTTGTCCTTGCAGGAACCCTAGGGGTCATCACAGAGGTCATTCTCAAGGTCAGACCCTTACCTACCTGCAAGAAATATGGATCTATTGTGTTTCCTAACTTTGAATCTGGAGTCCAGTGTATGAGAGAAGTCGCTAGAAGGGTAATTACTTTCTCTTGAATTATGTAGTTACACAATGTTACCTTATACTTTTTATGATGTCCAATGCTTTGCTTAGGATCCTACATTGGTAGATCTGGAATGTTTGCTTGTATGTTAACTTTCTTTACTTTTCTTCAAACGAATACAGTACTAATATTTTTATATATTCTGTGAAATTTTGTTTTAAAATACAGTATCATGTTTTGTTATATTCTAATCTCATTTATTATAACTAAGCCTTAAAAAATTCTAGTAAATTATATTCTAACTAATTTCAGATTACGTACTCTTTTTATAATGGAATATATATTTTTTTAATTAGCTGTATCATTTTTCCAATAAGCTGTTCAAGAAAAATTTGAAACAGCGGATTGAAAGACAATGAATAACAGAATTTAATGTTTACTGGACTGACATTTGTGTCTTTCCTTTCTTCATTTGAAAGGATTTTTGCATTTTTCCTTTCTTTATATTGCAAGGATACACAAGATGACACACAGCTGACTGTTCCTCTCGTGTCCGCAGCGTTGCCAGCCTGCGTCCATCCGCTTGGTGGACAACGAACAATTCAAGTTCGGGCAAGTACTGCGGGCCGTGCCGGGTGCTCTGGGCTCCATCGTGGATGGCATCAAGAAGCTGTATGTGACCAAGGTGAAGGGTTTCGACGTGCACAAGATGTGTGTCACCACCCTGGTGTTTGAAGGTGAGTCAAGGTCGTGAGGAATATTAACTTCGAACTAGCTCAAAGTTAGACACTGCTACATTTATCTTTTGCTGGAGCTGCAGCTCCAAGAGTAAAATATTTGTGGTTTTGCATTTTTTCTTCTTATAAATAACATTGCTACATTAGTTACATTATTTTAACAAATAATTAATTATTCATTAAATATAAAAAGATCACCTGGTTCAATAATCCTAAAGCTTACTTTACTTCCATAACTGCATGAAAATGCTCATAAACAGAGATGTACAAGATATTTATTTTGTACATGTGCTTATGCAGGTTGAAATTTCAACAACATTTTGCAACTTATCTAAACGTAACCCACATCATTGTCTATTAGTTAATGTTGACATGTCTGGACAGGTGACCAGAAGGACGTGGAGCTGCAAGAGAAGAAGATCTACCAGATTGCTGCCCAGTTCGGAGGAATGCCAGCGGGCGAGACAAACGGAGAGAGAGGGTACATGCTCACCTTCGTCATTGCTTACATCAGGGTGAGTTCAAGCAGTTGTTACATGAGCAAGTGTGTGAGAATCGAGTGTTGTGGAGATCTATTTGGGGACGAACGAGGTAATAATGCTGCTGGCTTACCCCGTAAGGGATATAGCATATACTTTATTTTTATTTGGAGGCAATTAACTCATTTTGGTCACGCATGCCTTCTAAAAAAAATAATAGATAAAAATGATGGTTACTGTACTTTGGAATCTTCATTGATTACAAATGAATCTTCAGTAATTACTTGCTCATGGTTACATTGATATAGATCATAGTATTTAATTAGTTGAAGCATTAAAATTAATTATTTATAATCTAATCAAATGCAAAGTGTTTATGTTCAAAATGACTTTTTAATCTACAACGTGTGTAATTTTTGACAGGATCTGGGACTGAATTTCAACGTTGTAGCGGAATCATTTGAGACGTCCGTGCCGTGGGATCGAACTCTCTCGCTGTGTCGCAACGTCAAGAACAGAGTCGCTGAGGAATGCAAGGGTGAGCCATCAAAATTGTTTTCTTTCTCTTTGATGTAGAAGTAAATTTTATTGTTACTAGCACTATTACTTGCTTCTGTGTTCCATGTATAAGTTAATACTCAATTTGTTAAGTTTATATGATAAAACTTTGAGAGCTGTGCATAAATGTAAGCTCATTGTCTTTATGTTATAAAATCTGTTTGTATCACTCCCATAACAAAAGTCCTTACATTTTTTATACCTCATAATTATTAATTACTGTACTCAATCTTGAGCAGCTTCTAAAAGGTATAGCTCACACAAATATTAATAAAACATTACTGGAAGGGGCTAGAAAATAAACCCAACAGTTTTGCAACTCTGTAGGCACCATTTGTGAGTTTGCTGTCTAAAATGATAAGTATCATTGTAATTATGATCATCGCTAAGAATAACAATCTAATTTGATGGTAAGAGCAATAAAGAAGCAAGCTCAGGATTTTTAAAGGGTAGAAATGCAGTTCAGTTATCTCTAAAGTATTCAAGTTTGCCATCTCCACGTAACAACATCCGAAATGAAAGAATAAGTTTACTAACCCTCCTCCCTGCCCTTTTTCAATCATAAGTTCTTAAACCCATATCTGATCAGAACTCCTGTGGTTTCTAAGATTACTGGGATCTGACAACACTGTTTTTTTTTTTTTTTTTTTTTTTTTTTTTTTTTTTTTTTTTTTTTTTTAACTTTCAGTAAAAAAAAAATGATAATGGCAGAGAACAGTGTGCCAGATTCTAATGTAAATTAAAAAACTTATCAGGAGGATTTTCATGTTTTCGCTTTATATATCATCGCCTCAGAATATAAATGTATTGTATTTAAGCAAAAAAAGATTTGATGCAACTATAGACTTCATGTACATATAACATAAGGTCTATAATTGGAACAAAATTTTGTGACATATTCTGAGGTTATAATATGCAAATTTAAATGACTAACCCAATCCTCAGTTTTGTAGTAACTCGTTGTTACATGTTACAGCCCGAGGTATCGCCCACTACTTGATGAGCTGCCGAGTGACTCAGACTTACGACGCTGGTTCGTGCGTCTACTTCTACTTTGCCTTCAACTCCGGCTCGCTGTCCGATCCCGTCAAGGTCTACGAGGAGATCGAAGAGGCAGCTCGCAGCGAGATCCTCACGAGCGGAGGTTCCATCTCGCACCACCACGGCGTGGGCAAGGTGCGTCAGAAGTGGTTCCCCCAGCAGGTGTCTGCGCTGGGAGTGGAGCTGTACCGAGCCGTCAAGAACCAGCTGGACCCCACTAACGTGTTTGCGTGTGGAAACCTCGACCAACAACCTCCACGTCTCAAGTCATCATTGTGAAGTGTGCCATTAATAAAACAGCTGTATTATATTTACTAGTCTTTTTTAATGATAGCTTGTTATTGTTTGCAAAATAATAGCAAACCATAATTTCATTTAGCAGATATATTTGTTGTGAGTGCTAATTTAAAAGCCATTATAATTTGCCATTTATTTAAACTACAGTATTTAATAAAGCTGTAGTTATTATAATAAATATCATATTTTACATTGCAGTAAAAATATTGAAGTAGTGTTTGTTTTATATTCAATGTGTCTCAATGTACTATTATAAGTACAGTACTATTTACATTAGAAAAAGTAAATGCTACTGTAATGTAGTGTGAAGACCATAGGATACCTTTTACTTATTATATGGTCTTCGTTAAAAATGTAATATGTGTATGCCTAAATTAGCATTGTGCATAGTCAAGTCCGTATGAACGCTTCAAACACTTTTTTTGTTTTTTTTTTGTAGGATTGTGTATTATTTAATGCCATTCATAATGTTAGTATTTATGTTACCATGAATTTTGTTCATTCAATTAAGTCCTTCCCAATTGCAGTCTCTTTCTTGGTGGAAGACATTTTAATGTGACACAACTGTACGTTAAGAGAAAAATTTCAATCCTGAATACAAATAGCAATAGTAGACCAATATTAAGTTGACAGCATTAAATTATTTCTCAATCTTTTGATACCGTGTATGAAATTCTTGTCTGTGTCTATTATTAAAAGTAAAATGGCATAAAAACCCTTTATAAGAAATTAATTAAATTAGAAGTGTTGATAATCAAAAGAAAACTATTGTTTGTCTTGTGCAGCTTACCTATCAATATATAAAAGTGTGGTAAGAGCTAAATATGTTCTGCAATTACAAAATGTTCTTAATTGCTATGATAAAGTTTTAGTGAAAATAGTTACCTTAATTTGCCAAAATATAGAAAATAGTTACCTTTATAATGCCATATAGAAATATATTATTTAAATCAGTTTATAGTTTTAGAGTGTTTGTTTGCATTTGTTTTATTAGTTACTTTCAAATATTAATTACTGTATGTAATTTACTTGTCATTTTTTATGCCTTATATTTTTTCCTGTAAAAAAAGGTTTGAAATGAATGTCATGCAATATTTTGAGTTTAATTTTGTTGCAGTAGTTGTTCATGACCCACAACATTCCAATCAAAATTAAGATAAATGTGGCGTACATAAACAATCAAAATCAACTTTGTTTTAACAAAAAGTTTTTTTTTCCAGTTTTTATAAGCGATACTTATTGAAATGTATTTCGATTAATTTTAAACATTATTTATAAATATCGCTCCTTCAAAACTTATAAAAATCTGGAAGACAGTCAAGTAATTGGAACTTTCTATTTAAACAAAAATTAATGATGATTGACGGCCCATTGGGTTGTACTTGTTATTGTAATATTTTATAATGTATTTCGTTTTGTTATACTTATCTATACCGTATTGCTTCATATTTAATTTAATTGCTAATAACTAACAATCTCTTCTCTAATATCTCACATTTTTAGATCTCTGTATTTTCCTTGAATCTTGCCATCACCTTTGACTACAGTATTGCTTTTACAACATACATAGTTCTCTAATATTTAGAGTTTGTGTTTTCTATGCAAGTACCTTTAGGTTAATTTGCCAATAATAATAAAATAAGATTTTAAAACAATTGTTTCTGCATTTTCAATGAAAATTATCCTAGTTAGTAGTATTCCCTTAATTAACGAAGAAGTATCTCGCTAACCACGGTTATGTGAAATTAATATGAGTCTAGTGCTGTTGGTAGCTGTGGTGTTAATGAAAGACTGACAAGTTATTTCCTTGTGAATATTACCCATACCTTACAACTTAATATAATATAATATATTGCCTTAAAAAAATATATATATACTATGCATATTTCATCAGGTTTGAGCATTTACAGTAAAAAAGACTTAATGTTAATAAAAATTCATTAAATTTTCTAATCACTGCTAGAGAATACATTCTGACTAGAAAAATATACACACGTATTATATTTTACTTTCAACTGAGGAGTAATTTTTAGTAGCTGTCTGTCTTATATCCACCATGCAGGTTCCCTCTACTTCAAGTTCTAATTTTCAATGTAAACAAATAAATTTTAGTCTAAATTATTCTTTTATTAAATATATTAGACGATTTGAACTATACAAATTAAACAATTAACAAAAGGCACTCCATCAATAGCATCAGAATTAAAAATATATGCAGTTAAATAGTGTGTTAAGCTAATAAACCAATTAAGGGTAAGGTAACGCCACCAATGTTAAAAAAAATCCCTCTCACAAAAATTCTGAAAAAAATTTAAAATGTTCTCCTCTATACCCCCTATCAGTACCTAAAATATCAGGTATACAAATACGATCTAGTTTTTGAGTTATAAAATTTTAAAGTTGACTACTTTAACATGGAGAAATGAAACTCCCATGTTAAATTGGTCAACTTTAAAAATTCATAACTCAAAAACTAGATCGTATTTGTATACCTGATATTTTAGCTACTGATAGGGGGTGTAGAGGAGAACATTTTAAATTTTTTTCAGAATTTTTGTGAGAGAGATTTTTTTTAACATTGGTGGCGTTACCTTACCCTTAAGAGAACTGCACATAATTTTGACTCTTGACAATTAAATTTTCGTAAAAATGAAATCTGTCGGATCGTCCCTCGTCCGCAATAATTAACGAGCTATTTGCCTACCACAATCTCGTTGTAATAATGAGCTAGCTGTTATATTTCAGTTGAGCACAATTATATGAGCTGTAAATATAGGTATAAAATAAAGCTAATTAATTGTTGCGCTCACCAAGAATAGCAGACAGCTCATTATTATACAACGAGATTGTGCATTGATGGTAGGTAGATATATAGCTCATTATTCCGGATGAAGGACGATATACGGTATATATTTATGTATATTATATTCTCATTTTCGATTATTTTGCTTGATCACAACGTTTATCGTGTTCACTATTGGGATGGATGACCGTAAGAAATAATAATTTTTATACGTATCACGTTATTCTCTCTCTCTCTCTCTCTCTCTCTCTCTCTCTCTCTCTCTCTCTCTCTCTCTCTCTCTCTCTCTCTCTCTCTCTCTCTCTCTCTCTCTCTCCCTCCCTTTGATGCACGCTCATATCGCTTATTTCTACCCAGTGCAGTAGTAATTTCGGGTGTATCATCGTGACGATGCATTTTAAAACAAATTTGTCTAATTATTCATAACATTGATGAACATTATTTATTGACGTACGTGCTTATATTGTTGTACATATGCAATCGAAAGGCATCAATAAAAAATTATAAATTATAAATAATTGCATTTTGGTTTTCAATTTATTTCATTGATTGGGTAATGTTTATTCGGTTTATCGAGATGTTGATACGATTGAACATTATTCATTACCTTGTATATAGCTGTACGTTAATTTATTACCAATAAATCGTCGTGTGTGCTGGACAAAATAATGCCTCTCGTCGTCAAATGTTAATCATATATGTGATTTGAAAGGTTTGTAGCAGCAATATAGAAATTGAGTTTTATATTGAACCGACCTTTTATTATTTATATTTTTGATATAGCTTCTCAGAGAGGTATGTGTATTGAATTCTTGTAGCAAGCAAACAAAAAGAACGTGAACAGTAAATTGATGTAAGTATTAAATATAATACATTCCGCTCAATAATTATAATATGTTAATTCATTACGTTGTATATGTGTGCAGTGTCATCATTATAATACACATGCAAAATGATTAAGATTTGTTATTTTCAAATGTTCTCTCTATCGATCTTCTCTCTCCTTTTGATCATGGTTGAGCGTGTGTCGCGCTGCGCATTGACTGCATGGTTATAATTCTCATTTTAGATCACTGAAGTCAAGAAAAATCGAGTGTGGTAAAAGTACTTGGGTGGGTGACCGCGGTTTAAACTTTCAAATAAAAATTACGTAGCTCCTTCCTGAGGTAAATTCATTTCGCTTTCCACCAATAAGTGATGCACTTTTGTGTGTGGTTCCCATGCAAAAAAGGCTTTTTGGACATATTATATATCTCTTTGGTCTATAATATTGGTAAAAATAGGTGTCCGCCCTAACTGAGGTTTTCCTCGGTTCCCTCAGTCTCAACTCAGTGAATGTTGTGTAGCATAAAAGACCGTGGCCATGCAGCTTCCTTTTTCTTCTTTCTATATAACCATTGACCCGCTTTCAGCTTTAAGCTAGTCTTTTATATCTTTGTGAAAAAAAAACTATTTTATAATAAATATTTTTTAATAAAAACTTTTTTCAGGAACTTAAATTGAGACAACGATAAGCAGCTGTTAGGCTCATTACAAACGGAGCCTTTTTGAAGTTACAGAAACATTTGCAGTCATGCCCCCTCGGTCTTCGTCGTTACTACGTGAGATGTGGCCCGTGTTGTCGATGATGCGGTTGCTGGGGTGGCTGCCTGCGCACCGCCGCCATGACAGTGACACGCTCCACGTCAGAGCAGCCAACCTCGTGTACTGTGGTATCGTGCTGACGGTGCAGCTCGTGCCTGCATTGTATTTTGTCGTGAAGGGGTTTATGGTGATCAAAATTTTTATACAATTTCCACAGTTATGCTTTTGTGATAAATATCTAAATCATACATGGCTATAGCATTTCAGCGTTTCGTAACATGGGCGATTTTAAAGAGGTAGACATGTAGAGTACGTACGTGTTAAAAAATTTATATATTAAAAAAAACAAAACATACAGCTAATATATAGGTGCTGTACATTAAATAATTAAATAAAGGAATTTTCAAATGCATTAATTAACATAAACATTAATTAGTGCAAATTATAAATTAGCATATATTATATATATATAAGGGGATATTAAGGCGCTCGCCGCCGCGATTGCACAGAGAGATATGGGTTCGGGTCCCACCTCGGAAGACTTTTAAATTTTCTGACAAAATTTTCTTGTCTTGGCGGGTAAACACGGTAGAAATTTAAAAATTATATAAAATACTGCCAATGTCTGTAAGTTGAAAAACTTACTATATGACATCTTCATATATATATATATATATATATATATATATATATATATATATATATATATATATATACATGGTTTCGCATGTAAGCAGTACAGACTTTACTAATTCTACGTGATGAAATGGGGGGCTAAATTGCAATATTGGGGTGGCTGTTCACTTTGTGCTTAGGTTCTGCCTTTTGCAGTCCACCCATTGAGCTTACAGGTATTTTATTGTAATATGCTGTATATATGTTGTCATTTAGCTCAATAAACATTTATTATTATTATTAATATTACCTCCATCCCAGATGACGTCACAACTGGACCCAGATCTGCACCTGAAGTCGTACATGCAGCTGTTGTGTGGGGTCCTGCTGGCCCATCTGTACCCGGTGCTCACAGCCTCGCATGTGCTGCAACACGTCACCTTCTGCAACGAGATGCGCACCTTCCAGGTGATCTTATAATTAATTAACATAAAAAACATAGTGAAATTATAATTACTGTTCACTTTTTCATGGTTTTAAGCTATGCAGTGTATCTATCTAAAACGTATTGAAAAGATATAAGAGTGTTAAATAATAACTATAATAATTATATTCTATGTGTTTATTTTAGAAACGAAATAGACGATATTTTAATTGTTACTGACAATTTTCACAAAACTTCAAATTTTGCGCCCGCGTCACTTATAATTGAAGGGTGAACTCTGGCCCCTGCAAGTCTTGTTGAATTCAAGGGGACCAGTTCCAATATATCAATCAACTGACGAGATCCATCCTTATTTCCTCAGCTTGACGTGGAGAGGCTCTCAATGTATGGCCGACCTCTGATGTACGGCGTGCGCGGTGCGTCCCTGGTGGCTCCGGTCCTGTGTCTGTTGCCGGGGGCGATCGTGATGGTGGCGATACCTCTGGTGGTGGGTCGCAAGCCAACCTGGACGGTCGACCTGCTGATGTCCATGAGCTTCATGAACAACGTGCTGCTCATGGCGTGGTGGACCATCGCAATGAAGGCCTTGAGGGTGTCCTCGCAGCGTCTTATAGAGGAGTACAAGGTACTACTTTGCTTTACAAAACACAAATAATTGAAATTTTCATTCCAAAATCATGCAAATTTCAACTTCAAGAAATTTAAAAAAATAGTGACAATATAAAACCTGCATTAATTTTTATATTGCATTTTTTTTTTGTAACACATGAGCATAATACAAGAAATTTAAAAAATAATATTCCCTCATTGTGGTGTAGACTTGAAATGTATAAAAATGGTCCCTTTTTGAGCTGCTTAAATCTTTATAATAAACTACCTCTCTCAGTGAAGTGCATAAAAGATATCAGTCAATTTAAAGTGAATGTGAAAAAGCTGCTCCAAGATAAGTGTTTCTACAGTGTTAAAGCTTTTTATGACTGTGATTTTGTTGAATAAGAATGAAGAAAATTAACTGACATGGATTGATTCATTATGAACTTTTCCTAACATTGTTCTTATTGACTTGTCCTATCAACCTCAACAAATGTTATTGTATATTATGACACTTTGATTGTAGGAAAAATGGAAATAAAAATTTATTGAATTTGAATTTGAATTTGGATGATTTTGAACAGGACCTCGATTCGAGTTATTATTCACGTTCAGTTAATTGCTGCTTATTTAACAGTTTTTTCTAATTAAATATATATATAACACACATGTTTCACTATAATAACGTCACATCAGAGTGTTGCATCTGAAAAAAAAAATGCACAACATTTAACCAAATAGATCCTATATATATATATCCTAATAAAAAAAATCACGGTGGCCCATTATTACAAACGTAATTCTAGGAAAGAAAGTGAATGAAAAACCGTCATTCAATTGTCTCTTTATCACAGTTGCTGCAAGACGAGTACTACAAGGCGGGCAGGCAGCTCGATCAGCTGGCGATGTCCACTCGGCCACTGTGGCTGCAGCTGTGCCGTCTCGTGCGAGGATCAGGGCACGCACTCGGCAGGCCCCTCGCCCTGCTAGGTCTGAACAGCTTTGCGATCCTCTTGTACTGTCTGTACAGCGTCCTGAACACACAGACCTCGGAGACGACCGTGTTCTTCCTCGTCATGGTGACGAGCTGCGCCTCGACCATTTACCTCGTTTGTACCGCGGCTCAGCGGGTCACGGACCAGGTAATTCTGTCACGTAACTTTTCGAGGACACATTTATATTTAAAAAAAAAAAATGTAATTTTGGTTAATATTTATTTTAATTTAAATTACGTATAATTTTATTATTATTATTATTTATATTTTACACAGTAACATTATATCAATTAAGAGATTATAAAATAATGGATTAATCTATATTTCATAATAGATATACATTATACCTTAAAACTAAAGAGAATCAAAGATTAGTATTTTAAGTAAAGTACTTATTGTTAGAAAGCATATACATTATCTATATTGTCACATACATTATATATAAGTTTATGTTTGTAGGAAAAAAATAAAAAAAAAAACAGGACAAATTTTAAAATTTGTAAATTGCCTCAAAATCAAACCAATTAAGGGTATATACCCTGAAATCAATCAATCAAACCCTGCTACGTCATGTTTACTATCTGCAATGGAGTATTGTCCTCAATTTTTTTTATTGCAGAAATGGATAGAGCGTGCAAATTAAGTAATGCTACCCTGATTTTTTTCAGATTTTTTAGAGCCCGGGAACTATTTTTAAAAAATTATTGAAAGTCCTTTTTGTGACGTCACGCGGCGGCAAGTCCTATCTTTTTCTTAAGGAGCGGCGTCTCGTGACGTCACAAAAATAACTTTCAATCATTTTTTAAAAATAGTTCCTGGGCTCTAAAAAATCTGAAAAAAATCAGGGTAGCATAACTTTGCACGCTCTATCCATTTCTGAAATAAAAAAAAATTGAGGTCAATACTCTATTAATTGTTCTTATGTTACTAGCTATAATACACAGCCTATTGTACTATATATACAATGTACTATATGTAACGTTTTTCTCTTTTTTTTTCTAAACACTTTATACTTCATTCCACAATATAAATAAATAATTATATTAATTATACTAAATATTATACTGTTTTGTTAAAGGTTCGCTTGGGTTTGAATGAAGCTATGAGTGCTACTAGTAATTTAAGGCTTTCGTATCATGTCCGAGACCAGGTAATTTTGATAATTATAACATGTAATAATTATTAATGATAAATTTTCATGGTTAGCTTCTCAGGTATTTCATCCACCTGAGTCGCCGGTCTCCAGAGGTCACCCTGAGACGAGGCTACCTGACCATTGGCCGAGGTCTACTTTCAACGGTATGTTCCATCTTTATATGTTTCAGTCACTAAACTATATAATAGAGGTTTCAGTACAGCATGGCTCAAATATAATGTCATATAGAAAAAAAAAACATCGCACTTATACGAGACATTATTTGTACACTCTTTTCAAATTTATTGAGACGGCTACTATATATATAATCACATTAGCCTTAATTCTATGAATAATTCGGTTCTAAGTCGGTACTTTAATACTAAAATTTAAATAGCGCATAATTTTTTATAGAAACAATCAAACAATATATCACGAGTACAATATTTTATTTTGCACAGGGGAGTTTATTGCATATTATATTAATTTAATTTTATTTAATTTAATATTATATTTAATTAATTAAATTAAGTCCAACTATAAGCATTCTAAAGAAAAGAGTGTGTTAGGCCAGGAATTGAACCTGGGACTACTCCGATGCACACACACACACACACACAAAAAAAAAAAAAGAAAAAGAAAAGTATTTGAAAATGCATAATATATTATATCGTGTGTTCATGTGAGTTTTGACAAGAGAGAGCGCTCGCAATAATATAATATACTAATTCTCTATAATAATAATGTTTTTCGTGTATTGATTCTTATTCTTTTTACCTTTTTACAATATTGAAAATCGTATCTATTTTGTTTTTCAATCAAGTAAAGGGAGAACATATCTTACATGTCTTAGGGAGTCTGTACTGTACATTAATTACGACAGTGCACTCAGTCTCATCCATATGGCGTACAGTGAACTGTGTATATGCGAGATGTAAATACTTACATTTTTGGAATTTAATATAATAATGTTTGGTCAGAATTTTAATGTCCTTTACAGCTGGTGGCGGCGCTGGTGTCAAACTTGGTGGTACTTTACCAACTGAAGATCACCGAGCGTCGACTGAACGTCAGCGACTTCTTCACCTTCGGAGACCAAAACGCTCTTTGAGAGGTGGAGAAAAATAGCCTTATTGTTTTTTTTTTTTTTTTTTTTTTTACAAGGATACACCCCTAAGAGCTTACAGCTCGCGGCGGGGTACTGGGTAGGGATAAGGTAGGGAACGGATAGTGGCCACGGCCTGCATGCTTACGCGTCCCAGCATTCGCTGAGGTGAAACTGAGGGAACCGTGGAAAACCTCAGTCAGGACGGACACCTCTACTTTTTCTCAATGGACCAAAGCGATGTCCAAAGCGATGTTACTGCATAATGTCATAAAATATATTAATTATAACATATAATAGAGTATGTAATATATGATAGCCTATTCAATATTTCATAATTATATTTCTATGTGTATAGTATAATAAAAGAGTTCAAAGGATTAATTATATTATAAATTGTTTCATGTTTTAATGTAATGTAAATAAAATATAATTATACGCAAATTGTTATGCTTTATTTTAAAACACCATGCAGTGAGAGATTTTAAAGAAATTGTAATTTTATGTATTTTCCGTTCATTATATTAAATCTAATTAACCTAAACAAATTAATGTTAAATATATACTTATACAAATTAATAAATTTTGCTTACATTAAAAAATATAATAATGAACATAATAGTTTACTTTCTATATTAGAATTAGATGAAATACAAAAATCACTATAAAATATATTAGAAATTGCGTTCATGCAAGCTTCTTCACACCAAGGAAATAAATATTAAATTTGGTGTCTTTGAGTTAAGTTAATACGCTAGTCACGTGATTATTATTGAGAAAGCGTGATCCTTATTCTTTCATCGAGCTTATAATCATTAATTGTATTATATGCTTATTTGTTACATTCTTCATAGAGCTATTTTATTTTAAGAAAATATATGCATAATTATCTTTATTACTCTAATCAATAACAAACTAATTTTTCCATTATAATTATTTTTCTATTCAAGAAGTATAATTCAATGTAATTAAGTATTTATAAAATTTGTAATTTATTAACCTTTTGTTTGCTTTTTTTTAGTTGAAGTCAAAACTCGTTAAATATTCAAGTGTTAGCTGTTATGAAATTTATTATTATAACGTTATTAAGAGACACAAAAGTCTAATGAAAAATTATATTGACTTTCGTCTCCAAACACCTGACCTCGAGTATTATATTGATGATTTTTGAAGACTTTGTGTATTTTAATTTATAAAATATCAAGCCTTTTTCGTCTGTAACGGCTAGTGTGTTTCAAAACATCGAGGTAAGGAAACAAAGTTCTTAAAGAACAACACGTATGTTGTTTTCTCTTTTAGTTTAATTGAAAATTTTAAGCAATGTTAATTGAAGGTAAATTTAAGGTAAAGAAAATATAATATATGACAAACAATTAAAAAGTTATGTACTGTATATTATAACTCATTTATATTAAATATAATTAAAAATTAAATAATTTTTATACAATATGTGTTTTGAAAAACTCTATAATTAATGAAGTTTCACACGTACATAACTGCTGAGAATTTTTAACATAAATAATATAGTTGAAATTGAAAATGACAGTATCATGCATTCTGTATTAATTTATTCAAACAAAAAAATATTTTACTCTCAGCTAGAATGATGCATTCAAGAAAGTTAGAAATTGAGCAAAATAGCTTGACGATATTGTGTTATGTATAATACTTCAATCATTGCAGAAATTAACAGAAGATAATTAAAGGAACATCATATATTTTATGTTCTGTCCACAATAGCTGGATTATTAATTTAGAGTACAACAATATTTATGGTTTTGAGACTTTATAATTAAAAAAACAAAAACATACTCCTACAACGAGAGTTTGTTTTATGTCTCAATAAGTAAACAATAATTATAATAAATAATAAAAATTAAACAAGTTTTCTTCATTTTAACTTCAAAAAATGAACATTTGCTCTACAATAGTATAAGCGAGTTTCAAAATTATCTTTTGGTGTTATATCTCATTTGAAACAAAGTACAATCTTAAGGTAGAGATAACACGGATCAGCTGGCCCAATGCTAAAAAAAATCCCATTCATAAATATAATGAAAAAAATTTAAAATGTTCTCCTCTACATCCCCTATCAGTAGGTAAAATATCAGGTATACAAAAACGAGCTAGTTTTCGAGTAATTAATTTTTAAAGTTGACTAATTTAACCTGGAAGTTCCATTTCTCCATGTTAAATTAGTAAACTTCAAAAATTAATTACTCGAAAACTAGCTCGTTTTTGTATACCTGATATTTTACCTACTGATAGGGGATGTAGAGGAGAACATTTTAAATTTTTTTCATTTTTATGAATGGGATTTTTTTAGCATTGGGCCAGCTGATCCGTATTATCTCTACCTTAATTTTAAAAAAAAAACTTCATTATTTTCTGAAGAATTAATAAGGCTTTAAAGTTACAGAAACAATTGCAGTCATGCCCCCCCAATCTTCGTTGCTACGTGAGATGTGGCCCGTGTTGTCGATGATGCGCTTGCTGGGGTGGCTGCCTGCGCACCGCCGCCATGACAGTGACACGCTCCACGTCAGACCTGCCAACCTCGTGTACTCTTGTGCCGCACTCGCTGTGCAGATCCTACCTCCCTCTTACATTGCAGTGAAGTGTGTCATGGTAAACATTAACTTTTTTAAGATAATATTTTGTACAACCTCACGATATATAGAATTAACACAACCTCTTTAGAGTCTTTACCTGCATGATGGTTTGTTAAAGCTCCAAACGAAGAGACGCAGATTTGAAATTTTAGGAGATACAGGAATAAATAGAATTCTAAAGAAGTTATGGATTTCTTCGTTATAAGGTTATAATATGTACAAAAGAGCATGCATGGGTAAGGTTTGTTCATTTGAGAACGGTATATAGCTTATAGTGTATCACAGAATTCAAGAGTGACCAATGCATTGAATGACAGTGATTTTGAAAAGAAGACAGAACTGTTCGAACTTCATTATTATTTCCAATCATCAAACAATTAAACTGAACTGCAGCTATAAAATTTAGTATTTAATTAATTCTTTTTTTTTATGACAATTTTTTTTTTTTTGAAAGCTCACCCTCGTGTTTACAGCTGATGTCCCGGATGGATCCTGAGCTGCTCCTCGTGTCCTACATTCAGGTGGTGTGTGGCGTGGTGGTTCCCCAACTTTACCCGATCTTCGCAGTCTACCACGTATCGCAGCACGTCGCTTTCTGGAACGAGCTGCGTGCCTTTCAGGTGCGGTGGGGGGGGGGGGGGGAGAGAGAGAGGCTGGAAACCTCCCTTTGAAACACCTAAAGACTTTAGCCTAAAGATATGTGATAAATTTACCTAGAGATAAATTTGGGTGCAACTCCTTCATTATACTCCTTTAGATTTACTGTCTACTCCAATTAAGCAATTAATGTACAGTATAATATTATACAGGTGCATGATATATTAAGTATTGAGTTATTGAGAGGTAAATACAAGTTTGGAGAGTGTTTTTTTTTTTATTGCTAATTCAAAAGGATACTACAACATACAGAATGCGGAAAATATTAATACGAATTGCATTCATAAAAAATTCTGTCTTACTATACTCTGTTGAATTGTTAAATTCAAATACACCTACATAAACAAGGTAAGTTAAATTGGTAGGATTTTTTTTTTTTTTTTTAATTGGAGAAATGAATCAATGAAATCCTAAAATGATACAATGATAAAAGTCAATTATAAAATTTTAAATCATGAGATATGAATAAAAACTCGAAATATTGATGATGATCATATATAAATGGCTTATTTTTGTAATTCGAGAGCCTGCCACCAGGTGGCTGTGGAGCGTCTATCCCTCTCTGGATGTCCGCTCGTGTTCGGACTGCGCGGCTTGTCCCTCGCTGTCCTGGTCAACTACTGCCTGCCAGGGGTCGCCATCTTGGTGGTCCGGCCGCTCGTGCTGGGAGTGCGGCCCACCTGGACCCTGGACCTGATCTTCTCGCTGAACGCGGGGGTCAGAATTCTCCTGCTGGGCTGGTGGGTCATCGCAATGAAGGCCGTGAGGGTCTCGTCTCAACGTCTTCTTGAAGAATTTCGAGTGAGTGTACCGCAAAGAGACGAGTTACGAAACTGCGTAGTGTTTCTTTTCCTCTTTTCCAGGGATACAGCTTGAAACTTGAGGAAGGGTATTAGTAAAATGATATGAATAAAGGAGGGAATTAAAGGATGCACATGCAGGTATACACATGGGTTACAACTCTTTTGTCCTATTGAGTAACTTTCCTAGTTCAGATACTTTAGGGGTATATCTGATATGAGAAAGGTGGAATATTTTTTCTTTCGTGAATCGCTCTCAATTTATTAATATGTATATATATATAAATATGAAGTAAAAAAAATAAGAAATAGGGGGGGACATTCACAAAGCACTTTAACCCCCACTTTAGCACCAGGGTTAAAAATCGGGGCTAAAGTGGGGGTTAAAATTCTTTGTGAATGTCCCCAAGGGTCTTCCTAACTTCTGTGTGTCGGTGCAGCTGCTGCGAGAGTACAACGAGGCGGGCAGACAGCTCGATCAGCTGGCGATGTCCACTCGGCCACTGTGGCTGCAGCTGTGCCGTCTCGTGCGAGGATCGGGGGACGCTCTCGCCTTCGCTCAGATGTTACTGCTGCTCGACTGTTTCACCATAGTTCTGTACTTTTCATACAATCTCATGAACAGACAAACCGCGGGGACCACCGTTTTTCTTCTTGTCGTTACGGTGGTCGGTTTCTCAATCATTTCTACTTTGTGCATTGCTGCACACAATGCACAGGAAAAGGTATGATAATAATAGTAGTATATCGTCCCTCGTCCGGAATAATTAGCTACCATGGCATATATGATCTCGTTGTAATAATGAGAGCTATAGCTGCTATTTCAAATTTCAAGTGAGGCCAGCAATGAGCTTTAATTTATACTAATTTACATGCAGCTCATAATTGCGCTCACCTGAAATAGCAGGGCTTTAGATGAATTATTATATATTGCAACGATCGAAACATATGGTATAAGCAGATAGCTCATTAATTATTCATCCGGACGAAGGAAGAAGATCATATTGATTAAATTTGTGTAAGATTTTGGAACTTAATTATAATTTACTTATAATATATATTACATACAGATTAAAATATATAATACTTTTACAAAGAAATAAACTAGTTTTATAGAAAATTTTAAAGACTCGATCAATATTAAATTTTAGCAATTTGCATTGCATGTAGTATAAGAGTAGATTATAGAGCCTTTTCATACAGAGCTACATATTATACATACAATGTTCTTAGTAAAATTGATTAAATATTTTTGTGTTTTTTTTTTTTTATGGGAAAAGCTGTAATGAAATAAAAACATTTTCCTTTAATAAAATTGATTATTGAAAAAAAAATGGTTGAAGATTATGAATGAACATGATTGCATTTATTTCCTCATAAAGGTTCGTCGAGATTTGCAAGTAGCCATCAGCATTACCAAACATTTAAATACATCTCTACATATCAAAGAACTAGTAAGTACCAATATTTACTTTTCATAGTTCAGAATTATTCATCTAGTAATTAATAATGAATGAACAGCTGCTGAAATTTTTCACCCATTTAAGTCAACGGTCTCCAGAGGTCAGCCTCAGTGGCTACATGACTGTGGGCCGGGGCCTCATTTCTACGGTAAGGTTTGCGATGAGCTTAAATAAAATATTGTTTATTAAAATTTATAGCAATTTTTGGCACATTAGTCTTCTTAATTGTAATTAACAAAAGAGTGTACTCACTTTATGCGCATTATACATGTTATTTTTCTCTCTGCAGCCGATTGATATATGATAATAATTTGTGTCACTATAACAATTGAGTATTGACCTCAAATTTTTTTTATTGCAGAAATGAATAGAGCGTGCAAAGTTATGCTACCCTGATTTTTTTCAGATTTTTTAGAGCCCGGGAACTATTTTTAAAAAATAATTGAAAGTTCTTTTTGTGACGTCACGCGGCGGCAACTCCTATATTTTTCTTAAGGAGTGGTGTCTCGTGACGTCACAAAAAGAACTTTCAATAATTTTATAAAAATAGTTCCCGGGCTCTAAAAAATCTGAAAAAAATCAGGGTATATAGCATATTATAACTTTGCACGCTCTATCCCTTTCTGCAATAAAAAATTTTGAGGTCAATACTCTACTAGCGAATATTTTTAGTTACGCGCGCAGTACTATAAATCAAATGAAAGTAACAAAGTAGTTTATAGTACAATAATGTTTTGACTTTCCGATTACAGCTGGTGGCGACTCTGCTGTCGAACATGGTGGTTCTTTACCAACTGAAGATCACCGAGCGTCGAATAAACGTCAACGATTTCTTTAACTTCGGGGTCAAAAACGACATCTGAAAGAGAAAGAGAAGTTGAATGTAAAAATTATAAATACTCCATAATGTAAAACATTATATACATATATGCACACAAATTTGTTGAAAATACACAAAAAGCAAGTACGGAAAACGCAAATTATAGTATATAGATGAAAAACTAAATTATTGTCAACTTTTAATTATCATATATAATATAATAAAAATCATATATCACGGGAATCACGCTAATTTTGTATCAATTATAATGTTTAAATGAATTTATAAATTATGTTTGTATTCTATGTTCTATAATTCTATTTGTGTTTCTGATCTACCTCTATGTTCTCTATATTTATATCTAATTGTATCGGTACACTATATTTGTGTTTAATAAAATAAAATATTATTAAGCAAAAATTAATTACAATATTTTATATTATAATTTTTACATACCACGGGCAAGTAAATGCAAAAGGCAAATTATTAATTTTTTAGTCTCTGCTTGCTATAATTATAATTAAATAATGTTTCGGATAAAATTGTCTTGAGTGATTAATTTTAGCATATATATTGAGTACACAGTGTAAATTGTAAACATCACTTAAATGAAATGTGAAATATAATCTTTATGAGGAAGCTTTTGAAAAGTTTACAAATTATAAAATTGACTCGGTTATTATTTTGATTCTTAATGCTACAATGAAGAAATTAATTGTATTTTTCGCAGACATAACAAACCTTGAAAAATTGATCCATCTCTTAAATTCTTATGCTATCATAATTTCAATTATTATTTTTTTCAGGATTTTCCAGTTTCTGTAATTTAAAAATGAAAATAAGTATGTAACTGTTAAATTTAGTTGAATTAACAAGTTTAATTTTACTATAAATGGGCAAACTGAATCAAAATTTTCCAAAATTTTTCGAACCCTCTAACATTCATGAAATCGGTGTGACGTCACAGTCATTCAAATATTTAAGACGCAAGCACATGTTTTCTGGCATCGCAATAATTAATGCATGATCTAATTATATATAAGGAAGCTAGGAGAGAAGTTTTGCTAAAAAGGAAAACGACAAGGTTTGTAATTAACATCAGTTCAACGTGTGTTCTCTTTTTACCATCCCAAAATTACCATGAGTACGTTATTTCTTTTATTATGTATTTATAATAATTTTTATTTACCATATAAATTAAAAAAAAAGGTGATAAAATAAATCGTTTGACTTATTTCACATTAATGATTATTAAAAATCATTTATTAATAATAAGACAATATCTCGATTAACAATGACTATAATAATGTAATATTTACGCAGCATGCAGACTAAATGTCAGCCAGGATAAATTGCTCTGTTATTTTTTTAATATCGACATCGTGACATAAATATTGAATTTCTATATCTTGAAATGATGCATGCATCAACAATGTAAAAACATGGCGATAGCAATTATAATTAATCATTACTTTATCGTCACACATGATCGAAGAGTGCCGTAAACATATTGCTGTCATTGCCACTTTGAAAGCTCCTCTTTCTCTCTTACGAATCAATTATATTATACAAAATCGCATTACATGCAAAATTTACAAACGTATATCCGTCGTGTGTCATATGGTATTCAATATTCAATTAATGTTTTAATGTTTTTGATGCACTTGTGTGTGGTTCCCCAGGCTTTGGACATCGCTTTGGTCCATTGAGAAAAAGTAGAGGTGTCCGTCCTGACTGAGGTTTTCCACGGTTCCCTCAGTCTCATGCACCTCAGCGAATGCTGGGACGCGTCAGCATGCAGGCCGTGGCCACTATCCGTTCCCTACCATATCCCTACCCAGTACCCCGCCGCGAGCTGTAATTAAGCTCTTAGTGGTGTATCCTTGTTAAAAAAAAAAGAAAAAAAAAAAAAAAAAAAAAAAACTATATATCATGCATATTAATACTGTATAAGAGCTAGTGCGCGGCGCTGCTAAATGTTCTTGCTGGCTGAAATTGTTCGCGTAGCCAGCGAGAACCGGGCCGTGCCGCTGCGATTCAGTGGCGCCGCCACTCTCAGTTACAGTGAAGCTCGGTCTAGCTGATAAATTTCTGGTCATAAGACACGGCCGGAGCTAGGTCTCTGTTGCGAGACCTTTGTCTAAAATGCATTTTTTTTTAAACTTTTGACGCGTTAAAAAAATAAAAACAGCATAACCATAAGCGCAACGTAAATGTGACGTTATTGTGACGTCACTTTACGCTACGCTAAGAATTAAGAATGTGCTTCTCGTATCCATGAACTGTTTTTCACATCAAATTCTGTGCTTTTATTTATTTATGAAATGACTTAAAATAACATTTTGATAACACAATATTATGCCATTTTATTGTGTTCTTTTCAGAACATTTGAGAGTCATTTACTACGGTATTAAGACTATTAAGCGTCTATTGCTTTGGTCAATCTTTGTCCACACCATCTGGTAAGTTCCGTGCAGGCAATTTATTTCAATATAATATGATAATAAAATCATGTTAAATGATGTTAATTAATTACTCGAAAGATATTTTACATGCAGTAATTACTGTGGATTAATTTTTCTAAAATAATTTTATTTTTCTAACTTAAAAATTGGGGTTTATTAATTAAACGGAATATGCATAACAGCTGTGATTATGCATAATGCAAAAGTATCATAAAGATGTATGACACCTCTCTGATATGGCATACAGTATCATATACTGTACTGTATGCATACAGTACAGTATGCATTGCATTTTGTATGACTCTAGTATGCAAATTAATACTCGATCGTTTGATGCAGGTAGCTGGAACATACAAAATGCCGCTGGACCATTGTAAAGAATGTGGTAGCTCCAGTCTCGACACTGACACGGCCAAGGGCCAAGTCGTGTGTACAGTGTGTGGTGAGGTCAACGAGTCCACCATCGTTGTCAGCGACCTCACCTATGAAGACAACGGCCATGGTGGTGCTTCCGTTATTGGAACTTTTATTTCTGGAAACTCTACTGGAGCTGGAGGACTGGGCGAAGGTAAGAAGACCATGCATTAGAGCAGATTAGCATTTCATGATTCAATAATGATATCAAAGATGATGTAATGCATAAAGCTGGTATACATACAATTGCTGCTGTCTGATGTCATTTGTGAACCCAAGTTGTGTGTAGTTCTGAAGCTAGAGAGTCAAAATCTGAACTTGGCCGGTATTTTTTTTTTTTTTTTTTTTCTAAACCATACAGTCTGAACAAAAACAGTCAAAGTTTTGAATTTTTAACATTGAATTATTATGTATTTATTTAAGCATATCCAAGCTATAGTATGCATATTTATGCTTGCTTATTTAATTTTTGTTATGATATTTTCGTGAACTACGTTGAGCACCAAGTAATAAAATTATCTACAGTATTTTGAAGCAATCTCAAATAATTGCAGGGTTTCGTGGATTTCGTCACGGGATAAATCGAAGTTCCAAGGAGGTTACGTTTGATAAGATACGGAGAGAAATAAATGATAGAGGTCACCAGCTGAGGTAACTACACTTTTCAAGGCTTGTTGGTGGTTCTAGTGTTAACATTCTTTACTTTTGTTGCTAGAATGGAGCAGCACAACATAGACAAGGCGTTCAACATTTACAAACTTGCATTTGAGAACCGGCTGACGAAAGGTCGTCGTAACGACCTTGTGATAGCGGCTGCACTTTACATAACCTGCCGATGTGATGGAGGCAACGCTCAGTGTAAGCCAACTGTTACGGATTTTGGGGGTAGACGCAATGACTTTGATTATATACAGTACAGTATTTGCTTTTGTAGATTAAAATCATAATATCTGCAATATTTTATGTTAACATGTTGCAATATATACACAGTTTGCAATTGACAAATTGGATGAAAATTTGTTATTGCATATTATGTATTTTCATGTATCATATTATACAAAATGTATCTCATATGCAATGTACAGCACATATAACAGATCTTAGTTTCTCAGCAAACTGTAGCCACTGATGTCTGATGGGTTAAATATCCAAGATGGCTATACCAGCACAGTCGAATCTACACAAACTAAGATCTGTTGTACTGTATGTTAATGTTCATCTTTGCAGACCTGATGATTGACTTCAGTGAGCAATTCAACGTTGACATTTACGAGCTTGGTCGCACCTACATCCACTTCACCAAGGCTCTGCAC